>CM076583.1:1291293868-1291610821 GCA_034641835.2 Pinus albicaulis | reverse complement strand
GCACCGCTTTTGGGGAAAGGTGGTTTTCAACGGAGGGCGAGCAATTCCATACGATGAACGACGCGTGGCGTGGCACTGTTCAGAAAACCGCTTGGCCATCGCGCGTTATCGTTCGGATGAGGATGGCCAGCGATATTGATAATAACCGTAGATATTTGATGAGTTGATCAAACGGTCCTCGGGAAAGGAAGATGACGGGAAGATAACAAGGTGGGCCAGATACAATATAATATAATTAATCATATCGGGGGTGATTCTATTGGTGGGACATGTTATTAATTAATCATGAGGATTAATTAATCCCTTTATACGGCGGAGGGTGGGTTTTTATTAATTGAAAATTTCAACCAATAAATAAATTATATGGTTTTTTTTCAACCAATGGGACGGGATATATATTATTTGGGAATTTTATTATTAAAATAATACGGGCAAAAGGGGAAATTTTCATAAGGATTTAAATAATAAGTCAGAAATTAATATGGAAAATGAACAGAAGTGCTAAGTATAAAACATCAAAGTAATGTATTTAACTTATGCTTTTATGAATAGGGTTTTTAATGAAATGTTTGAAGAATTTTCCTAAGTAAAATGGGATTTTACTTAGAAAAAGATTTTTTAGAAGTGAGTGAATGTCATGATGAATGATTTTAAGTACTTAGGCTTTTCCAATTATTGGGCCGAGGGTCCGGTCCCTCCAAAAGTCAAGGAAATGCCTTGAGCCCCTTTAATTTTCCAATGCCTTAGTACTTAGGGGAAATTAATGAAATTTTTAGGGAAAAATGAGAAGGGAAGTTAATAATCTGACTTTGCTTTGCGTGAAATTCTTCCAGTGTAGTGTTTTTCTTTGTACTTGTGATGAAAGTAAAGATTTAACACATTTGGAGTCATTATCCATCACATTTATTTTTGCAACATCATCTACCTACCCTACCTACTTTACCCTACCATTTTTTCTTCTTTATTAGGGTGCACTTAGACTGGCAAACCCTCATCACACTTTTCTTTTACATCTGAAAATCTATCTAATTCTAACCTTATTACATCCAAGGGCTCAGATTAAACTTTTGAGCTCCTTTTATTTACTCTACCTATCTACTTATCTGCTAAGATTAAATAGTTTGGTCAAATTTTATTCTCTATCTCTAAAACATAAAATTGAAAAATGAACTAGCCAAGCTTAAACTGTTTGACTGTTCATAAATTGTGGCATAAAATACAATTTGCACACAATTTTGTTTATTACATAAGAGCAAAAAGCAGTGGCATTTAGATTTGCACACTATCCTTGGCCTTTCTTTTGGTGGGGTTCATTTTCTTTCACTTTTTTGGCCATTTTATTCTTTTCACCTTTTGATTTTTCTTTTAGGGTATACCCTCTTTACATTTTTTAAATTTTTTTGATTTTTTTTTTTGACAATATGGAGAAAACCTTTGCAACGAAAAATTATGAACATATTACATAGCTAATCAAGTCAATCATGATATATGACACCTATTGGTATAGGAGTCACAACAAAAGCCATGCAATAATGAATAGATAGAGAGGACAATTATCTCTAATTTTAAGAAATAGGATACACATGAAAATATATAAAAGGTATAAAACATAAGTTTCTCAAATAATAATAACCACCAAACAAATTCCTAATAACAATAACGGAAAATTGAATGCTAAATGTAATGTTACATTTTTGAGATATTTTCTTCTGATAGTTGTTCCTCTTCAACATCCAAATCGACACAGATTGTGCTACACATATTCATGAGACAAAGGAAAAATTAGATTAAATTTGACGAATTATTAAATTTAATTGCACTAGTAAATAATTATTAAAAAAAATTGAGTGCATGAATACCTGAATGAGCTCCTCTTGGTTTCGAGAATAAATGATTGGTGTATTTTAATCTTGGAGCAAACCTCCCTCCACTTGATGAAGTAGCAATGAAGTCAACATTGACCTTGTTGTTTCTCTGTTAGATCTCAGAGCTTTACTCCAAGATTGTCCAAATATTAATTTATTCTTTATTGAACATGGTCAACCACGTGAAGGTGGAAGCTCTCATGGCCTCTCTGCCCCTCACATCACTCTCAATTCCCTAGTACCTAATCTATCTACTAGGAAATATTTGAAAGAAAGATATTAAGGTATGTCACAAATAAATAAATATATAGTAAACATTTATTCATTCATTCATTCGTAGAGTTTAAAAAATATTTGATCTCAGTATGATTTATAATAAATTGTATGCTATACATAATCTGAAACAAGGTCGTTCTAACTAAATTACAATTAGAATTTATTATTCTTCGGTTTCTTGCAATTTTTCTTGTATGAAGCAAGGACGTCATCCCCTTCTACTATAATATGTCTTGCTACCAACCTGGTGAAATGTCTATGCTACGGTAAGGGCAACAGAGCATCAACTGCAATAAGAATAAAATGTTAAATTATTATTTATAGTAATTATTAATACAAGCTTTTTATTAATAAAAAGGTAGTAGAGTGTTCATTACATGCTTCAGTAGTAGAGGGAAGCAAGATACTTTCATATATGGCCATAGGTTCCTCCTCTTGTCTGGCCTCATCCCGTACATGCTCTAGAGTAGAACAAAGAAGATTTATAATTAATACACTGTTTGCATTTAAATATTTCTAATTCTAATACATGCTAAAAAAAATTATAATTCACATGAAATACCTCCAGAATCAAGCTGAACATCAGTTTCAATTTGCACTCCACTGTCACTAGGCTCATGTATTCCATCATTGCTTGGGACATTTGTATTTACACTGTTTGCCTGCTTTCTACAATCAAGCACATTACTTTATGGCCAAAAATAAAAACTAATAGATTGTATACAAGTATTAATTTGTAAATTCTCTTTGATCAGAACTAGTACGTGAAGGCCACGTGCTTGTCCTAAGTTCAACAACGACTTGATATATGTGCTTGTAAGCAACCTTGAGGTCTTCCTCCGTTGGAGTTTCAATGTATTTTTCACCCTTCAATTTTGCATGGAAACATGAAATTTTTTTCTTCTGGAATATTAAATTAAAATTATTAAGAATCTAAAATTTGGATGCATTTTTATTTTTTATACCTACAATTTTTGTGACCAGTTTTGAGTAACCCCCAGGGCCAAGATGATGTTGGCCATGTTTTTTTATTCTCTCCTTCGTGGCTTTAGATGCATATGGGAGCCTATATTTATGGTATTGATAAGCTTAATTACATGCCGCAATATTAATGAGAAAGCATCATAGTTACATTAATAAAAGTGCCTCATACCTTCCTGGTTTGAGTGGTGTCTTCCCTTCTTTTCAAAGTTTTTTCTCATTTGCATCTTCTAGGAGGGATTTCCACTCACTTTCTGAAATCGCTGGAGAGCACTCATACTTAGGGTTGTTTTGAAAATGAAACCTATATTGGTCTCACATATATTTTAAACATAGGCTTGCGTTCGCCGTAACTCCAGTTTTGTTGAAGGTACCATCTTCGAATAGGCCAACCAACCTATTGATAAGTTATTCCTTCAACTTTGAATTTTGCGAATTCCACCTTGTGCGAATGATGGGTCTAAAGTGTTGCAAGATTGCCTCATTCAAGCACATATAGAAGGTATCGTTTCCTGCAAAATGATATTATCATTACTTGAAAATACGTAAATTTCAATTAGATCATACGTAATATGTAAAACACTTCTTAAATACCTAGAAGCTTTTCTAATTTCATGGGAACATGGTCGTCATCTACCAATAATGTAACTGGTAGTGATCTCGTGCTAGTAACATGAGTAGACCCAGGAAATCTTGCTTGACTAGATGTGATGGAATCATGGTATGCATCATGTGCACATCCTTCTGTGCGTTGTTCAAAGGGTACAAATAATGGCGTATCACCCTATTCAAGAATTGCATTAACGACTAGTGTGTTTAGTGCGTCACTCACAAGCAGAGCAAAGGTGCTGCTACAAACTTCGACCCCCATAATCTTACCATGAGGATCAAACTCCCTCAAAAAACCCTATAAAATGACTAGTTATTTTATGAAGGATGAAAAAATTAAAATCATAATAAAGAAATGGAATAATTAAATGAGTTTCTTACCCCATGTTGACGAATTTGGGTCATCACGGTTATGATTTGGTCTCTTATATATTCTGTCCGTGGCTCAATCGTAATTAAAAAAATGAGTCTCTTCTTTAATTTTACGAGAAGCATCTTGATTGTTTGGATCAGATCGATGGACATATAATTTTTTTCTTCAGTAAGCACTTCCTTAGGAGCATATGTGGATTGGTTTGAGGCTGGTGCCTTCCCCTTGTCACCGTGTTTATCAAATACGTGGTATTTGGTTAGATATTATTTAGGGATAGAAATTCTAAATTTCAATGTTTTTTTTCCCTCATTCGAAGAAGAAGAGAAATTAGCTCTATTTTGTATGTATGTGATGGCATTTTTTTTGTGTAAAGGTATTGAAAAAGTTTGAAAGAAATAGAAAATTTCTCATTGTGGTAACTCACTATGTCTTTAAGAGAATTGATGTGAGTGCTTTGTGATTATTGGACAATGAGTTTTGAGTGAAATCTCTTTGAATATGCATATCATTCTATGGGACACAAGCCTAAATTGAATCTTGATGGTTCTTGGACTCATAATCTAATTAGGTATATGATGGAATTGTAAAAATAAATTTACAACCAATGCTTCCCCATGCTGAATATCAAGCATATAGACATTAACATTAGGCTAGAACACAGGTAGAGCAAGAAATTCAAAATGAACTTGAGAGAGTTTTAATAATTTTTGATAATCCTTGGCCAAGTAAGTGTATTAATTGACCTTGAGTAAACTTTAATACAAGGTGATCCACCTCCTTCATATGATTGAGTCATTAGTATGTAGTGGCTTCCATGAGAAATTTGAAAATCAATTATGTGCATTGTATCCTTTTCATTAAATTCTTTTGTAATGGAAACATTTGCAGCTATATAACCAGATTTAATATAAGGGAAAACTTCATATATATTTTCATGTGAGAGAGGATCTCAACACTGCTAGGCTCCTCTCTTTTTAAGGTTTTGTAAATACGTCCTTAAGAAAAATTGTGAACATGTTAAAAAAAATATGCTACCATATATACACCAAACTTGATCACACTTGATATAAACACCTTGGGAGGTGGATTTCTGTAACCATGAAATTCTCAAGTGAAAAATAATGAAACTGTAGTATACCTAGGGGGGATAATATATGGTACAGAGGGAGGTACCGAAGGGAATAATATCATGTAATAATGTAAGAATGATAAATAAATGGTCATAGTTAATAAATAAAGTGGTTAAACCACATTATGAAAGGGACCACATTTAGCTAGGGAATAAAGGGATAAGCCCATTGTATTGGATGTATGGTATTGAGAGACCCATGGTAACTATCCATGGTATTGCATGTATGAAACCTATATAGAGGCTAGAGAATCTCCATTGAGAGAGGTCAAGGATTATTGTATTGACAAGCATATGGCTTGTGGAATGATCTCCTTCCTTAAGGAGTGAATGTATGGTGTTGCCCTACCTCAAGGGTTTTGATACTAATGAAGATTTGAAGTTTTATCTTCTATGGTGTTATTTCTTGGGTATATTTTCCATTTTTATAAATTTTCTTGTCAGATCCACTACAAGTGGTATCACAACACTTTTTTGGGCGGGGTTTGGGAGATTTGTTTTTTCATTTTTTGCAGGAAATTTTTGGGTAGCGAGTTTGCAAAGAAAATATTTCAGAAATAAATAGCATATCTGGATTCCTTGCAAAAAAATATCCAATTAAAAAAAAAAATTAGTCGAATCGGAGTTTGGATGAGGGCGATATCGCTGATTTAAATTCAATTGTGTTGCAGAAACATTTCTTACGACAATTTGTGTACGACGGATCTCCTAAATTTTTTTGTAGATTTTGGTGCAGAATTTCAGACAAATAATCATACATCTGAGCTTCCCTTGAAAAATCACCCGATTTCAAAAAAAAAAATCAGTCAAATTAGAGTCCGGATGAGGGAGTTATCGCTGATTTAAAACCAACCATTTTTTCAGAAATTTTGTGACAGCGGGACAATTGCAGCGCAGATATGTGTTTCTAGAGTGCCTAGATCGGGATTTCATTTACATAAATAGATGCATAATGACTATTCCATTTCCGAAAATAGTTTATATTAAGGATTCTGAGTTATATTGACCGAGTAATGTCCATTTTAAAATTTTTCCAAAGTAAATGATTTTCTTCAAAACCCTTACTTTGTTTTAGGGGTTCTCGCAAGATGAAATTTACAAGAAAAGATGATGGCACTACTATTGAAGATTTTTTACAATATCATAAGGCTCAATACCAAAATTTTTGGATATTCTCCATTTCATATGAAAGATGAGGCGAATAAATGGTGGACCTCACTTGACAGCTCAGTGAGGAAACTTCCCGAGAAAAAACTTGAAAAAGTCATTTTGGACAAGTGGTATCAAGCCGGAAAGAAGGACACTAAGAGCCATAAGGACTTGTTTTCTAATAATATTTCCATATTACAGGTTCATGGAAGTATTCAGAAAGAGAACATGAATGTGTCTATCATTCCTGGTTGCAAGAATAATTGTATCAATGTTAATTTGGCTAAAAAATTGCAAGTTCTA
Organism: Pinus albicaulis; assembly: GCA_034641835.2. NCBI lineage: Eukaryota > Viridiplantae > Streptophyta > Pinopsida > Pinales > Pinaceae > Pinus > Pinus albicaulis. Next base: position 1,291,604,136 of record CM076583.1, on the reverse strand, counting down.
GAAAAACATATTGAAAAAACACAGGTTGATAATGAATATGTTCAAATTTATAAAGATTTGAAGATTTGTATGGATAAGTACGTGTTGCATTTTGATTTTTATGCTTTAGATATGGTTGTTGTGGATGTTGTTTTGGGACACCCTTGGATGGAATCTATTGGTACTGTCAATTTTAATGTGAAAAAGAAATTCATGAAGCTCTAGTTCTAAAAGAAGAAAATTACGTTGCATGATATTTGCATTAGGAACCATGCAGAGACTAGGGAGGAAGATGCACAAATATCTAATGACACAAACACATCATATGATGATCCTTTGATGGTATACAACCAAACACAAATATCAAAGCAAGTACCAAAAAAAGAACCAGACACCACTCCATCACCAATAATGGAGAAATTAATGAAAGATATTCCATCAATTAAAGCTTCAACATATCACCACCCACATCACCCAACAAGACAACAACCAACAAGGTGGCAACGAATTAGAAATAAGGACAACAACCCCTTGACGACACATAGAGAGGTGTGACGATCCACCCACAACACATCAACACAGAAGAACTACCATAACTCGCTTCCATCTCAATCGAGCGAGGCACCGACTAGATCGAGTGTTCACCTTTCTTTGGGATGGCTAGATGCACGTGAATGGTACCAGTGGAATACTCTTTTGAGTAGATCTTATTATTTGTGTTCTTCTCATGTTTCTGGGATGAAACATGTTTAAGGGGGGTGTAATGTAGTATACCTAGGGGGAATAATATAGGGTATAGAGGGAGGTACCCAAAGGAATAATATCATTTAATAATGTAAGAATTATAAATAAATGGTCATAGTTAATAAATAAAGTGGTTAACCCACATTATGCAAGGGACCACATGTAGTTAGGGAATAAAGGGAGAAGCCCATTGTATTGGATGTATGGTATTGAGAGACCCATGGTATTGCATGTATGAAACCTATATGGAGGATAGAGACTCTCCATTGAGAGAGGTCAAGGATTATTGTATTGGTAAGCATATGGATTGTGGAGTGATCTTTTTCTTTAAGGAGTGAATGTATGGTGTTGCCCTACCTCAAGGGTTTTGATATTAATGAAGATATGAAGTTTTATCTTCTATGGTGTTATTTCTTGGGCATATTTTCCATTTTTATACATTTTCTTGTCAGATCCACTACAAAAACCAACATGCATAGCATTTTTTTGGAGCTACATGTTAAAAATATTGCTAATATCACTTTTTATCAATGAGAGTAGAATCACAAAGTTTTTCAAAATCATTTTTTATAAGTTTTTCAAAATCCTGCTCCCTCTGAACTGGATTAACCTTCTCCCTCTGAATCTGGAAAATCGACCTCATATGTGATATGGATACTAGCTAAATATTTGCTGAAGTCATTTGAGTATCCCATATCTTCCAGCTGGGTCCATTCCCACCATGTGGGTCTGCTAAGGCGATCCTCCTACATTTTCAAAAATGTTGCATAACTAGCTAGCTCTATGTCCCTCTCGAACTAGAGGTCGACCCCATAATAGGTACAATTTTCCTTTGATGATCCCCAATATGATGGAGTCCTCAACATACACAACTCCCTCTGGTCATAACTGTACTAACTCTCCTCTGAACTCAACTGTATAGCCTTGATCCTCTAAGATTGAAATGAAGAGCACATTCACTCTTAGACGAGGAACATATAGAACATGATGAAACATCTTGATTCTAATTCAAATACAATTAAATCCTCTCTAGTACCTACTATTCCTTTAGTGTGGATCCCACACCTCACCAATCATCCAATAGCTACTGAGCCAGGTGGCTGAAATAGATCACACTCCCTTATCATATGGAATGTGGAACCACTGTATAGATACCAACCATCTCTGAAAATATCCTCTGAATCTAGGAGTGATACATACCCTTTATTTAACAATGTGGATAATTTCTTAGCAAGTTGTGGCTCGTACTCCACTGTAGCCTCTTTCAGAACCAATATTTTCCTCTCATGCTTGGCCTGAAATAGTGAAATAGTGTAATGTGAAATATGTTTGTCAAGCATAAAGAAATATGTTGTTTTAAGTGTAGAGGCTAGGTATTATGTAGCTGTAGAACTGAAAATATTTGTGGTTAGCTGTCTGTAAAGATAGAAAGATCGGGCAATGGAGTCAAAATCAGTAGTTTAAGATAAAACCAGTGGACTAGTCATACAACTAAGGAAGCAAAGGAAAGGTCTTTGGTGTCTATAAGGAAAAAGTAACTAATTTATCAGTTTGAGAAGAAGGAGAAGGACGATCTGCTATATCATGAGCATCTATCAAGGATGAATTCCTAATATAGCTTTAGTAGAATGATTTGTATTCGAAACAGAGCACTTATCAAGAGTGAATTCTGATACATAAAAAATCTATTTGGCAAGGAAAATACTTAAAACAAATTATAATTGATTTCTTAACATTGGATTAAATTCAATTATAAACTTAAATCTTAAGCATCTCAAGATAATTTGAGAAGATGAACAAAACACAGTAAAATCACATGAGAAAAGAGACACATTAAAGACACCAAATACTTTAATCTTTGGTAAAGACTATATATCGTACTTCTGTAACTAAATAGATGAAAAAAATAAAAAATAAAAATGTTAGGATTGAATTTGAATAGATGAAAAAAATAAAAAATAAAAAAATGTTAGGATTAAATATGAAAATAAATTAATGAAAATAAAAAATGTCAGGATTAGATGCTAAAAGAAAACAAAGCAAAAAATAAAATGAAAATGTTAGGCATAGTCAAAAGCAATAAAAGAATAAAAATTGCTTTGTTTTAAATAAAATAAAAAGGGAAAAAGCGCGTGACTTAAAATCCCGCTTAATTTTTTTTTTAGAATAAAGAATGTTTTAAAGTATTAATGATATGTTTATATGGTTAATCCATTATGTAATAAAGTGACATGTTATTGGCACGTTTATTAAAAATCTTGTAGATTTGAAAGGCCGAGATCTAATGCGCTCTGGTCGACGACACACATGCACCCCCAAGTGCTTCCGAACTTTATCCATCGGGGGGGGGGGGTCTGGTTAAAGCCTTCATTCCATTTATCCAATGATAAACTGCCATGTGTCTCTCAATTACCCGTTAACCGTAATGTCCTCACATTAAATCCTCCTACACCTATCAATGTTTGTTATTATCCTATTTAAACTCTGCACTTTCACTCTAATTCAAAACCTTTCACTGTTCTATTTTCATCACTTTTTCTGGGATTTTCAAAACTATAAGAAAAGCACAAAGGAAACATCTGCACTAGTTCAGTTGTCTTCAAAGTACCTGTACTTGCTTATCGAGTTATTTTTTAAAAGGTATTTATAAACATCCACTTCCGTTTCATTTCAATGGCTCCTAAAGGAAGATCTACTTCCAAGGATACCTCAATACCACCTCCAACTGTTGATTAAGATCATCAATCATTAGTATACCATTTATATCATATATTTGAGATCAATTGTGAATTTTATCTTCATGAAATTCACAATTGGCTCCATCAAAAACACCTCGATAGCAGTGACGAAGTTGGCCTCTAGAATTCAACATTACCCCATTATATTTTCTCTCAGGTGCCATATTTTCCTGAATTTGTTACCTCCTGTCAACTTCATTACATACCTAGTCAAATCGCTGTAGCTATACATAATGGAGAAAGCCTCTTCTACATCAATGCCCATGAAATTTATGAAATGCTCCAAATCAAGGATGACCCCCTTGCAAAACCCTTATACCCAGATTTTCTTATGGAAATATACAACAAGCTAGACTTTCCACAAAGAGAAAAGGTTTTTTAAAACTTTCTGTCAAATGATGTCCCAATACCTAAAACCAATCCTCCATATTTAGTATCCATTTTCCCTGAAATGACCAAACACATTGTCTACATTATCTCTTATATTCTGGGCTATAATTCCGATCAGTGGATTTATGATCATATCTTTGGTTTCATTTCCATTTTGCAAGTGAGAAAAATCCACCAATTATCTTTTGTTATGGTGAATTTATAACAGAGAGGATCCATGAGTAGTTTGTTAGTGGATCAAAAGAAGGAGTTTTGAGATATGCCCCAGTCCTTATGTATCTATTTATTTATTATCAATTAGAGAAATTACCTTTTCAAATATAGAGGATGGATGATTAGGGAAATATTTTATCAGTAATTCACTGGACCTCTCTGGTCAGGAGGGATAATAAAAAATGATCTTTCAGTCAGTTTGTAGATCACTTTTTGCACGTGGCAATAAGCTTATTGAAAAACAATACAAAGACAAGGATAGATTTAGAGATTAAGAGGATTTTACACCTTAGTGACCAAACCAAAAAGGGTGACTGGTACCTATATCAAAGCTACTTAGAAATCATAATTTATGGTTGTGGATTAGCCCCCTACAAGCTTCCTAAGTATGTTCCCATAAGGATATTTTATTTGGAATTCATCATACAAATGATAAACATGGATCAGATACATTTTCAGGTAGCCAAGAATAAATCCAATTTCAAATTAAAACACAGGTTGGCCCTTTCATATGCAATACAAGGGCAACAGGACAAGATGCAAACACTAGCCTAAGGAGAATGAATTTTAAGCATATTTTTACTTGGTCTTATGACCCTTTTGGAATTGTTTCAAAGATGACGATAGAGCAGAAATATACCCATTATATTCATACATCCAGACCAGAGCTTGAACAGTTCATGAACCAGGAGGAATGGAAAGAAAATACTCTCCAAGAGGCTGAAGAGAAAAATATGTCCTCTTCAAAAACCCCATTAACACAAGAAAAGGGATATAAAAGGCCAAAGGAAACTAGTTCCCCTTCAACATTAGAAGTTCTAGTCAGAGATTTTATTGTATATAACAAGAAACAAGGGTAAAAAAATGAGGAATAAAATCAACATGAATATACTTAACAAATGCAACCAATTATTTTTTCTGGAGCGTGTACTCCATCAGTTTTTGGGATACAAGACCGTATGCCACCATCTCCGACAACTCCAGGGACCCCAATAACTGCATTTACACCTATTTCATCACCAGAAAGGGAATTGGGGCAGAGTAGTAAAAAAGAGCCCAACTTTTTTTTTTTCTTATCAAGAAATCAAAAGAAGGAATCTAGACCTTAAAGTTTCTACATTTTCTCAATTTTGGAAATAGAAAAAAACTTCTCAACACATAATTTTATTAGCCTTTGACTTCGAAGAAGGAAAAATGCGGATTTATTTTCTAGAGCCTAAGGTTCCCTAGCCTTAGATAACATATGACTACAAACAATCAATCTTTTCTTTTGACACAAGAACTATTCATCTTATAGATCAGATGGACCTTTACAAGCACTCAGGTGAAATGATCTTCAATACTTTAAATACTTCTGCCATGACAACTGCTAAGCTCCAAACCACAGTGAAAAATATTCAGACTCAGCTGAATTTAGAGAAAATTTCTTCTCTAGCTAAAGATACCAAGATAAAATATTTAGAGGAGTTACTGATAAAATTGAGATATGATACCAAAGACATGAAAGCTGCAGAAGAAATAATTAAATCAAAGAATGCAGATATAGAAGCCTTGAGAAAGTGACTGAAACTCCCAACAACAGAAGATCCAAAGTCTAATGAGTCGGGAGAACATGAGAAATAAAAGGAGGATTTATTCAAAATTATCATTGAGAAGAATGAAAAAATCTCAAAGATGGAAAATAATTTTGAAAAACTCCTTAAAGAGAAAGAGGAGGCTGCTCCAGTACAAGTCACTCCATTACCCACAATTCCAACAACATGTACAACAATAGGGAAGACATCTTCTTCAACAACAATAGTTTCACAGTATACTAAACATCAGAATTAACTAAAGACATGGATGATCCAACCATCAAAGGTAAATAATTTGAAAAGTGTGATAAATTGCAGGAAGAGAAAATCAAATAAAATGGTGCTTATTTATGAGAATTGCAGAAAACTCATAAGCTTTCACAAGAGTTCAATATTTACAAAATCAAAATATCATGGCTAACACCATTGCTTAAGCTAAAGAAAGTATTTGGATTATGATAAATGAAGAAATATCTCACATATGACCATCTTCAAATCATATTCGAACAAAGTGAACATATTGCTAGATCTAACATTTTGATTATAGAGGTAAAGATAGAAATTGATACTAAGCCCAGTGATGAAATAACTATTATCAAAATATTGAATTCAAAGACTAAAGATGATTTAGAAGAACTGGATATTGAAGACAGAACTAACAATATTATGGAAGTAAGGAAAGTTCTTACTAAGAAAAATCTAATGTTACAACTGGAGAAAAAGTGTGAAAATTTACAAAATATTGTGAAAATATTTCAAAAAAAGTTTAATGTGTTACATTAGAAAGGTCTTCTTGGATTACAAGGTATGGGAGATGAATTAGTTCAACTTGAAGATTATCAAACAAAGTTGTATGAAATTACTAGAGACAGGTCAAAATTTGCAAAGGTTACATGAAGAATTATAGGCAAGGCATTCATGGAAGGACTCATCTTGGATATAGCAATCAAACATGAAATTCCTCATCTAGTTTTAGCTAAACTGACTTTTGAAAGATACACAAAAATTGATGAAATTTACAGAAAGCTAAGTAAATTTTCATTTTCAGATCAAAGTAAATGGGAAAATTTATGTGGATTGTTAGAATGACCAGATCAGATACCCATAAAAGCTTCAGGCAGTGAGGAATCCTATTTTCACAACCTCATCACCATAAATCCTAAAATGTAGATCCGGTAGCTCAATTCAGTTTTGAATTTACTATATTTTTGCAATTTCTTTTAGTAAACAATTTGACATATTTTAACAAAGATCTAGATATTTGAATCAGATCTTTTTGAGAAAATTTGTATATATACTTCCATAAAAAATTGTAAAGGGTTGAACCCTTAGATGAGCGCTTATAAAGAAATTATGAGATGAGATCATTGATCATTAGTGAAAGGATTTTGGATTTGTTTCAAAAACTTGTCTCCTTATGAGTCTTTCCAGTTTACATTTCATTTTGTTTTTCCACATGTATAAATTTTATGGAGATAATTAGGTAAGAGAAAAATGAATATCAGTGTATCTTAAATCCTCTGAAGTTATCATTTATTTTAGAGATTGGTTTATTAGACTATTTTCCTATATGAGTCCCTCTACATCAATTAATTATCAGTCATCTTCATAAGGTTAAATATATATTGTTAAGATGTAAACATTGTTTGTCAACCTTTCTTTCTTATAATAAACTAAAGGTTCAATTTGAATAATTAGTAGATCATAGTTTCTTGCATTTTATGCCTTTCACATATTATAAAATCAAATCACTGTTTTGAAGCAAAAGAACAACCCTTTCTTAATATTCAATACTATTGAAAGTTTAAAATATCTGCCTGTAATTTTCTCATAGCATTGGTCATCCAAAAACCCCATTAAAAACAAAAAAATATTTTAGATGCTCTGGCATAATTAATTAACCTATAATTATCTCATAGTACAACAATGGATATCGTCTCTTTGACCATGACACAGTTTCTATGTGGTTTGACAAAGAAATTGGAAATTACTTCTAAGTCAGATATTTCTAATTTTCCAATACTCATTTGTATACCACTCCTGTCACTTAACACATCATTGATGAAAACATATGATTTGTTGGAATACTCTGGGAATGGTACATTAGACATGTCAAATTCTATTATAATTTGGAGCAATGAATCAATTAACTGAGAACAATATTACTCAGTTTCCTTGATCATATATTTAGATTGTTGTAAATTCCTTTTACATTTTTTGTAGGGAAGTTTTGCTTCTTATTATTTTGGCATTTGATGCTTTGGGGATTCTTGATGTAGATGTTTTAGGTGTGGCTTGCTAAGAGATTAACTATAATAGACATTATTTCACCCTTCTCCTTTCAAAAAAATTATCTATTACCTCATCCAAGGGTTATCAATTATGTCTTGTTGGGCTTGTACCATGCTTAAAGCTTCAAAAAATCTAACTTGTGCATTTAAGAGTTGGTCATTTCCCTATTCAACTTCCTTGAATATTTCTACATTTATTAGAAAATTGCTCATAATTTTCATTTGAATTTTCAACTCAACAATTTGGGCGTCCTTTATACCTAGGATTTTGTGCTTTCTTTGCTTTCTACCTCCTTGTATTAATTGTAGAAAAAGGTGTTGTGTGCAGGGACCTATGAGAAAAAATGAAAGAAAAAAGCGAAATTGAGAAAAATAATATAATATTTTAGTGAGTAAATGTGCTTTGATGAAGCTACATAATTATATTATGAATCCTTAATTAAAATTACATTAGATAAAAGATTTCTTATGCTTCGTAGTATGGAACAATTACACTGTGAAAATAATAACATTCAAATGCAAGATTCGCAGGCGAGATATTTAATTAACTTGTTGATCATGATTATTTTCTTAATTAAGGTTTAAGTTAAGCCAATTGGGGATTAGCATTAATCTCTAGCCTCACAACCCTAAAATGTATGTAAAATTCAATTACAAGAATGGCCTGGGGACCCAGGGATTGAGACGAAAATATTGTTGGTAGTTGAAAAGGAAAATTCACTACAATTGACAAACATCAGTAGAACCCTAGGAGCATGGACCTTGAATGGTTTGTGATGTTGATTTAATGAAATAACCTAGGGTTTTGGGTCTGGGATAACGAAAAAATGGGGGTCGATTTATGTAAAAAATATTTTATTAAAGCACGTGATTGGGGATAGGATATTGGGCTTGAAACTTTGTAACACAAGGAGAACCACAAAATCCTAGGATCCCAACATTATATAAAAAGGCACGCGTGTGTGTGTATGAAAATTAAATCAATATAAAGGTTTTAACACTAAAATAATTAGTTGTAAAAAAAATTAAATACAAGGATTTAGACATGAAAAATTTTTAAAATATGAGGGTACCCATTATTTTTTTTTTAATAAATACATAAATGGGGGGGTTGTTGTCATTCCATAGCTATTCACATGAAAAATGACTTTCAAGACCCCTCACATGTGAATTTTTTTTAAAATTTAAATTTCAAAGACCTTATTCAAACCTAATTGATCCAACCTAATTAATTTAAGACCAACCTAGACTAACCTAATTGTTATCATGGATAAAAAGAGGAAAATTATTACCCAAGGATTATCAACTGAGTCTTTAAAAAAATATGCAAAACCTCAGAAAAAGGTTGTTGACTATGAGAGAGTATATATCAGAGTTCTATAAGGTTAACTTGAGAGCAGGTTATATAGAAGATAACTCTGAAAAGATAGCTAGGTACATCAATGGATTAAGGATGGAAATTCAAGAGGAGATTATGATGTTATCTACTAGCACCATGGAGGGGGCCTATCGATATTATTTAAGATCAGAAGAGAAGATATTTAGGAAAAAAACCTTTGGTAGAGGAAAATGATCTGCCAAAGGAAGAGGGCAAACAAATGGAAGAGGGAAGGCTCCAACTCACAAGGATGAAGCTGGTGGTTCTAACTAGAAAGAACAAGCAGGGAAAGGATATGAACCTAGAGGTGGAAGACCCTACCAATGAGGTAGAGGTAGAGGTATAGGCAGAGGGCCAGTCTACAAATGTTACAAATGTAACAAAATAGGCCATCGATCCTATGAGTGTCGTGATAATGAGAATGAAGGTCAAAGAGGAAAGTATGTTGCACAAGGAGAGAAGGCAGAAGCACAAGCTCCTATAATGGAGAATGTACCTGAGGTTGGAGAAACTCTTCTCATGAAAAAAGTGATATTGAAACCAAAGAAGGAAGTGGAAGAGTCTTCACAAAGGAAAGATTTGTTTTGAACTACATGCAAAGTCCAAGGGAAATGTTGAAAAGTAGTTATTGATAGTGGAAGCACCAGCAATTTGGTGTCTACTAAAATGGTGGAAAAGTTGAACCTTAAGAAGGTCAAACATCCAAAACCCTACAAAGTTTCATGGTTGCATAAAGGATACCAATTTATGGTTACTGATAAAAGTGAAATGGTTTTCCAGATAGGAAAATATCAAGACAAAGTGACTTGTGATATCATGCCTATGGATGTGCGTCATGTGCTGCTGGGTATACCTTGGCAATTTGATAGGAAAGTAGTGCATGATGGAAGCAAGAAAGATTATAAGTTCAAAATGGGTGGTATTCAACATACTTTGTTGCATTTTGCAAGAAGGGAATGGAGTTGCAAAGATTGAGCCAAAATCTCTATTGCTTGGTGGAAAAGAGTTCTTACAACATATGATAGAAGAAGAGGTGAGTTATGCCATTGTTTGTAAGCTAAAAAGTGGATATGATAATACTGTCATTTCAGATCTGCCAATAGAAATTAAAAATATGTTTGAACAGTAACACATAAGCATGGGTTTTATGTTGCAGTTGCTGCATAGTCAGTCTAAATAAGTAATGAAACTCACTATGGCCGCTAGTAAAATATAGAGTGGGGTATGATGATGTGGCAAGTTCTTTGTTGAGTGGTCGGATGAGGCACCGTCACATGTAGATGAAGAACTATCACCATCACCTATGGATGAAGCACAGTCACCGTCTACGACGAGTCCTCTGCTGAGTAAGTGTTTGCAATGCATCGATACTAAGTGAGTGGGGTTTTAGTGGCGTATTTGTGTTGAGTGCAGGGAGACCAGGATGACGCACACGATGAGTTAATGGGTTGAGGGGAAGGGTGTGGGGTTGGGAAGAACTCATAGCGCGCGAGAATTAGAAATAATTTTGGTTTTTTGAATATATATATATATATATATATATTAATTTTAATTTTAATTTTTAATATGGTTTATTGAATATATATAGTTATTATTTATGTTTAATTTTATATATATTTTAATTTTTTCATTCTCTAGTTATTCCATTGCATTGTTTCCTCTCACCTCTAGCTTGATGAGTTTCCATATGAAGATCAAGTTAAAAGAAATTTCCATAAGAATATCTTAGAAAAAGTTCTTTACTATTGAAGGTAAATGAAAGAGAATAAACCAACTAAAAACATATAAATACATACCTCGTACATTTTAAAATTTTGATATCATTAATGTTCTTCTTCATCCAACTCATCATCCATATCATCGTGTTGAGAATTCATGTTCAAAGGATTGTCCATGTCAGTATCATGATCATGATCATCTATATCATCACCCAGAACATCCTCTCCCACATTTGGTTCGACCTCTTCAAGTTCTTCGTCTGACGTATTGTCAATATCATCTAGTTCGTCCAGAACATTGCCTAGATTAACATATCCTTGAGCTTCTTCAATGTATTCGTCTGACGCCTGAACCCCTTGCTCCTCTACATCATATTCTTCTTCAATATCATCTTCTTCCGCTACATTATACTTTACCGACCTTCCTCTTGGATCATATATAATAGAATAGGACCAACCTGCTTTACCTGGAACCTCTGAGAAAAATACTTGTTCGCATTGGCTTGGAAGAACATAGGGCTCTCAGCCTGGCTCAAAATTCCTTGTATTAACCATGGTAAATCCGTTAGCATGTTGAATAACAGTTCTATCAAGATCACGTTCATTGATTCATAACCTATACCATTTGACATCGAACACAACTAATTTGAAGGATTTAAAGTCACACTGAAGTATATCATCCAGATACCCATAGTATCGATTTGCATATACTTATGGATGTTTGTCACATCTAGATGCAACGTTCTCTACCTAAAATACTGCATTTATCCTACTATATGAATTTTTCCTCTTTTGATGTGAAATTTGCGACCATTTCACCACATTGCCTTGCAGTGTTTCAACTTCAATATGAAAAACACATAAAAAAATACATTGTCATTATTTGATAAACATATTTATACTTGGAAATTTTGCAAATTAATAAAAATACACGCCATATGCATCAATAAAATTTAAAAAAAAAATTAGTATAGGTTAATTATATGCTTGCCTGGGAATGTACTAAACCATATGCTAAATCAATTTCCCTCTGTGTAATATTGGTATCTCCACTATGTTCAAATTCTTTGACCAATGTAGACACACCATACCATGATAACCTACCATTATTATCTTGTTTGAATAATTCAATCCATACCTTCATCCAATTAACATTGTTTGCAATGTACAAATGTATTTCATCCCTCTCTTGACTGGCTATATTAAAATAAAATAGTTCACATGCGTATATATAATTAGTTAACACATTATACCACTATAATATTGGATTGTGCATGCAGAATAAAAACTAAATAAGTAAAATATACATAAAATCAAAAAGTAAAATTTACTATAAATATCCACTATGTACTTACATCTCACTTTCCTCATTGTACCTTTCCTCGATAGGTGCTCCCCTTCAAATTTGTTCATGGAGTTGACATCCCAAATGTGATTCAATACATTGATACTTTTTCCTATTGTCAGACTATATTGACGAATATAAACCATGGTTTGATACACCATATATCCCCTCTATCATATAACCCTCAGGACGTGCTCTTTGTCTGACCAAATCCTTCAAATATTTTAAGTGCCTATCAACTATCCACATTGATTTTGTGTGTACAGGTCCACACTTTTCAATCTCGTCAACTTGGTGTATGAGGTAGTGTTCTTGTGCATGAAATTTTTTGGGGGTAGATAATTTTTCATTTCACTCATTAGACGAGGAATTTTTTTCCTCCAATACTTTATATCTTCTTTATCGATTTCTTTAGATGAAAACCATCTACAAATTAAACAAGAAAATCACAAGTTTCAACAATAAGATATATAGTACATTACAAGTAAAACACATGCAATCAAATTTAAGTTAATGTACAACAAATTATTAAACAAATTACACTTTGCATATAAATCACCACTTACCTCATGTATTTTCCAAGATCATATATAACTTGTTTGACTTTGTTGTCAAAGTTGTCTGGGAAAGATAGAGGTAGAACATATTGTAACAAAAAATAATAATCAATGATTATTTATTCTGAAATATATATAAAAAAATACTAACGAGATGTTTCAACATTAATGTACAAATACATACACCAAAATAATTACCTTAATGAATGTATTCCATGAGTCTTTACCCCACCTAATTCGCCTTTCTTTATTAAGATATTCTTTATGTTTGAAGAAAATCTAGTGGGAAATTTAATTTTTTCAATTACCTCTTTAACATCCTTTCTTTGTTTCTCTGTCAATAACCATGGAAGGGTGTCTATTTTTTGGCCATCTCTATCGCTATTTGAATGAATCATACTTTGAATTGTATGATTTTCCTCCTTAATGTCATTACAAATCTTGACCATTTTTTCTTTTTCTCTCCTTCTATCTAAGATTCACCATAATGTCTTTGTTACATTCTTCCCAATGTGCATTGCATCAAACAAATGAACAATATCTAGGTGCTCATAGTAGGGGAGGCTACTGAATTTCTCATGATAACTTTTCATTCCTCGTGGTAGTGCCTCGTTATTAAATCCTTTCCGACCTGCAAGGTGAATCACAGTTTAAGATATTATAACAATACTAACTGCCAAATAGTACAATGAAGAAAATGCAATAAAAATATAAAATAATCAAAAAATTTCATGTATAATGAAAAATATATGATTTAATCCATACCCTAAGAGATTCTATTATATTTCAGCTTCCATAGATCAGGTGTCATTCTCCATGGTCTTAATCCAATCTCTTCTTTCCCATTGAAAATATGTTTTTCGGTTCTTCAGTACCTATATTGGTTCTTAGAGAGGAAGTGCCTAAAATCATCAAACAACTAATTTCCCAGGCTTCTTGAATGACGAGATTTCAATTTAGGACTACAAACTAGACAAGAAAATTTACCCTTTGTTTGAAGACGTGCAAGAGATGGATTAAATTTTATTTCAATTATTAATTGAAGTATGTATAATGAATGGATTATTTACAAAAAAATGCATGAAATGAACTTCATAAAACTAGTAAAAACTATTAAAGTTCATGGTAATGTTATAATATACCACATAAATCTGTTAGCCCTGGGGCATCATGAATTGTCCATGCAAGCATTGCATGTAATTCAAATTCCCGTTGTGCATCTGCTGGTTTGGAGATATCATACATAGTGATGCCCTTCCATAAGTCTAGTAACTCATCGATAAGAGGCTCAATATATACATTCATATATTTGACGTGGCACTTACATAATTGATCAAACATATAGTACATAATTCCCAAATATATGAGTAAAAAAAAGAAGAAGACATAATTATAAGACATGATTGAACATATATGAGTAAACACAAAAATATAAGACATAAGTATGAAACAAACAAGCCAAATCATGATATGTTATTGTGTAAACAAATATATTTATTCTAAACAAAATAATACCTGGAACAATCATTGTCAACATGATGTGCTCCCTCTTTATTGACATCCAAGGAGGAATGTTATTGTTGATAACAAAAACGGGCCACACCGAGTAAATAGATCTTAGCTCTCCAAATGGATCGACTCCGTCAGCTGCTAATGAATGCTTAAGATTACAAGGTTCTTCTTTAAACTTTGGCCATCTTTCCTCTATATTCGTAAATGCAGACCCATCTTCAAGCATTCCATATTGAATTCTTTTCGTTGCATGGTAATCCATAAATTGTGCTATACTTTTGCACCTGAAAAATTTTCGCAGACGTGGAATTATGGGAATATATTGAAGAACCTTGCAAGGCACCTTTTGTGTTACTTTATTGGTTTGATATCTACTCTCATCACATTTTGGGCATTTGTCTTTCGACCTATGTTCTTTATAATAGAGAATATCATCATTAGGACATGCATGAATAACTTGATACTCCATTCCAATATATTTCATAATGGCATGTAAATATCGGTACATGCGAGGTAAAACATTTCACGGTGGTAACATAAATTCACCTAACAATCTACAACATCAGAAATCAGTAGTGATGTTTAATGTAAAAAAATATACATATTTCATCCAAATAATGTTACAAATGGTGATGGACATACTAACACTGAATAAAAAGGAAATAAATAATTTTTTTAACATGATGTACTAAATGTCACAAAATATATAACATACTTCAGGAGTTGTGTCACACATGTGTTTGACAAACCATTCACCACCTTTAAGTTGACAAGAAGAAATAAAGTAGAGAGAAGAGATGTTTATGAGCCTTCATAAAGAGGTTCAGTTCCCCTATCAAGTATAGGTATATCATAACCACCAACATACGGGTCGTCATGATCATCCCTTCCTGAAACATTATTAAATGTCTCATGGATCAATCTATTCATCCCATATTCATCCAATGTGTTATCAACATCATTATCTTCTTCCATCGGATCATTATCTTGATCTGAATCAATATTCGCTTCATGTTATTGAACAAGCGCTTGTACTATAAAGACCTCTTCCTCATTGAGGAATGCCCTAGGAGCACCATACTAGACAATTACAATCAATAAAATAATATTAGTCAGATATCATAAATATTTAGATGATAGAAATGTTTACAAATATAATATAGGAAATCAAAGAAAATAAAGAGCTATACAAAGACAACTTAGCTAGTTAACTAATCATGATTTGCATATGGCTCAACTTAAAACTTACACGTTCATAATAATCAAAGTAAAAATACCCTTAATGGGAATGGTTCCATTGAATATATTAACAAATAAATCTAATTGCATAGATTTAATGAGTTTAATAATATGAACATGTAATAGCGAAAATAAATAGAAACTAGTATAGACCCATCTAACTCTGGTTCTACGAAGCGTCGCGAGGGATCAAATCCCTTGAGGTGAAAACCCATTTTTTGAGTAAAAAAGTGAGGAGAGGTTTGCACCTCAAGCGATTTGATCCCTCTCGAGGCTTCATAGAACCAAAGTTAGATGGGTCAATTGTACCTTGGGAGACAATATCTAGTTGAAGGAGATCAATGCCCAAGACATTTATGAATAAACACAATGAGAAGATTTTAGTGTCCCAATGTTCTTAAAACCCAAAATATTTAATCCTTATCAGTCTCTAGTGTGAGAAAAATATTTCAAGTGGCCTTCTAGTGATGAATACAAATGGAAAAGATAAGACATGAAGAAGTGATAATAGAAAGTCTTTGATAATAGGCTATCTGTGCAAAATCTTTTGTTTCAAACTTTAGAAGAAAAATGACAAAATTAGGAGGTGAAAAATAGAATAGAGGAGTGCATCATTAAGGATTTTAACTTTAACTTACAAAATTGTAAAATTAAATACCAACAGCTTCGTTAATCAATTATAAATAAGAAAGACATAAAAAATATGATGTAACATGGAAAGACGAATCATATTCAAAAAATTATGGAGTCACTCTGAAAGGTTTATTCATAAACACATGGATATCCAAAGTACAAACTTTCTACCTCTCAGGCCAAAAAATTGGAACCTCTACAATGCCTTGATTTTCCCCATTAGCCTAACTCACTAACTGTCCCAGAATTGGTTATGGAACTAACTCATGGAAAATTTCCTAACTATATCTATTCACTAATAATAGCTCATTCTTTTAAATACATGAGATATTGTTTTGGAATACTTTTATAAACTTAATATTATATATAACATAATATATATAATATTATTTTATATCCTCTATGTGTTAAAAATACAAAACGAAATTCCCTCCTTTTATCATGATTTTGTACATTATAATATAAACATATATGGGATTTTAAATCATATAAAATAATATTTGGATCATAATGAATGATGTATGGATCGTATAGAAAACCAAAAATGGTTTTCAGAAATCTCAAACCGCCTACAGGATCACATCTTAGAGGTTTCTGGAAATGAGAACAATGATGTCTCAATCTTTAATAGTCATTGATCATGGACTAAGTGGTTTTGATGAATCCACCTGCGGGACCACTCATTTGCATGAATTTCATGTACTTTGTGCCTCCATGAATCTATTGGATCTAGGCGTGACTGATATGGATTGTCGATTTATTTCATACCTGCAATTTCTTTGCTAAAAACGTATTTTCCATCATCCAATATGGCATATAAATCATGTCCTCATCGACAATAAACTCAAGTAATATGCATCACAATTTACTTTGTGTTATATAAATCTTTGCCTCTATAAATTCTTTGTAATGAACAAGAACAATATGCTCATAAGACTTATCAAGCATCCAATAGATTCCGCGCTGGAAGTTTGGGTTGTCTTCCCCATGTGCATAATTACAATGTAGAGAATCCAAATTTCCAACCTTCAACTCTTCATGTGCTTCAGAGATTTGATTAACTGCTACTGATGACCCTAAAGTACAATAATAATTCTACTCAGTGGAATATGGATCAACGAGAAGCTTCTTGTTTATCCAGAATCAGTCTTGTATATTCAAGTATTTTCCATGCTAAATCTAGATCATAATCTTCCTCATCTTCACATTCTAGATCGACATCCTCACAAACATCTTCCTCATCACTTTCTTCTCTTTCAAGACCTTCCTCTCTGTTCATTTTCCTTCCATATAAGGAGTGATTCCAACATAATTATCCACTGCTTCAAATTTATAAATTTTAATCCTGTGCTAAAATATAATTCTTTTTAAGATTTTTAATATTTTGTGCCAGATTGAGCTACAACAGGGTCAATTCTCTTTTTCTTTTTTATTCATTTCATTTGAATACTCATTTTCAATGTCCTAAGGAAACTGTTCCTTTGTAACCAATTCAGGAGCAAAAGGATGAAGGAAAAGATGGAAAAAGGTCAAAAGGAGGACAATTTCAAAACCTAGCACTGTAAAAAGGAACAAATGTGAAACTGAACAATGTTGGAATGAGGACTGTCAGAGATTCCTAGCACTCGAAAAGGGTACAATTACAAAATCAATGTTACTAGAAAATAGCCTAACTGGAAATCCTACTGCTAGAAAGAAGTCTAATTGACAAACTCAATGCTATAATAAAGAGAAATTAGGAAGCCTAGTACTAAAAAAGGGAACATTTGGAATTCCTAGCACTGGAAAAGGAAACAAGGAGGAATATTAGCACTCTAAAACAAGGTAGATGAGAAACAATATAGTACTATAAAGTTAAAAACGTGAAAAATCTAGTGTTATGAAAAGGACAAATTAAAAATCTACTGTTAGGAATGAAGGAAATTGGAAAAACTAGTGCTGCGAGAGAGGGAAAAATGAAATCCTAGCAGTATAAACTTGAAAAAATGAGAAACATAGTGCACCAATGAGGAGAGGAGGTTAGTTTTGGAGAGAGAGAGAGAGAGAGAGAGAGAGAGAGAGAGAGAGAGAGAGAGACCATCAATGAATTCCAGAACTACCTAGCATAAATATTAATTCCAAACTACCATAAATATTGATTCCAAACTACCTAGCATAAATATTAATTGCAAACTACCTAGCATAAATATTCATGAAAGAACGTAAATATTAATTGCAAATTAACTAGCTAAAAATCATCATGATATTTTTTCTCAATGCATAAAACACATAATGAATATTTAGGAAGATTGTCACTTGTGCAATTGACTATATAGTTGAACTAATTAAAGAAAAAGTCCCGTATGGCATGTATAATAAATATAAATAACAAGTATCTTATGGTATAATGGATGATAATGAATAAGTACTTACTAATGGATGATATTCATCTTCTCATTCAACATGTCCATAAGTTCTACAATGCTTTGTAGCTGTTGTTATTAAAAGTATCCTTATTTTCAAGCCCTTGCACTTTTTATAAGGGAAATAACATTTTATATCCTATGAAACCCCCGATGTCGATCCCACATCTCCTTGGCCCAGTCCTTGAGGAATGTTATTTGACATTTTTCCTCACCAAATAGCTTTTAGTGAAGATTATCAATCAAAATTAACCTAAAAACAAGCCTATAACATTTAAAAAGCATGGGATGTATAAAAATAATGTGGAACTTGTAAATAGGTATTCGACCCTACATATATATAAATCAATTTCTTGTTGGATATTCGATGCTAGTTTGTCGGATAAAAGTTGCACAACGATAAAATGCCATTAATGCCAAAATTTGGACTGTAAAATTCCATTAATGTCGATCATCAAATATATGACTCTATGTAATTAACATCACATATTCAACAATCATTAAGATTTAAAAAAAATACATTAAACGTCTGATGACGGTTCCGATTTTATCCATTTTTCGGATTTTAACCCGAAATGTGGTAGTTCTTGATGAAGTTTTTATTTTTGTATATCTATTAAATTTTTAATACAATCTAATAGAAGAATAATAATTTAGATTGGTTTTTCCTCTTGTGGGGTTTTCCCTTGGTCTTTGACCAAAACCTTGGTGTCCTCTTTGTGCATGCTTTTCTTCTCGTGTTCCTTTATGTTATGCTGCTATGATGATGTAATTGTTATTTCTATATAATTTATAATGATTTTTAAATGATATGGGGTGAATGCAATATGAAAAATTATGAAATTAGATTATTGAAATAAAATAACAATTAGCCCTAAGAAAAATTAACATGGCATCAGAGCTGGGCTAGAAGAAAAGTCATTGAGAGCACCCCCTCAAATACACCATGATGAAAGAAGTGAAAATGATGGAGAACTAAAATAATTCTAGGGTTTGAAGGAAGCCCGAGCACCCTTGCTAAGAGGAGTTAGGGTTTGGTAGCTAACATGAGGCTAGGGTTTGAGAGAATCCCCTGAGGTATGCCTGGAATAAGGGTATGGATATGATCATATCACATAATTTTGAAGTTGGTTTGCAAATGAGTTCATGTAAGTATGAAATTATAGGGTACGAGCTTGCTCATTAAGTAGAAATGAATTTTGTATGGCCGTAGGGTTGAAACATTGAATCTAGACCAGAGCCACACACTTGATAGGGTGCTTCATGTGGCTAGATATATAGGGTTCTCTGTGCGGATAGAGAGCTTCAACTGAACACATGGTCACTAACTCTCTGTGGCTAGGGCTTAAGGTGTTTTTGACCTTACCACAAGCATGAAATTATAATATGGATATGATCTGTCTATTGGGCTGATCTCCTGATTTTTTAGTTGGTTTTGCTGGATAACCTCATGCAGATTAAATGTAACCCTAGATGGGCTAGTCTCATTTGGGCCTAATAAAGTCGATTGATGATGCCAATCAACATTGAATCTTGGAGACTGGATCAAGAGGGATCTGATCACTTCCTTCAAATATTGTTAAAGATAAGTACCTCTAGAATTATGTTCTTTCTATATGACATGACTTGATTTACTATTTTGATCAATGCTTATTCCTCCTGCATAAATATTTGAGTATTTGAATATTTCTAACTTTCCGTTGAAGATGTGATAAGTAGATCCTTCTTGAGGATCATATGAAAAGTTAGTGAAGGAAAATAAAATGAAGCTAAGAGCAGAATCTATTCAAGGTGACAAAGCAACTATAGTGTTACAGCTACCAATATAAAACAAGTGCTACAAATTGTTGAAGGTATATGAATATTACAAGGTATGTATAGTACATTATTATAGTGTTTCAATGGAAAATAAAGTCCTAAGGTATGAGAAAAATATCACCCTCTATAATTATTACATTCATACCAGTCACATTCATAGGAAAATCATATAATGAGTATGCAAATAATATGGTTGTAAGTGACTTTCTCTTAAGGTTTTGATAACTGTATCTCATATGATGAATTAACATCATAGTGAATTTGAAAATGTAACGAATGGATGCCTTGAATGGATGGTGCTAGTAGTCTAATGAAAAATTCTTATGTAATGTGATAAAAAAGTGATGTTGTGATTTTGATCCCTGAAGTTTGAAGATACACTTATCAACTTCCCTAATTATATGTGACCATTAATCTTTGATGGATGTTTAATGACATGTTCATATGTGACAATAAAAAAAATGATGGTGACTTTTCATGACTATGATATATATGTGAGAACATGATATAGTTTGACTGTGTGATCTGTCAACCTTGTTGATGGATGAAAATAATATGAGAGATAGGTTGATGTCAGATTGATGATGATTGAATAGGATTCCCATTCAGAGGGAGAGACTCTTGATGAGATCCCAACATCTATTATTATTTACAGTGGATGATTATAAGTCGCATGATTAAAGAATGAAACAAGTATTCTGGACATGAAATAATGAACATATGATGTTGTTATAGATATGCATTTTCTAATTAATCTTATGAGCTAACAATTCTTCGCTGACAAGACTAGTTTATCCCATGCAGTAATAAGATCCAACTGTCGTGTAGAAGTGTTTTTATGGAATGATGGAATGATGGATTGCATTTATGCATTATTATTAATGGATTTATGGATCCCTGTATGGAAACTGAGTTATACATAACTAGCACAGAGACATCTTGATGATTTGAGTTAATGCTTCTATATGAGACAAGATGGGAATGTAAGTTACCGCTCTCCCCCAGTGAGAGGGAGAAAGGATAAGTATGCTATTATTATCTTTATGTTGTATTTTTTTCTCTGACACTTGATGTCGTATATGAATAGGAAAATAGAGAACTGTTGCTCTTGGTAATTCATGAGGCAATTTGATTGAAATATTCAATGATATATTTAAGCCAGTACTAGATACACACACTTTGATATGTTTCTTTTTTTTAGAGAGAAAAATACAATTAGGGATGTGAATCTCTTGGGTAAGGTTCCTAACTGATCGAGGAAACTGATCTAGCTCTCCCCCCATGTATGATCTCCCAGGTCGAGGAGTTGAATCGAAGAGCTCCCGGGGTTGAGGAAAATCATGGACAATAGATGTGTCTGATACTTACATCATAGTAAGTGTGTATCTCCCCTATTTTCATCACAGTACATGTATAATACGTACCTCATGGTAAGTGTGTATCTCCTCCTTCCAAGTATACCCCAATTGGCATCTGTCTTTCCCACCCATCTAACTAATGGGTGTTGGATGCTTGAGTTAGGTGCGATCCTTACCATTTATGGTATGTGTCATCCCGCTCAATCTAGAGATGCAGGTGTTCTACCACTGAAACTTGAGGTTCATTTTGGGAATATTAGTAGAGATTATTAGGTTGTAGCATTGGATCCCTACAGGCAGAGATTCCCAGGATGTAGCATTGGATCCTTGCTAGCAGAGATTCCTAGGTTGTAGCGTTGGCTCCTAATTGGAAGATATTCCTGGGTTGTAGCATTGGCTCCACGTTACAAAGATTCTCGAGTTATAGTATTGGCTCCCCATTGGTAGATGATTCCCGGGTAGTAGCATTGGGCTCCCCACAAGTAGATGTTATAGGTTGAGCTGAGCTCCCTAATGTGGTCGTAGCTTGAGCAGGGCTCCTTGATGTTATTCTAGATTGAGATAAGCTTTCTGATGCTGTTGTAGGTTAAGATGGGGCTCCCCTTGATGTCAAAATTTTCTTCTTCTTTCTATTTGGTATTGTTAAACATATGGATATGAGAAAAGATGAGATGAGGTGAGATATGACTAGATAATGATGAATATTGAGTTTATAGGGTGGTAACTAGATCTCCCCTATGATGATTCTTATTCTTGTTCAACTAATGATCAAGATGGATGTCTTATTGATATAGCTGTGGGATATGTATTTGAGTCTAGTAGGGTTTGAGGACTGATATCCCCTACCATTGGTCATGGATTCCTCTTCTTTCATGAAATGATATGAGATGGGTCTTAATTATGATATAGTTTTATATCCTCCCTATGTTTGAGATATGGTCTCTTGAAACACCATGATACAACTATGATGACTAGGCTTATAACACATACAAAAATTCCTCCCTAGCTGAGAGGGAGTGTTGAAATTAAGGTAGTGTCGGGAATATTTTCCATAGGGAAATTCTTTTGCCCCAAAGAAAATTAATATTTATGTATTGAAGGGAAATTCATTTGATTTGAAATTAAAAATAATTTAAGGTTGGTTTCAATCATTTAAGGTCAACTTCCTTCAA
Organism: Pinus albicaulis; assembly: GCA_034641835.2. NCBI lineage: Eukaryota > Viridiplantae > Streptophyta > Pinopsida > Pinales > Pinaceae > Pinus > Pinus albicaulis. The sequence goes on along the minus strand of CM076583.1, from coordinate 1,291,581,075 downwards.
TGGTGGTGACCTTTTGACATGTCAATCAACTATAAATATACTCTTGAGTTGATCTCCAAAATGTAATTTTGAATGACACAATTTTGTCTGATATTTTTGGTGGATCATCTAAGGTTCTGAGGCTTTGATTTAAAGTGTGAGAGAAGCCTTATCTGAAGTGTGAATATTGAATTCTATGTGATGAAAGTATTATTTTATCTACTGTGAAATTATTGACTTCTCTGTGATGCGAGGATTGTCTTATTTGTGTTGGGAGTATCATCTTCTCTATTATGAGAGTATTTTTTTCTTTGCGATGCAAGTATAGTTTTGTTTGTGGTGCAGATGGACACCTTTTTGTGGTACAAACATAATCTTCTCTATTTCGGCTCAAAACTCTTAGTCATATGGCACATATATCACGATTTGATATGGAATATATGTATGGTCACTTCCCTGTTATGTGTTGTCATATCACATCTCATTTTATATATGAAGACATTACATCTATGTTTATGTATGAACTTTTCATCTTTGTTTTATGTCATGAAATGATATCATATCCCTGTGTGTGGCTATGATCATCATATGATATGGTTATGTATTATTATGGTTTGGTTCCTCTTCATCATGCACAATTCTTCACGTTTGGATGACATATTTTCTATATACATATGCACAATGGTACAACGAGTCTTAGATATGGATATGGTTACATTATTCAATATTATTTGTTTTACTCAACATCGATTATATGGACAATTAGCTTGGGAGTATCACATAGTTATATCAAGGCGTCTCTACAATATAACTGTCATTTTATGTATGTGTTGGCGAAAAAGGAGGTCTCTGGGCAAGACCTAGGTTCAGGTTTGAGGCCAATAAGGTCTCTGCAGTAGTCTAGGACAACGCCGACATTTTCACCCTGCTCAAGGGAGCAGGGAGTCTCACCTGAGGCGTGCCATGACCTTAATAAGATTAGAGGCTAGATCGTTGATGTTGAGGAAATATTACTAACATAGACAATAACTATGAGCATATAGAAGCCACATATATATACCTCAAATTCAAGAAGTAACGATTATTCATCAGGACATGTTTAGAGCACTGAATTATAATTTAAACTGGGCATATATTCATTATAATCAAGTAAACATCTACTAAATCATGATATAAAACACAACAACAACCTGATTCCATTAACTTGGGATCAAAACAGCATAAACATACTCTGTAAAGTCTATTACAATTCAATACAATATAGAAGAATTCACACAGAGCTCTCCTGAGGCTCTACTTCCTATCTGCCTCTCACTTGGACTAAAAAAATAACCAACAAAATGACTACGGAGTCACGTATTTCCTGCCTATTTGTTCCTGCCGACTGACACTGTTATCCCTCGCCTCTTTTGTGCTCGCCTGCTCCCTTGCTCTCCACTGATTTCTGTTTCTTCTTTATCATTGGGAGTTCTGCTATTTTTCTCTTGTCTCCCATCTCTGCCATTTGCACTGTTCTCTGTCTATACCCCACCACCTGTCTTTTGGCTTTCCTCAATCGTGATAGCTCCCTGCCTACCTTGATTGCGTTCCTCCACCTATCTTCTGGTTCTCTGCAACTCCAAATCTGTTCTGTCCCAAAAAAAAGGCCCCAATAGGTCCCGACCACACTCTATTGACTCATCTTGAGTCAATATTTCCCTGCTGTTGTGGCTTCTGGTGGTCTATTGGCTTCCAGCGCTGGCCTAGTTTCTCCCGTTTCTTGTGTCTCTATCGTTTCTTGTTCCAGTTTGCCTTGTTCCAAAAAAGGCTCCTACTCAGGAACCTAGGTTAATGCTGATTTTATGAGTTTTGTAAACTCGGCTATTTCTTACTACCACACTTTAAGCATAGGATTCATTTCAGTGATGACCCTGTTGGCCTCAGTCACATCTGCCACCTGAGTTAGCTTGCTGAACACTTCCTGGATCTTCGGTTCAGCTTCAGCTGCCAATTGTTGTATTTCCTTGGCCTTTTGCTTGATAGGTTGCCTTAGGTCCCTGAGAAGCTTTTTTTTTTGATGCTGAGTGTTATTCAATTGCCTGAATTTTGTCTTCAAGCACATCTTCTTGGTCATACAGTTGTGTTCTGCTAACCAGATCTTTGGCTCCTCTGATTTCAAGGAAAATTTTCTGAAGTTGCTCTGAAACTGGTTGTGCTTTCATTGTTAGTGAATTTGAGCATTCATGCAGCTGCTCCAACGGGCTGTATGATTCCTTAACTGTCGTTCCGAGGGTATCCTTCATGCCATGCATATGTATCTACCTCTTCGCTACTTTCTCAGCATATACTATGGAGGGATCTAGCAATGCTGGCTTGGCTGCAAGCGCCTCTTTCAGTTCTTGGTTTGCTCTGCTCAGGCTCATGCATGCCATATTTACTCTAATGGATCTTTCGACCATTGAGCATGCCGAAATATCTTCTGGTGTTTTTGCTGTCCTAGGAAATGATGGTTGGCCATAGTTCCTTAAAGACCTTTGTTACTTGATCCAGCTGCTTCTGTAGGTTATCCTTCTCGCCTTGGAGTTTATTGCGCTCATCAGTAAACACAATCACTTGCTATTGTTGCTTCTCGAATATTTGTTGGACGTCATTATGCAGAACTTCTGCTTGTCGTGTTGCCGTCTGGATGAAACTAAATAGTTGACTAGCTCCCTGATTTTGCAGGTTCTCAATGCTCAACATATCCTGGGTTGGATGTCTCTCCCTTAGTGGTTTCCTGCTGGCAATTGATCTTTTAGAATGTCCCTGTGGGGATGCTGGCTAACTCTGTTGTGATGGCTGGGGTTCAAGGATGTGTATACTAGTAGATGGTATGAACTGTTGCAACACTAGATTGGATTGCTGGAATGGGTTTAGCTCTGGTGGGGTGGGCATTGTATCAGAAATGAGGGACCCTTCCTTAATTAATAACTCTAGAAATGTGCCCTGTCCCACCATGGTTTGGTCAAACTCAGGTACTCCAGCTGTACCCGAGTTAAATTTTGCCTCGATATCACCAAATGTTGAGATTCAACAAGATGATGAGCTTAGTGAAAAGAGTCGCCTTCACTAAGTGGGCCTGCAGGCTATTTTTGGCGCAAGTCTATTTTTAGACCATGTCTATTTTTAGACATGGTGATCATATTTCAGAAGTTGCAGGATGCTATTTGTGGATGGTTGATCAAGTTCGAAAAATAGATGAAATTATGTTTTTAGAATATTGGGCAAAGTCTATTTATAGATCGCTGATCTAAAAATAGATGCATGTCGATTATTATTAGCTCTTAATAATAATCAGATTCTAAACATCAACTTATTCTCTTGGAGCACTTTGTTTTAGTGCACAGATGTGGCAAATCAGTGGACTGAGGGAATTACGCAATTCCCAAGGGTTTACTGGAGCTAATTCATGGAGGACTTAGTTAGAACTCAAGTGGCAGAGTTATGACACAGTTGGAAGAGTAGTTATGGAGTTGTATTCAGTTTAACTCAGTTAGACTCAGTTGAGCTAGTTGTATCTAGTGTAACTGAATGATACACTAGTGAGAGTGGAGTGAATTAATTGGTTAATTAATTCACAAATAATAACTCATTAATCAACTGAACACTACAACAGTTAACTACAGTGCATGGCAGTTTCAGTGGAGACCCAATGGAGAGATAGGTGAAAGGGCAAGATGGATTATCTATTGTGACTATAGTGATGCATTGATTGCATCACACACACATTGGAGTTTCCTATGAGGATTGCACAGTCAAGGCAAGAGTAATCTAAATTCATTCAGAGCTATTCTTCAGCAGGGATTGCGTAGTGGAGGCAGGCTAGCAGGGGGCAGAGATCGGTGCATGGATTTGCACGATTGTTTTTTATTAGTGTATGATGATTGTACTGTACTGAGAGCTTGATAAGCTTTGTATGAGGATTGTCATATGATCTCCATGATACATAATATATAGTTGGGGTTTTCAGCTTCAGGCTTTCTCGTTAAACAACTGTGTTATGTGCGATTGTTTTTATTTATGCTTTACATGTGTGTGCAATTAATTTTCCGCAAAAAATAAATAGTGGAATGATTCAGTATTTTGAAAGAAGTTAAATATTGTGAGATCAGGTGAATCTAGGACATATGCATGCTTAGTGCATATAATTTCTACACCAAATGTTATGGTCCCTGGTGGTATTGGATATGAAATGGTTGCATAGGTGGATGGAGTGTGGGTGGGGTGGTCCTTGGTCGTGAATGAGGTGTGCAGTGAAAAATTGTGTGTATGGAGTGGAGATGAGGTTTGGATGTTCAGGACTGATGAAGGATTGAATACAGGTAGCACAGAGGTGCCCTGGGTGGAAACCTCTGGCTCTTCTTGAATCAATATTCCTGTCACTATAGGCTGGGGCTGGTCTTATCCCGTGAGATCAACCACTTGTTCAGGTGCCATGGTTCGTGCTCTATTTCCTTTAGGTGATGGTACTGGAGGATTAGTCACCTTGGTTTTGTGGTTTAGAGTGACTGTGGTCAGCGAAGGTGAGTTGAATGTAGTGGATGGTAGAGTAGTAAGGATGGGGGTGGCTGTGGACAGGGATGCATAATTCAATGTCTGAAACTGAGAAAAATTTGGAAACATAATAGATGTTCTTGTAAGAGTTTCTATTACCTTATTGAAGCCTTTTACCCGTGTGTCGAGCTGGTCCAGTAGTGGCCATAGTTGCAAGTGTGAGGTCCTCTGTATTGCTTCTTCCGGTGTCTCCCCTATGAGTGTTTTTGGTAGCATTGCATCAAACGAGTAATGTGGGATCTCGCTCCTAATCTCCACCGACGCTCCTGGCTATGAAGAAAATTCTATGTGGAAGGCCTCCTCCTCTATTTGTAACTTCAATGGCCTATTAAGGAAAGTATTTTCATCCACGCAACTTGGTCGGATATAGTTTATGTTATGGGTCAACCCAAACCTTATATGTGGAAAGTATCTATATAATATTATCCTTGGAACCCTTTGTTGGCTCCCAACCACATCGACCATCTGTCTGTACTGGATTGTAAAAGATTGCTCATTGAATCCTTAAGTACTTGGGTCCCCTGATACTCTCCATGGCGTGAACCTTAGGGCCATTGGTTGGTCGTGATTAATCTCTGTGAGATGTCTGATCCTTGGGTGACTCCACTTCCACATTGCGAAGGTCATGATCATATAACCATAGATGAATCCTGTGGCTCACATGTAGTTGTCTTCACAAGCCTCAAACAACTCATTTAACAAGAATGTGCACCAATTTAGCTATTCTCCTTGAATTCAATTCTTTGCGACCGGTATTGTGTCCAGGGTGCATTCCCCTTTAGTGTAGTGCCTCATTGTTTTCCCAGCTATCAAATAGAAGGCGAATTTTACCGCTAGGTTGTTTATGAGGTCCATTTTTGCTCCTTTTCCTCCTCTTCTTGTTTCATAATTTTTTTAGTAATCACAATTTCCTGTCTTCTTTACTCTCTTGGAGACGTTTTGAAAGGCCATTGAGACGTTGTTTCCTTCCGCTAATAATCCTGTAAGTCTGTGTATGCCTTCTGCATGAATTGGGATTTCCCTCCCAAGCCATAATGATCCATTTTGAATTCTTCTCATCAAGAACTTAGTGCATTACATTGCTGCTCCCGTCATCCAAATACTGGAAGGCTCCTGAGGTGCAAGATAGTTGACTTATAGATGCCTCTGAAATCTAGGTTCATCCTCACTGCTTCACTTCCTCCCTCCGTTGCATAATTTTAGATGTAAAAATGCATTTCCATGGCCGAGAACTAGTACGATTCTATGAATTCTGTATCTATCAACGAGGCATTGTCATATTTTCCTATCAATGACTCCATCCTTTGAATTCTTCCATTGAGCTCAGGCTCGACGACGTCTGAGGTGGCTATCTTTGTCATTTTCTTCCTTCTTCTATATACTTGAATTGCTGCTGCTGGTTTACTGATCTCAACATCTGCTACTGGTCTGCTACTTTGAATTTCTGCTGCTGAAATTGGACTTGTCGTTATAACTGTTTCTTTCTCTGATAACACAAAATTTTCTGGAATTTTGGTGCTTTCCTCCTTCATGTGGGTTAAGTAATGTTACTGGAACGAATGATGTTGATGCGACACCATAAATAATTATTTCTTGTCATACTTCTCGCGGCTATAATTGTGTGATTAGTTACTGGGGCGAGGTGTATTATGACATTGCTAATGCTGGCTTTGGGAGTCAGGTAGGCATGATGGGAAATGATTATGGATTAATATGGAAACTTTATTACGGTATTAGTGTTACTAATTACAGAAATTATTTTTTAAATTCAGATGATCTTACGGACTGACAATGGTATGATGGGTCATTATGAGTGAAATATATTTGACACACTTGGGCTATGTGACACTATAAAATCTCCTCCCCCCTATGACCACAATTGGTTGCAAAGTGGTATCCACATCGCAACAGGGACGATTGTTGTTTTTGTGCAACTTTGCGGGCTCTTATTGAGGATTCCTACTCTAATGGGCTAAAAATATTAAAAGATAACTATTCTATGGCTCATCTCGGTTGCGAGAGAGTTATTGAATCTACTCTACTCTACTGTACTGACTTCTCTCGGGTGCGAGAGTTATTAATTTTTTTGTCGTTGTTGTGCTTACTCATGATAGGGTTTCAAGCGTGCGCCATTAACCCATCCTTGAATTATTTCTCCGTCTAGTTGCACCAGTATGACCATGCCTGAGTCTCTTATCTCTATCACATAATACATCCCCATCAAGTGTATTCTAAGTTTCCCTGGGAACTAGAATTTGCTGTCATGGACCAGTACTTTTCCGCCTATAGTGAATGTTTTGTGTTTGATGTGACGATCATGCCAGGATTTTTGTTGCTCTTTCTGTACTAATTTATGGAAATCCACCATAAATCTATCTTCTTCAAGCTCTTCCAATTAATGGAGGCATGTAGAGATGGAGTATTCCTCTGTCATGTGCGTTGTTGAAGCAATTAAGAGGCTTGGTATGATAAAATCGGTTGGTATTATTGCCTATTTTCTGTATACAACCTAGAATGGTGTTTGATTATGCAGTCTCTTTATGGTTTTCCTGTATGCCCACAACGTGGATGGTATCCTTTCATCCCAGTCATCACAGTTAGCATTGCATATCTTTGTTAGTCCTTTTTCCAAGATTTTGTTGAATGCCTCGACGGTTCCATTTTCCTGAGGGTGGTACGGGCTGCTCTTGTGGTGTTGTATCATAAAGTTTTCCAGCAGTGATTTAACTGTAGCATTGATGAAATGCATGCCTTAATCACTTGTTAGGATCCTTAGACAAATGAAGCCGCTAATGATATTCTCGAAAATAAATCTGGCTGTTGTGTCTGCTGTACAGTCCCTTACTGGGGCAGCCTCTGCCCATCTTGTGAGATAGTCAATTATGGTGATTATATATCTTGCTTGTGAGTGCCGCACCATTTGTGCAATTGGTACTATGAAGTTGACGAACCATTTCTTAAGTGAATGCATAGCCCTCATAGGTTGTAGTGGAAACTCATCACTGTGTGACGGTCATCCAGTTCTTTGGTAGACATCGCATATTTTCACATACGCCTTACTATCTTTGTACACCATGGGCCACCATAACCCTGCATGTAGTCTTTTACTTGTAGTGGGTTTTGCGCCGACATGGCCTCCTGAAACCCCGCCGTGACACTCCCACAATATGTCTTCTCTTTCATGATCTAAAACACATCTTCATAGGATATGATCCAGTCCCATTTTATATAACTGCCCTGCTATGAGTTGATATTCAGACGCTTTAACTACTAGATGTATTTTTTGGGTTGTTGTGTATTCTGCTGGGAATTTCCTTGTGGCCAAGTATGTCGCTATCTATTCTAGATAATATGGGATGGCTTCTACTCTAAAGAGATCAATGTCCGTCAGTTGGTCATCAAGGGATCCCCTGTTTTACCCATTCTCCAATCTTGATAAGTGGTCAGGACCAACATTTAGCCTTCCTAGTTTTAATATTACCTCAAAAGTGAACTCCTGGAATAGTAAGAGGCATCTACAGATTCTACCTTCAAGTAAAAGTTTGTTTACTAGATATTTTAATTCTGAGTGATCTGTGAATAACTTGAATGTGCCCTCCAATAAGTAGTGACAAAATTTCTGTAGAGAGTATACCATAACACGAGTCTCTCTTTTTGTTGTTGTGTAATTCCTTTCAGCCGTTGACAACTTCCTGCTTGCGAAGTACATTGGATGATCTATGGAGGTTTCTCATGGCTGAACTAGCACCGCTCCCAAAGCAATAATTGAAGCGTCAATGTGAACATGAAACTGGTTATCCCAGTTGGGATGGGCCAAAATGGGTGCAATTTCCAGTTTCTCTTTCAATGTGTCTAATTCTTTAGTGCATTCATTGTTCCATATGAATTGTTCTAACTTCCGCAACAATTTTTCAAATGATGCTGTGATTTTTGCGTAGTTGTGGATGAACCTCCTCTAGTATCTTGTGTGTCCCAGTAGTGACCTCAACTGTCTTACAATTTCTGGTGCTTCCATGTTCACAATGGTTTCCACCTTTGTTGGGCCCACACATACACCTTGCTTGCAAGTGACATGTCCCAAAAGTGTTCCAAAAGGTACTGCAAAGATGTAATTTTTGAGATTAAGAGAAATTTGAAGCTGTCTGCACCTGTCAAACATTATTCTGATTAAAGTTGCATGGTTCTTCAGTAGACTATACACTGTCCAATCATCCATGTATACTTCTAAGAACTCGTGGATAGAGTCTCTGAATGCTACTATTAATATCTATGAAAACACAACTGGTGCATTCTTTAGTCCAAAAGGCATGACATGATAGGCAAATGATCTCCATTTTGCTGCGAAAGTAGTTTTCCTTTTGTCTTCTTTTTCTATTCTCACCTGATTATATCTTGAGAAGCCATTTGTGAATGAGTATGCTTCGTTTCCCACTACATTGTCAAGAACCTCGTCGCTAAATGGAGTTGGAAAAGGATCATGAATGCATGTATTATTCAGACCTCTGTAGTCCACACATACTCTAATTTCTGATTTCTCCTTCTTAATTTGTAGCACAATTGGGCTGACCCATTCTGCTTCCTCAACTGGAAAAATCAAGCCTGCCTTTAGCATTTTGTCTATCTCTACTTTGACCTTTTCTTTTAATCTAGAATTCAGATGGTAAGATATTTGATTTATTGGCCTCGTGTATCATTTTAGGACTATGCGCATCTCCCCCAGATCTCCTTTGATCCCTTTGAGCTTCGCCATTGAAGATGGGAATAAGTCTTTGTACTCTTGTAGAAGGTGAAATATTTATTTTGTTGTCTCTCTATCCCAATAATCTCTGACGGATGCGATCTTGGGCTTCTCTGTGCTTTTGATATTTTGCTTCTTTGTCTTCAAGGGTAACAGGTGCAATCCCTCTATAGTTGGTTCTTCTTGTATTTCCCGCTCCCCCTCGTTCTCTTCAAAATATATATGTCAAAGATTCTAGAAATCATCATCGTCTATCTACCGATCTATCCTTTTGCATGTTACTGAATCTTTGATTTTCTGCTCTGATAAAGATATTTCTTCATCCTCCTGAAACTTCGGGAAGAAAAATATTCTTTTAATTTCTTGAAGGGTATCTGTAACTTGTTTTGTGTCTCCCTTGAAAGAAAAACATTGCGTAAATTTGTCCGCAGCTATTTCCCATGTACCAGTTCCTCCCTTCTTCTCCTTTGTCAAGTACCAATCTTGTGGAATGGTATCCAGTGAATGTATAAAGTTGTGTACCCATAGAGATTCTAGATATCCCTCTTTCCTCCACTTATACTCGCAACTGCTTAGATGTGCTAGGGGGTCAGAATTCCCTTGGTAATTTTCTCCAAGTTGTGGTCCTGAAGCCACATGGAATCTCTTTCTTAATGCTCTGGAAATATCTTCCCATCACGAAAGAGAATTATGATGGGTGGCCCACCACCTTACTGATGTGGATTGTAGTGATACATCCATGAGAGGGACTCTATGTTATACTGGTACTTTTTCTTCCACTTTGGTAATGAATGTATTCACAACTTGCATATTTTAAAGAGTTGGATATTCTCTTACCTTTGTACCAATCCATTTGACTCCTCGAACGTTGACGCATCTTCTGCTGTTGATTTCATAACCTCCCTGCTGTCAATCATCTCATGCTACTTCTAACCCTAGGTAAGAACTATGAACGATTCTCCAGCTTACGGTCCCCCTGCTGTAGGATTAATGTAATCCTCTCTCCTTCCTGCCGTCATCTGGTAGAGTTGATATAGAAGCTGTTTGTATTCTCCATTGTCAACAGTCTCAGTGTATTGGGGCCCTTGATACAGGTCCAATGGCTGAACTAATCTGAATTCACCATCTTTGAATATCATTAATTCCTTATTTAAGTCAATGACTGCATAATTTTCAAAGTCCCAATATATACCTAGCAAATCAGGATAGGGATCCGTGTCACCCATGATGTGTATTAATTCAAAGTCTGTATAGGTCTTTACTCCCGTGACATCAACCTTGAATTCTTCCAACCTTCCTATTGGTACAATACAATATTGATTTTCCATTGTGAGCTGTATTGGTGAGTATGCCAGCTTTGGTTTTCCTAGTGCTTCCCATGTCTTTCGGGGTAGACTGTTGACATATGATCTGAGATCAAGAATTGTATCTCTAATTTGGAATCCCACGAATTGGGGTTTTTACATGGACCTCCTTTCCAGTCCTTCTCTTATTTATTTTCACTCTCCTTATGTATTTTTCTGTTGAGTTACTTGATTCTCCAGGTTCTGTTGCTCCTTACACGACCATTTCTAGATTTTTTTTAGTTGTTCCAGTATTTGTCCATTTTTTTACAATTTTTATGAATAGTCGAAACCAATCTTCTATCGGTGTGCTTGTATGGATTGTCTTCTCTCCTTTGATTGATTGTTGCGGAAGTTCCATACTATGATGTCTTCCTATATGTGAAAATTTTTCTAGTTATTTTTTGAAATACTGCTTCTGTTGGTCTGGGCTGAAAGCTTTCTTTGGAGATGTCGATTTGATTAGCTTTATCGGGTCCATGTCTCATGCATATTCTCTTGTTTTCTTCCCTCCCTGCGTGATTATAGCTACACTTTGCATGGGCTGAGTCTCTACTATCCTTGGTTCTGCATTAACCGGGTTATCTCCCCTTTGTCTGGCTCTCTCTTCCCATCTATTAATCAACTCTGGGCAGTCTTCAGTAGCATGTGCATTGAATCTGCATGGAAATCACAATGGTCTCCTGGGTAGCAGAAATTTTCTCACTACGTGCCCTTCTTAATAATAGTTATAACACCTTACTGGTCCTCTTCCTCCAGTTATTCTACCTCTCATTCCTCCTCCTTGGCCCCTTGGAGTTTCATTTACTCTATAGGATGGCCTGTCTAATCGTTCTGCCAATGCATCAAGGGCTCTACATTGCTCCGTATTATGCATTGTAGAGGAAAAAAATTCACAGTAGATATATTTTGGAACATTTGAGTATTTTTTCATAATTGGACACAATCATGGAGGATGACCAATACCTTTGCATATCTCATAGCACTCTGTTGCTGTTTGATTCTTTTGATTGGGGAACCCTGGAAAGTGGGGTTGTGGTTGGTATAGCCCTTGAGTATTTATCTGCGCGAATCCATTCACTGGTGGGACCTCTTGTGTTCCAACGCTGAAGTTCCAACACTTTATCCTCGCAACCTCAGACATTCTGTGGCCACGTGTCCTTCCATCATGCAGTGAGTGCACCACACGTTGGGCCTTGCAAGTCGTGCCGGTTTAATATCTTTCAGTTTCCTCATTAAACTGGATATTTTATTTTGTAGTCTTAGTATGGATGGATCTTGTACTACTGCCCTTCCTCTAAACTCCTGCAGGTATCCCGCCATAGCTTCTATCTTCATGGATTTCTCGAGAGAATCCTGAAGGGTATCAATCTTCTATTGTGTCAATGGTGTCCTTGTCAACGGTAGGAGTGCTTTGATGAACCAATCTCGCTGGTTATTTGGATCGATTGGGTAACTTAGATTTCCAATCACGCCTTTAAATCTTCTCATAAAATCCTAGGTTGTTTCTCCTTCTCGTTGTTTGATTTCCCATAGCTTAGACAACCCTTGCTGATTCGTCTAAGGTAGTTTGAACTCTTGGACAAACTCTTTCTTAACATCATCTGTTGCTGGGTTCTGGTGTGCTTCTAACCATTTGATGAAAAATCACAAAGCTATTTCCCTCAGTGTGGTTTGAAACTCAATTCACTCGACTGCATCTAGTGTCCGTTGAGCTCTCCAAATTTCTTCGCAGCGATACCAATGCTGTTCTACATCGTCGTTACCTTTTCCAAAGAATTCTGGGTATCGGGTGAACGATCCTGCCATCTTTCCTGGTGTTGGGGGTACTAAAAAAAAACCTATACTTCCTGGCCGAGAGATTCTACTACAAGCACTGTTGCTAGTAGATATATGCACTGTGGATTTAGTACTACTCAACTTACTAAACTCTCGTAACTTAATAAAGAACTTATCAGGTGGATGATAGAGTACCAGGGGAAGGTTAGGACTAGTGCTAATTGAAACTTGGGGAATATGATTACCTTGCGTTATGGGTGTCAACCTCTCTTGGAATAGTTGCTACATCGCAACATTCAGCTCCACATCAGACTCCTCCTCGGGGCGCGCATCCACCTCATTAGAATTTTATCTCTTTTCTCTTCGGGCTGGGCTTTTATACACTTGCCTAACTTCCTTAACAATCCCTTCCATTCCTTGGGATCTCATTTGGGCTTCTCTTTCCTCTATCATCGAAAATGCCTTTTCCTTGTTTTGTCGATTCTTCTCCTGCTTCTCAAATTATTTCATCACCCTTTCCTTGCCACTTCTCAGCAATTTGCACCGTCAAATGTGCTCTCTGCTCTCTCAACCTACTGGAGGTTCCAACATCCATATCTCTATTCCCCCCTTTTCCTTACTCATAACATCTTTCCATCAACTCCTTCCCCCAATACTGAAGGTTTAGGTCTCCATCTTAGGGTTTTGGAATGACAGGGCCTCATCCACCATTAGAGCTTTAATCCACAATGAGATTTATTTCAACAGTTCTCCCCACAACCTAGATCTAAATATGTATTTGGATTTGGTGAAATATTGGTAGCACTCGGTTGCAAACAATAAAATGTACCCATCCAAGGTAGATTGTACCCAAAAACTGCTCGGGTTAGATCTGTATCTAGCTGATGTAATGCTACTAGATCTTTGTGATTCCAATTGCGACAAAATCTACGCAATCCTTTAGGGAGTGACTTGATTTGAAGTCTCTGCAACGAGTTGTAAATCTCTTCAGGAAAATTTCCCATAATATTTCATACATGTCACTCACAGATTCAGAAAACAAGACTCGATATTTGACAGTATTTTCCCTCTGCTGCCGAAGTTCTGCTTGTTGTGATATGAACTGATCTATGTGCTTGTACCACCAGCTTCATAGTTCCTTCTCATAGATCCTAGAAACCGTGATCTATCTTCTAAATAAATTTTTAGGTATCGGCAACAGAACCATTTGTTAGCGAAAAAGGACGTCTCTAGGCAAGACCCACGTTCAAGTTTGAGGCCAACAAGGTCTTCGTAGTAGTCTAGGACAACGTCGGTATTTTCACCCTGCTCAAGGGAGCAGGGAGTCTCACCCGAGGTGTGCCGTGACCTTAATAAAATTAGAGGTTAGATCTTTGATACTGAGGAAATATTACTAACACAGACAATAAATATGAGCATATAGAAGCCACATATATATACCTCAACTTCAAGAAGTAATTATCATTCATCAGGACATGTTCAGAGAATTGAATTAAAATTTAAACTTTGCATATATTCATTATAATCAAGTAAACATCAACTAACTCATGATATACAACACAACAACAACACAATTTCATTAACTTGGATCAATACAACATAAACATACTCCGCAGAGTATTACAATTCAGTACAATACAAAAGACTTCACACATAGCTCTCCTGAGGCTCTACTTCCTATCTTCCTCTTCCTCAGACTGACAAACTAACTAACAAAATGACTGTAGAGTCACTTCTTTCCTGCCTATTTGTTCCTGCCGACTGACACTGTCAGTCCTTGCCTCTTTTTCACTTGCCTGCTCCCTTGCGCTCTGCTGCTTTCCGTTTCTTTTTTATCATAGGGAGTTCCTACTATTTGTCTCTTGTCTCCCATCTCTACCATTTGCGTCGTTCTCTGTCTATGTCCCGCCACCTATCTTCTAGATTTTTGCAACCGTGGCAGCTCCCTGCCTACCTTGATTACGTTCTGCCACCTATCTTTCGGCTCTCCGCAACTCCAAAACTGTTCTGTCCCAAAAACAAAGGCCCCAACAGTCCCCGACCACACTCTATTGACTCGTTCCGAGTCAATATTTCCTTGTTGTTGTAGCTTTTGTAGGTCTACCGGCTTCCAGCATTGGCCTAGTTTCTCTTGTTGCTTCTGTCTCTGTCGTTTCTTGTTCCGGTTTGCCCTGTTCCAACAAAGGCCCCAACAGTATGGGTTCTTGAAGTTACATGTATGATCCGTCTACAATTATCTATGATTCCTCTACAGTATTTGGAATCTTAGTATCATAGTATATATGAAATCACAATTATGGATGGCTTTACAAAATGAAAATTGTTATGGAATCATTGACACCCCAGTCATATCTATTTGACATCTCAGTTATATCTTAGAGCAGTTTATGATTGACAACATATGTATATGTAACACAAGTAGTTTGGATTGTATTAGATATTTATGGAGTCTCGTTCCTATGCTTTATATGTTGCAATCCTTAGCATCACATTTTTCAGAAAAAATCTTGGTATTTGTATGTCGATACCCTAATATCATTGTATTTATCATAGTAGTGATGGTATTTTACAACCCTAATGGAAGTATGGAAAGCGTTGTGTAGCAGGATTCATAAGGAGACTTGCTCACAATATAAGTTGTGAACAAGTCATGTAAAAGCCTTGGATAGCCTAATGATATTTGTATTTTTGTATCACTCTATTCAAGTTTCAATGACAATCTAATAGAAGAAGAATAATTTGGATGGGTTTTCCCCCTTGTGGGGTTTTCCCCTGGTCTCTGACTAAAATATCAGTGTCCTCTTTGTGCATGCTTTTATTCTCATGTTCCTTTATGTTCCACTATTATGATGATGCCATTGTTATTTATATATAATTGATAATCATGTTTAAATTATATGGGGTGAATATAATATGAAAAATGATGAAATGCAATTATCAAAAGCAAATAACAATCAACCCTAATAAAAATTAACAAAAAATTCAACATCTTGATTAGTTTGTTTCTCTAATTGTTGACTTGGACAACTTCCAAGCATAACCAGGACCCTAGGTTTACATTTAAAGTTTATACCTCCAGGGATACAACATTGTTGATGGAATGTCAATGGACATCACTTCTTGGTTTTTTTTTTCTAGGGAAGTGTTAAAATTCTACAATTTTTTTCTCTCATCATGCATTAGCTTTATTTCAAAAAGGAAAAAAATCCACATTTTATAAAATCAACATGCATGCATCCTAGAATTAGAGATAATTTGGAGATATTTTTAACAAAAACCTCCACTTCCAAGCCAATAAGTAGCAATCACTATTGAATTTTCCACAAAATTCATATTGTAATACAATTTTATGCCAGATAATTACTTGATGATTTTCACACAATATTTTGTCACTGATATAATTTAGCAATTAAACTTCACAAAATATCAACAGTAAATGCAAAACAAACAATAAATACATATAATACAACCATGCATAGTAAAGAAAATATTTTTACCTTGGGAAACCAAACCTCGGGAGAAAACCCACCAACTTTTCTTTAGGAGAAATTATTCTTCGGGAAGGTTTAAAAAATTAACAATTTTGTCTAGAAATTTGTGCCAATAATCCAAGTCAAATTACTAGACAAACCACGACCACCTTAAACATTCAATAAAAACCTATTTATGGATATCCACAACCCTCTTTCCCTATTCTGAACAACATCTAACACACCTTGGCCTATCCTCTTCAATGTTTACGATATCCCCTATGTACTTGTGACCCTTTTGGCATGTGGATTGTGACATTGCGGCCCCTATGACATATCGTCCTCTTTCTTATTTTGGACCCTTTATTCCTCCATCCAATAGATTTATATTCCCTTACTCATCCTTCTTTGGAGCTAGCTGCAACTCCCTTCCCTTCATATTCAAGAACACTTGTTCTTGGATGGTTGTAAAAATGAAATTTCACATGATCTATATATATAAGTTGAATGGGTGTGATTAAACCAAGGGACACACCATTTCATTTCGCTAGGTCAACTTGATGTTAATTTTATTATTATTATTATTATTATTTCATAATTCCTTTAAGACGAATTAGGCATTCGGGAAAACCTTCTAATGCTACACAAAGGATAAAAATACCTTTTAGCGAGGGAGGTATTATCCTTGGATGCAAACACATTTTTCCTTCCACAAGAAAATTTCATGAGCTTGCTATGTTCATATAGTGTCTCCCTCACATGCACTTCTATAGATCACTCCATCTTGGAGTAGGCAATGTGAAGCCTCACATGCATGTCTAT
Organism: Pinus albicaulis; assembly: GCA_034641835.2. Classification (NCBI taxonomy): domain Eukaryota; kingdom Viridiplantae; phylum Streptophyta; class Pinopsida; order Pinales; family Pinaceae; genus Pinus; species Pinus albicaulis. The sequence continues at coordinate 1,291,564,372 of CM076583.1, read as the reverse complement.
ATATCACTCCATATTGGAGTAGGAATTTGATTATCCTAGGCCATTTACCAATGGCCAAATCATCATGGCCCAACCAAATTATTTTATGGGTTCTCAGGTAGATGTATCAATATCCCTTGGTTAAATAAAGATGACTCAACCAAATTCCTTTAAGGATTCTCAAGAGATAATATGCCTTTGGACCATTCACCCTTGTCCAAATCAGCATGGACCAACCAAATTCCTTTATGGCTTCTCAGGTGTGTTTCATTTATCTCCTCTAGTCAAATTAATATGAACCATATAAGTCCTTCTAGACTCTTAGGAGAAGACCTGTCAAATACTAAAATTTCCCTAGGCCATTAACCCATGGTCAAATCAGTATGACCCAACCAAATTGATTCATTTCTACTTAGGTGAATGTATCCATCTCCCTTGGTCAAATCAAGATGACCCAACCAAGTCAATCTAGCTTCTCAGGAGATGGTCTACTTGATCCTACAAAGGCATCAACACTTACTCTCAACTAGAGATACATTTTTCATCACATCAAGCTTGTATTTGAAGTATACAAACTTCTCTCAAGGCAGAGGCTTGGTGAGAATATCCGCAATCTACTCATTTGTGGATATGAAATGGAAATTCAGTGCTCCCTTCCACACCATGTGTCAGATGAAGTGACCTGATCAATGAGTCTTGCAAGAATATTCCAAAACCACATTGCTTCATGACATGTGACATTGGTTGTGATATACTCTGCCTCTACTATATGGAGTGCACCAAAAGCCCGCTTCCTACTAAAATAGGAAATCACAATCAATCCCAAAATAAAGTAGCACCTCGAGGTGCTCTTTCTATCCTCTACACTCCCAACCAAATATGAATCACGATATCCCTACAAATTTACTTCACCACTTGAGACATATCTCAAACCATATCCAACTGTACCACATAGGTAAATCAACACATGCTTCGTTGCACGCCTTAGCTCAACTTTAAACTCGTTAACTTCCTTCATTGGTGTTGAAGAATGTAAATAGGTTTGGTATTCATAGAATGTATTTGAGTCATTACGTAATTTAATTATCAAAAGAATAAAGAAAATGATTTTTATTATTGTAACAATGACTTATTAAAGCATGGGTTTCATGTTTTTGTCATAATTATATTAGTCAAAGTCACCATTGTGGACTCCTAGGATTAATATTGGGTAATAGAGTCATTGTACATTTAAAGAGACCATTCTTGGGATTTTGAATCATGCAATTTTTATTATTATTGAGTCAAATATGAATTATGTTACCTTCACACCAAGTCAACCTAAAAGAGATCAAGTCAGCCTAATGGAGACCAATTTGACCTCACCTGGACCCTATAAATAGAAGTAGATCGATTGATTTGGAGCATCTCATCTCAATCAAGTTGATATCTCTAAGGAAGATGAAAAAAGTGTGAAGTGGATCAAGGAAGCCAAAAGGAGTGCGAGTTAGGTCAAAGTCAAGGGGAAGAATAAAATTGAAGTTTTTATGCTAATCTCTCTCTCTTGTTCCCTAGTTTTGGAGATCGAAGTCTTTTGGTGTAGATGCTGCTAGTTGCTGCTTGATGCCATATGTTGTTGCATAATCGAAGTTGCTGCTGCTATAGGGTCAAAGATTTGAAATGGATGAATTGGTGTGGAGGAAAGGCTTGGTCTATGTCTAGGGTGAAGAGTCTTAAAGAAAACTATTAAAGGAATATAATTTTGATTGGGTTTTCCCCTAGAGAGAGGTTTTGCCCTAACATAATGCCTACATCATGTGCCTTGTGTTTTTGTGATCTTCATACACACACAATTTGGTAATTTCTTGATGAAAGATAATATAATAAATAAGTAAAATAATCCAACATAATTCACAAGTAATTATCAAGAATGAGGAATCAAACCCTAATCTACTTGCATTGATTTCTCAACATGGTATCAGAGCTAATGACGGGAAGGATTGAAGATCAATTTATTGGCTCAAAAGTAATGAACATGGATTATCCCTATTTGATAAACTATATAAGAATGTGCATCAACACTGCTGGAAGCTTGATCAAGAAAGTCATCCACTATTTATTCAACAAGGTCAAAATTCATTGATTCTTTGATGCTCTTATAGGTTCCCTTGGTGATGAAAATGCATGGATTATTGAGTGGATAATCAAGGCACATGATAGGAGAAACTAAAAAATTTCATAAACTATCAAAGTTCTCATGCAATGGAATTGGGTGACAACAAAAGCTATGTTTTTAGAGGCATAGGATCAAAATCATTGAAATCGGAGAATGGATCGAAGTTGAATCTCAACAATATACTATATGTTCCAGGTTTGAAACATAATTTGATTTCTATTTATTATGATGAGCTCCATCATTAGGTACATTTGGAGGGGTTAATGGTCACATTTTTTCCTTATTAAATCTCTTTTTTTTCGTTTTTTATTATATTATGGTCTTATGATGCTAGTGTAGGTGTTGATTAAGGTTAACATACTTTGAGTACCTAACATAAGGTTAAATGCAGGAAAACCATGAAGATATGGCATTTTTTGTGAAGATTTTGTCATAAAAACTCAGATTAGCTAACAAGGAGAGATTCTAGGGGGTTATCCACCCTCCTTAACTCCCAAAGGAAGCCAAGGGATCCTCGAGATTCCCTCCAATAGCTCGAAATCAAAGGCAGCCAAGCAAACTTGAGACCAAGTGCACTCAAAGCCATACTTCACTTGGAGTCAAGTGGAATCACCACCTATATTATAGAGAGATTTTGGTAGCTACCCCTTAGGTTAAATAGAGCTAAGCAAGATCTCATTAGGATTCATATTTTGGAGAAAGCGATTAGGCTCTTTGTTATTGTAATCAAATTTTCAAGACTTTCATGGATGTAATGAGAATATCTTCTTGAAATGAAATGAGTATTAAAACTTTTCCTTACTGATTATGTTTCAGAGAGCTAAGCTTGTGGGTTAGGGCCCAATAAATGTGCCTCAACCTCTCTTGTGTTATAATTCTTTCCTTTGATGTAATTTAGCTAGTTTTGCTTATGAATGGTTAGCTAGTTTGTTGGTATTTTCATTTAATATTTTATTTTTCTTCCATTTGTATTTTGCTATAGATTTAGTCTACTTACATGAGTGGTATATTAGGTGATAAACTCCATAAAGCTGTGAGTCAAGCCTTCCCCTCTCACCTCTGTCAATAGAGCTTGACGAGGGTAGACCTTCCCCACAGACCAAAAAATTATTTTAGCTTATGATTTCTTGGAATAGATGAGATTAGTTGCTGTAATTCCATGAAAATGTTTAGTATGCTATGGTAGATATCTACTTCAAATATTAGAATAGATTTTCTTTACAAATTCAAGTCACCTTTTCCACCGTGTTTATTATGAATTTGTCCATATTTATTGGATGAATAGGTAATTTTATTGCAGTAATAGGTATCACGTCAAAGGAGAAGTCCACCAGCACCTCCAAATTCAACTCTCATATTCCTTCAGCTCTCTGTTCAACAAAATCACCATCAACCCTATTTTTGGATTTTTCATCCCTACGCTGTGAGCAAACCCTAGGGGTGCAAGACAGGCCTCCCAAGAGGCTCTAAAATTGTCCAAGGGGTGGGCCACCTCCTATTCATCTTCATCCATCTTCACACCACCTTTCCTACCCTTTTTCCACCTATTTTTGGCCTCAGATTTCTCTTGGCCTGTTTCCTGTAGCAATTCAGGACTTGCCTATACCACTATAGGAAACCTGTAGTAGCTCTTGGAACAACACCTATGGGCCCCTCCTTAAGCCCATAAATCACCATGGACACCTTTAAAACTTCAAGAACAACTCATACACCTCCAACCTTCCCCCCATGTGTTTAAGCCTTCCATCAACGACCTTAGCACTTCCTTCTCCTAGCTGTAAAACAACACATTTTCAAGCATAGTTAAGTCATGAATAGTTGCATGAATAAAAGCATGATAGATAGAGCATAGAGAAAGTAGAGTGTTTTTAGCCATTTTTCCCAGCTAAGTGTGATTATATTAGTTTCCTTTCTATCATTTCAATTCAGAAATTCTCTTCATGCAAGGTGCCTAGGTTGCTTTACAATTCTTATCATAGTCTAATAAGTATATTTCCTTCGTTGTAGAATAGTTAAATGTACTTGGTTACTATGGTATAATTTTGTACTTGCTGATAGTGCCATGGATTTGAATCATTGGTAGCCCTACTCCTAATTCCAGAAGTGTGACAGAATTCACCTAGAAACCCTAGAAGTAGCACCCTTTTGGAGAGCTCAAAAGAGGATGTCATGAGTAGAATGCATCTGCTGTGTATATAGCACTTCCACCTTCAAGTTTGTATGAATCCTGGGTTGATAAAGTAAAGTAGAGCAATGTTGAGATTCAACAAGAAGATCCTAGTGTAAATTAAGCACCTACACTAGGATGGAGCCTCAGGCTATTTTTAAGTATATGTCTATTTATAGATGTATGTGCATAATCTATTTATAGAATGCATGTCTATTTATATATGCATGTCTACTATTATTATTCCTTAATATTAGTTGGACAATAAAATATAATCTATTCTCAATGAGCACTTGGAAATAGTTAACTAAAGTGGAAAATCAGTTAGCTAAAGGAATTTCGAGTTAAGTGGCTGGTTGGTGGGAAATGCAGGTTGACTTAGTTGTAACTGATTGATTTGAAGTTGTAACATAGTTGGAAGTGCAGTTATGCAATTTGTAAGTAGTTTAACTCAGTTAAGTGAGTTAAAATCAGTTGTGCTAGTTGTAACTGAAGATACACTAATGAGAGATCATGTGAATTAATTATAATTAATTCATAATCAGTGGTATCACATGCAACTGAATATTTACTATTATTAACTGCATGCATGTTAGATCCATTGGAGACCCAGTTGAGTTTTAAGTGAAAGGGAAGTAAACTATTAGTTGTGATATTATCCAGTTGCACACATGCAACCACACACACATTGGATGTGCCCATGAGGATTGTGTAGTCAAGGCGGGAAATATTTCATTCATTCAAGGATTTCTATCAGCAGGGATTGCGCAGTGGAGGCAGGTTGTCTGAAGATAGTAAATTGGCTAAGTAACTTGCCAATTTTTGTATGACAGTGTGAGACAATTAGCTCATGTACTGAGAGCTCTTGGATTGGAGCTTTGTATGCAATTATTTCATGATCCATGATATAATATAAAAAAGAAGAGAGTGGGGTTTTTAGCTATAAACTTTCCCCGAGAAATAATATGTGTTGTGTGTGATTGACATTTCTTCATGATATTGTAATTGGCGATTGTGTTTTTAATTCCGCAAAGATTTGTAGAAGTGATTCTGTATTTAATAGTAGAAAATTGTTAGATTAGGAGAATCCAGTACATACATGTATTTTCTATAAATTTATACGTGGTATCAAAGCATAGGAAATTGCAGAAGTGAAGCAGGAGTTGAGTTTGTTGGTGGAAAGAATTCGAATTTGCAGAAAGAATTTCTTGGTGCTACAACTAATTCAATATCGAAATTGCTTTCAATGGCTTGAGGTTAGAGTATGCACTCAAGGGAAACTCGAACTACATTGATTGGAAGGACTAGATGGAGGTAGTACTTGAAGACAATGGCTTGAAGAAATTCATTGACAATGATGTTCCTAAGCCTGCTTTGTCAGATGCTGCCAATCTTGATGCATGGCAAAAGAAAGTGGCAAAGGCGAGGAGGATCCTGTTGGAGGGAGTACCAAACCACATAGTCTCAAGCCTCCATGGGAAAGCCACACCATATGCTATGTGGAAGGCTTTGACGGATCTATTCCAAAGCAGCAACGACCATAGGAAATTGTCACTCAAAGATAAACTCAGGAAGATCAAGATGGAAAAGGGCAACACCATTCCAAAGTATCTCATGAAGTTTGTCCAATTTCAGGATGAAATGGGGAATGTGGGAATAACTATTGTTGATGATGATTTGGTGAGCTTGGTTATATTGGGACTTCCTAAGATTTGGCGAAATGATGAAGACTCTGTCAATGGATGGGAAAAATTGCTAGATTGGGAACAACTGTAGTTAGATTTGGTGCAGGAGGAGTTCAGGCGGAACCCCAGAGATGGCTCTTCATCAAAGCATGATGATGGAGAGGATTGTGATTTGGCTTCCAAGGCAAAGAAGGGGAAGGTGAAGAAATTCCATTCTAAATCTGAGTCTAAAGGCAAGAAGCTGGATATGTCCAAGGTGAAGTGTTTTCACTGTCACGAACATTGGCATCTTACTACTAACTGTCCACAAAATAAGAAGAACAAGAAGGCTGCTGGAGCTGCACCTGGTGAGGCCCTTGCCTCGCAATTTGAGATTGAATTATCCTTGATTGTATGAATGGTGTTAAGTGCATTGGGATCAATGTGGTATTTGGATAATGGCGCTTCCTTTCACATGACGGGAGATAAGGAACTTTTTAGTGACTTGGAGGAGAAATATCTCCAGATGCATATAGAGATGGGAAACGACGGACAGTACAGCGCTACCAGGATTTTTACCATTACCTTTCAGAGGGAGTCAGGTAAACCATTTCAATTAAAATATTTTATGCATGTTCCAGGTCTGAAGAAAAATTTGGTCTCAGTCGCAATGTTGGAGGACTGAGGCTATGACGTTGTTTTTAGTGATGGAAAATATTTCCTGCGGCATAAAAAAATGATTCAAGCCAAGAGGACAGGGATTCGAGTTAAGAATATCTACAAACTGGAGGTAGATGGCCGCAATGCCATGATGGGCAAGGTAGAAAAAGTGGTTAGCCGGGATGAGCGCGAATTATGGCATATATGATTGGGCCATATTCATCATGGAGCCTTGAAAGTCATGCAACAAATATCTAATGGACTTCCAATGGGAACACTTTCTCAATTAGATCAGTGCAAGGGTTGCACCATGGGGAAGTATGTAAAGTCCACCTTTCATGAGAAGTAGAACCGTGCTTCAGGGATCCTTGAGAGAGTTCATGCAGACGTGTGCAGACCGTTCTTAGTTGCTTCAACAACAAAAAATAAGTACTATGTAATCTTTGTTGATGAATTTTATCATAAATGTTGGATCTTCTTCATGCAAAATAAGGATCAAACATTCTCAAAGTTTTGTGAGTTTAAGGCATTCGTGGAGAAAGATTCAGGGAAGCAAGTGAAGGCTCTTAGGAGCAATAATGGTGGAGAATACATCTCTAACGAATTCAAGAACTTCTGCAGCAAAGAAGAAATTTGAAGAGAACTCATAGTGCCTCATAACCCACATCAAAATGGGGTCACAAAGAGGAAGAACAAAATGATCGTGGGTGCATCACGAGCGATGTCACATGATCAGGGCCTACCAATCCATTTGTGGGTGGAAGCATGCAACATTGCGGTTTATGTGCAAAACTGTTTTCCTCATAGAGTACTTAGCATGAGTACACCTGAAGAAGATTTCACTGGTAAGAAACCATACGTTTCACACTTTAATATTTTTGGCTCATTTGTTTATGTGCATGTGACCAAGGACACCAGGAAGAAGCTGGAGCCGATTTCTGAAGTTGGGATTTTTGTGGGGTACACAGAAACATCCTATAATTATCGTATGTATTTTCCAAACAACAGAATGACTGTTGTGGAACGGGATATAAAATTCGATGAAGGAAAAGCCATGCGGTTGTCGCTTGAGAGGGAGCTAGAATTGCATGCGGAGGAGGAACTGCTGGTTCCCAAAGACGAGTCTCAAGATATGGATCAGCCACATGAAGATGCTCATGGATTGGAGGATTCTACTCACGTAGAGCCATCCATCAGAAATGGCAGAAGGCATACCACGGAAGCTGATAGGCTGAGACTTGATGCTACATAGAATGTACGAGCCCCTACTTCATGGCGCAGACAAAGACACTCTCCTAACTGATTTACTGGATAAATGGCTCTCATGAGAAAATGTATTGTCACTAAAAAATATTCCTTTCAGGAAGCAGTGCAGGAGCCCACATGGGTAGATGTAATGGTGGAGGAGTATGACTCCATTGTTAAAAAAATTACTTGGGAAATTGTTCCAAGGCTGGTTGATAAATCAGTGGTAGGTTCGAGATGGATCTACAAGGTAAATCAAGCTGGTGATGGGAGTGTGGAGAAATACAAGGATAGATTTGTGGCTCGGGGCCTCTAATAGATTGAGGGGATAGATTATGAAGATACCTTTGCACCTGTTGCAAGTTATTATTCCATAAGGACCATCCTTTCTTTCTTAGCGCAGATGGATTGGCGCATTCATCAGATGGATGTGAAAATTGTGTTTCTCAATGGGATCATTGAGGAAGAGGTGTACATAGAGAAGCCTGATGATTTAAATATCTTCAATAGCGAGTCACACGTGTGCTGACTCAAAAGAGCACTGTATGGGTTGAAGCAAGCATCCCGTGATTGGTACAATGTGATAGACAACTATTTCACTGGATTGGGCTTCACCAAAAGTGAAGCAGATGAAAACCTATACCAAATTGTAGTGGAGGGTAAGATTTTAATCATTGTTCTTTATGTTGATGATTTAATATTGAATGGTGATGAGCAGTTGATACACTCATGCAAGGAGGATCTTGCAAGGGAGTTCGAAATGAAGGATATGGGCCTCCTTCATTATTTATTTGGATTGGAAATATGGCAGCGAGATGGTAAAATTTGTGTGTCTCAAGGCAAGTATTCAAGAGAGATACTGGGTAAGTTTCACATGGAGGGCTACAAACCCATGGATACTCCTCTTCCAGGAAACTGGAGGAAATAGGATGCTACTTCTGGAGAGGTAGTGGATGAAACAATCTATCAACAGTTAGTGGGTTTTCTAATGTATCTAGTGAACACGAGACCAGCCATTTTCTATGTTGTTAGCGAGCTGATTCAAGCTATGGTTAAGCCTACCAAGCTCTTTTAGAAGGTGGGGAAGCATGTCCTAAGATACCTAAGGGGCACATCAGAGTATGGTTTATGGTATTGCTGAAGCCTAGAAAATCTCTGCTTCAAACATTGGGGAAAACCACCCGGTCGGGACCTTAAGACAACTCCTTTTCCGTTTTGGATGGTGGCTCCGACTGGATTTAAAGGACCAGCTTCCAGATTATATTATCTTATAAAATCATGGCGAATCACTAGTACAAAATGGTGAATCGTTGTCTAGTGGAGTTCGGGGTGTTGGTTTTAATGAAGATATGGTAGTTGAAACAAGAGTTGAAGGAAGTGAACCACCGAGACCAAGCATGGCACATGGTGACTGGTGAGGGAAGTAGTTCTCGTGTAGTTTGGAAAATGCGTTCTAGTTCTACTAAGCATAGTGTTGTTTCTCATGCTACTACTAGCACTAATATGGAGGTTGGAAAGGAGTTTGAGGAAGCATGGAAGGTATCAGTGGTGGAGAATTACAAAGAGAACCCCATGATGGGCTTCATTTTGCCCTTTGGTATTTGGGCCTATAAGATCTTATGTCCATTGAACCAACAATTAACCGTTCAACCAACAATCAACTTAACTGAGTTGATTAGGTACGAGTCGACTTAGACTAATATTCAAAACTATGCTTTGCATTATCCCATATTTATCACACTAATGCTACACAACATTGGGCATTTGCACCCAACTCTCATGCATGCACACAAAATTTTCATCAACATCTATAACCCTAACCAAGTGAGAATTGATGAACAATTTGCACCAAAGTTTGTTATAGTGTTGAAAGTTCATAAGAAATTTAGATCCATGGTACCTTCAATAAATTTTGAGATAACCTCCACTAATTCAACCACAATAGAGCAAACTTGTGATAAATTTTAAACCTACAAAAATTAGGATTCATGTTCCTAGGAATGATCATAAGTAGTTGACATATAGGTAGAGTTTTGAGCCTTGACACATTGATAATGCAATGGCTTAGGTCAAAACTCACACATTGAAAATTCATCAATTAAGAGAAGACAAGATCATTATGAATTACACATACTCCAAACTTCCTACCAAATTCTACTTAGTTGTCTGCAACTCAGCTATGCATAATCTTATAGTAAATACAAATTCTACAAAGCCTTCTTCACATAGCTAATAAATGGCCATTAGAAGAGAACCCCATATATAATAGTAATAGTAGCAATCAATAGATTATTTCATATTGAACTTCATAGCCATAGCACTCCTATGTATTGTATGATGTATTCAACTTGCATTATCAAATATAGATAAAATCATACTTTTGATTGATACATGTAAATCATACTTGTGCACAATGTTGAATGCAATTCCAGTCAAGGAGTAAAGTCGGTTTGACGTGTAATGATCTATAAAATAATGAAGAAACTTAGTAATGCATCACAACTTTCACGTTTGAAAAAAATATAAAGCTTTCATGCAAATCCATTGTTGTTATAGTTCCTTCTCTCGACAATGTTCCATATAAGCATGGAAAATCAAGTAATATTAAAATGCATTTATAATACTTTGAAGTAATTAATGCTTATGGTGTATTTTAATACTGATTTATTACTCTGCCCCAGTTGTAATTTATGCAATTAGATTGTATTCAATCCTTACAAAGAAATTGAAGAGAGGATAGTTCAGAACTAGGGCTCAATATATTATAAGCATTCATGCCTTGATCGATGATATAGAATGCATATAAAACAAACGAGATTTGGGTAAAGCACGAATGTGGCAATCCCATTGTACACAATAAATGACATTGAGTTTGACATAGGATATTGTCTTTTACCAGTGTTTTATGATAGATTAGTGCAACTTAAAAGCTATAAGATGTTATAACTTTAATATATCTAAATTTTACCTGAAGAGATAGTTAGAAATACATAGATTTTACAAACAATAATTTTGCAAATAAATTCGAATGTTGAATTAACACACAAGTATGCCTCAAATAAAAGCTCTATAAAACCTTTTTCCCAAAAGAAATTCATGAGTTTGAAATTTTCAATATTTATCCATGATCTTTAGATTGTAGGAGTATATGTAGTTCATATACCAGATTTCTTAAATTAAATATTAGCTTACCATATGAATTACAGTGCATAGATAGAAACAGAGATGGTTTCCAACAAAAAGCACCCAAAAAGGCAGCAAAATTCAAAGGAGACACTTATTTCACTTCTTCGGTGCTGGTCTTTGATGACCAGCATCATCATCACTTCCACATTCATCCTCATGCACCTCAAGAGTTGCAGGTACCACTCTGCCCCTGCAAATAGATCAACAAAGTAAAAATTACAATTAAAACATTCTATAATTTTACAAAGAGTTACAATGCACATTCACAAGAACAACACCAAGCCTTCTCCATTAAGCATTTCCATGCTAGTGAACAATTTCTATATAGGGCATAAAAAACTATTATCATAATTCAATCCTATATAAATATGATAAACACTAAACCCAACTAAACATTTCCATTTATTGGAACTACCCATCATCAAAAGTAAGTAAAACAATCTACAAATTTATGATTAACTTACAAGCATGATATGTCACAGAGGCAAATTTTCTTAATAGAAGGTGCCTTGCCACTCGAAGGATCACAAAAACTGAAGTAGAATATGAGACTAAATAATTATTTCAACAATAGGTCATTGAAAATTATTTTATTTGACTTCCATATTATTGTCTAATAAAGTCTATTATTTAACAACACAGTAGTATTAATATGTAAATATCACATTATAGAATACTATTCTACTGACATCTAATTCTATTTCGTATTATTATGATAATGTCGAGTCTTAGATCCCACCAACAATTCCAACCCACCTTCTTGTATAACTTTTAGGGGATGCCAACTTTCACACAAAAAACAGAGTCTTTACAAACAATACTGAAATATCACTGGAACATCACACAAGAGCCTTGACACTTGTGTGAATAATCAATAATGTTAAAAGAAATAATATTTCCAAGCAAAACCAATTCAGAGCCCCTGCATCCCAATCTAATCTTAAGACAATTGCCACAATTTAAAAATATGTGGAGGTTCAATGCTAGTTATAAAACATGTTTGACTGCAATATTGTTTCCAAATCAAAGTGTCCATCAGGGAACCTCTCTCTATATTCCTCTAGTTCCCATAGCTTCCTCCACTCCAGATATCCTTCACATATCAATGTGTCAAACTGTGATTTTATTGGCATATAATTGGAGTTGTTTTGTAACCAGTTAGAAATAATTTCTACCAAAGCAATACAAGCACTCTCCCCTGCAGCACGTTCACTTCGTTGGTTAATTGAAGAAAAAAATACTTCAATTGATAGCTTCATTTGTCCATCTCTGCTAACCAGTACTTTATGTTCCCAACTGCTAATGGTAAAGTTGTCATCTCCAAATTCTACCGAGACATGTTCAGAGCTACATTGGAATCAATCTCATTGACCTGCAATAGATAAACATATATTGATATCAATATCTACCAGATATTGCAAGAGATAGTTAAACAAAAATGAAGCAACAAACAACAGGGTTCTATCAGTTTCTAAATTGATGTTGAAGTAAATTCAATACTTGAAAATAATCCTTATCTAGAAGCATCGAACTGTAATCAAAGTATTCAATCCAAAAAAAATATCTCAAACACTCACAAGTCATGCCAAACTAAGTAACACACATCTAAACTTGTTTGTAGCACCAAATGAAGCACTCAAAAATGCCGAAAATAGTACAAGCATCCATCAGTATTACACCAGTACTTTTCGCTATGGTATGAATAATGTGACATGGTTATAAGGGAAGAAAACATCAAGAGACGAGTTGTATATCACTAGGTAAGGCCACATGGTGAAGCCTAATTAAAAGGAACCCAAGTCACCAATCATCTCCACTAGATCAAAAATAAACATAAATTCATAAAAACAAACAAAATGTTTGATCTGTTTTTACTTAAAAATGCGAAGATACCAAATTGTAATCACAACCATTCAGGCCAAACACATTACCATACATGATACACAATCGTTGATTGTAGCACCAAAATAATGCAATCAAATATGCCGAAAATAGTACAATCATGCACCAATATTGCACCAGAACCGTTACCTTTCCTATATTAAATTTATGTATTGTGCAGAGTGATATGTTCAGGAGTAGCAAAAACGATAAGAGACAGGAATATGTACCATCACTTGTGGGGGGATAGCTGTGTAGGAAATCTTGATTTTCTGCGATCAAAATCAATATTATCTCCACCCTCTTCTCTGCATACCTTATTCAAAAATGGTATATGGAGGAGCTAGTTTAAACCAAGAAGGATCATCCACATGTATAGTTTTCCATAGATGAGGATCATCTTTCATGATAGCATGCAAAAACTTGCAAAATTTTTCAATGGATATAAGATCTTTCAGGCCCAAATACCAAAGGGAAAAATGGAGCCCATCATGGGATAGTGAAATAAGTTCTCGTTCCGAGCCAGCCTAAAATCTCTTTAATAGAACTCTGCCAAATTCAAAGTGGTATTCCATCATAACAAAAACTTCTAACAAACATGATTAATCTTTTTTCACAACATTAAATGGCAAAGTAACTGAACCAGATTTTACTCCACAATTTCCTTCAAATTCATTGACATCTATTTGGTTATATTGTACTGAGCCTCCCAAAACCATCAACAACCAAATTCCAATAGGCATGCCTATTACAAAATTAAGAGGACACTCATAACTATTTTCTGGAACAAGAAAAAATGCTCTAATTTCTTTAAGTTATTCACTGAGAGGTATGGGTTCAATGAAAATTTTTTTAGGTAATTCCTGCACAAGTTTCAAGGGACATGATATATTTGGATTTTCATCACAAAGTTTCTTTTTAACTCAACTCTAAAAATTCAGAATGCTCCAATCCAATTCCTTCATAGGGGACCTTAGCAGTAGAAACTATGCACTTCAGTCTTCAATCTGGTAAATATCTGTGAATGTAAATTTAGTCCTTACACAAACAACCTCAACATATAACTAAGGGAATTCAACTCAAATATGTGCAACTCTTGTTCTTCACCTAGACCCAAAAAGTAATTCCCATTTCATTTTAATGATTTGTCTAATTGCTGCAGAAAGAATTATGGTGAATTTATTCGAGAATGATATGTATTTCGGCAGCTTCCAGGTATCAAGTTGGCCCACAACTTTGCTAAAATTGGAATTGAGTATATATAAAGAGAAGAAAAGGCTATCACAGAGCTAGGCCCTTCAAAATTTCTTTCAATTTTTCCCAAGTCTTCCCTGCCTAGGTAAAACAAATTGCCTAGGTAAAACTATGGAAAAATGGCATGAACATGAATGAAACTAGGTAAGTGTATTACCACATTAGAGGATACTTATGATCTAACCATGCAACACAAGGTGAAAGTGACCAAGATGTGATTATTTGACCACCTTGATGTTGGTTCATGAAGAACATTATGCACCACTGAAGCAACCTCCACTGATAATCTAACCTTGTGAAGGCTAGAATCATCATTCCAACCAAGGCAACCACATTATTATCAAGGAGAATCATTATGCTGAACATCTAGGAATATCATCACATGAAGGACTACTCTCAACCAAAAATAAGTGTGTGTCTGTAGCCCTTGAGCATCCTACAAGTTACCCATGAAATATGCATTTACCAATCATGTCAACATTAGGGGTAACAACAACCACCAATGTGACCAAGTGGACAATGACAAGAACATGACTACTGGGGTTCTCGACTGGCAAAGACAAAACCCAGTTCCAACCTTGACAAATTGATGATATTTTTCTTCAAATAGGATAAATTATAGTCTCTGCTGAAATATTTATTGACTGGTAGATCATATGTACCAGTTAGAGCCAAGGAGAAAAACCTAATTCAAATGATTGCATGACCAATATACCTCCATATCAAGCAGGAAATCACCACTTCATAGGGAGTCCCAACAGCAAGAAACTCTAAAGATGAAGGGAGGAGACTTGGAATTTGAGTTACACACCAATACCAAACAATTTCAAGAAACAAGCTTGGATATTTAATCTGGGCTCCACAAGTATCCCAATCAACCAGTCCCATGAAAGGAACATTGGTCAACATACCTTGTGCTACATGCAAGACACACAAAAAACCTTTACCCTTGTCTTCTGTCAATTAACTATGCTACAGCTAATGCACACAACCACCATTAGCAGACCATTAAATGCTTGGAAAAAACTAGTTAATAATTCCAAAGGGTCAAAGATTATGAAAATACAATGCATCGATTTGAATGTAGAAATTAAGTGAAAACTATACATACAATGAAATCCACTGAATCAATTATGTAGCATCCCTTGCACCACCAAGAAGAAGTAAGAGGGTCCACAACCATCATACACAATCTCCAAGCAAAAATTAGGGTTTGTGCCATTAGCATACTTGTGAATTACCCCTGCAAAACTTGTCATGAGATGAGAATCACAATTTATCACTCATGCCAATATGAAGGGTAAGAACCATCACAATTGGAGTATCTTTCCATGAGAGAGAGACAGATAGATGAATGACCAATCTATCACAGATATAAGAAACAACTTCACAAGGTAATGACACAAAATCATTTGGCACACCCCAACAATTGTAAGGGAAGCACTCTGCTTGTAAGCTATGTGCAAATTAGGAGAATTAGTTGCATCTCCTAGATAACAATATATCTAATCTATTATAATTGTAAAGCAATAGAAAAGAAAAGAAAAAAAGTGAAGAGAAAGAGAAGCCAAGTATATGGCTAGTAGCTACATCAAATCAGGATGCACTTTTTGAAATGTATTCTACAACATCCCATTATGGTGGTAGTAACATTTATTCATCATCTCTATGATATTGACCCAAAACCGGGTTTAACAATATTTGAAAAACCCACTAATTGTTTCCTTGTAAGATGAACCCTCGCATAACTCTTAATATGACACCTTTTATGCATAAATTTATCATTGGCAAGGAATTGTTCCAAGCACTATTTGGACAAGAAAAAACAATTATTTCAAGCAATATATCAAAAACTAATTATTTCAAGCAATATATAATTTGACAAAGGCAACATACATTTGTGATTTATTTGTAGGAAAACTAATTGAAATACTTCCATGAGTAAGCTCAATCGGTTGCACCATTTTCCAAGATATGTTTATCCAAAGTGCAGTCAATGGTCACAAATTTCCAATCCAGTCAAGCCCCTCAAGTTTACCAGCCACCATTGTGTTTGGTAGTTGATGTGCAACAAACATGCCATAGGCAAGAAGAACAGTCAACTTGATCTAAAAATGGGATAGAAAATATACTCCAAGGACCAAACTCATTCTGGCCAAATTTATCAAGAAATGCAAGAAATCAAGATAGATACTAAAATGAAAAAACTGTTTCAGTGCAAAGGATCCACATGGTTTGAATCCATACAAACAACGCATACAAATATTACACAAATATTGGTGAATGTGTACACAAACATGTGCTTATGATAATTTCATCCACATTGACCCTGACAAGGCTCAGGGGAGACATTATCAAGTAGGATTATATACAAATACTTGAGGTGCTATGATAATTGCATCCATGTTGACCCTGACATGACTTAGGGAAGCCATTATCAAATAGGAACCCTACATGAGCAATGCCACCTCAAGTATTCCTAGATCAAATAGACTGCTAAGTCTATCTTGAACTATTTGTATGTTTATATGAGGTATTTCACATTAAGCAATCCTTGGAAAGGGAGGAGTCTTGCTAGAGTTTGAGATGGGAGCTTCTGGACTAGGGGCATGGGTTTAGTTTTCAGCCACATAAACAAGCCTGACCTCTTGATGTTTACATTGTACATAATAATTATCACGATTTCTAGACTAACAGCACAATATCTTGCAGATAACATTTTCAGCGACTAGTGCTCCTTAACTTGAGCATGCCTGATAAGTTTGAGGCATACATAATATGTTGCAATATCTCAGAGCTGTTCAGTACAATCCTTAAGAATGTCAGAAGAAATTACACTAGTGATCATGCTTCTTACTATATGTTTTCCTTTATCACACTTCGATATAGACTGGAGACACCCGGTACACTGCCTTCGTGTATCATATAAAATATCTAGTCTATCTGACATTTTGGACATCTATGTGTGTCAATACCATTTCAATACCTTTTCTAAAGAAATCCCAGCAGTTGTGTCAAATAGTACAGACTACAAAATGGATTTTGGTTGTTTTCAAAATCCAGAATTAAATGGTTTGCAAAACTCCAAATTTTCCCTATTTTGGTTGGCCTGTATATACTATATTAATGGTCCAATTTCTAAATTGATGACAAAGAGGTAAGCCAACCATGAATTTCTACAATATCTTCATTTTTCCTATAATGCAAATCATAATATTTTCCAATTTCTCTAAATCAAATCATATCATTTTGATAATATATTATGTACTTTCCTTGTAATAGTACTTTTGTTGCCAATAGGAGCTTGAGTACATGGTAAGGTAGAGTATGTTTCACACCCCCCAGAAAGGTCAAATCCCCCATAGACACATTTCACCACTTAGGTGGAGTCTTGCCTCTGTAAACATTCCATCTGAAGTAGTTGAGACCTGATGCAAATCCTAGATGACTTTGCCAAAATATATACCACCCACCTGCCGCTTCTTACTAGAAGGGATCTCCATTGAATGTTGTAATCCCACTATACAACATTATAATATTTCCATATTGAGCATGAACATATTGCCACACATTCATAATTGGAAGCATCTTAAAAAATAGTACCTTTCAAACAAATTGAGTTATATAGAACCTTTCAAACATGTTTTCTATACAAAAATACACATTTAACTTCTTCCTTCATAATAGACTTGGATTTTTATTCTTGCATCAATCACAGTATGCACTGGGTAGAGAAAACACAAACCAAGGAACTGTTTAAGGGACCATCAATGGCCATGGTGTAAAAGAACATTTAACGGCATAAACTACAGATCGAGATGGTGCAGCAAACAAATAAATGCACAATATTGCATGTACCCAACAGGATAAGGGCATATAGAATTTGCAGAAATACTTTGATGGTTTCAAACAAAGGGATAACTTCAACATATAACCCATTTGATGTTACTGTTAGAAACAAAATGCACACACAAAATTCCTCATCTCTAGAAAACTCAAGAGTTTCATACCAAGAAATGTGAACGAACATTTTATAAACAATCTATAGGTCATTGGCTTAGTGTACGGTACAACACTAGAAAATCCCCACTACATGTTTGAAACTAGCTAAATGGAATAAAAAACAAAGCTACTCCTGTGGCAATGAAAGAGATAAGCAGAAAATATATTACCAGCAAAATCTTTATGGTAACAAGTGCAGCACACTACAGGATGTCCTGATCATATAATTATTGTTTGGAATATGGAGTAAAAACACACACATGAAATGAAGAGGTATTATTGGGAATTTTATCAATAAGTTCAGACATATAAATTGAAACAAACATAAACCATTTTCAGACAATAAAGCTACATCTTAAAGAAAAAGTTCCAAATAATTATCATATACATACAAAACAATGTTTTTTTGCAACCAGGAAAGCAACAATTACCAGTCAGGTCTTCCATGTTGGCAGGTTTGACATCAACAATGTTGAAACTCTGATCACATATTTCCAGGTTCCATAAGTTTATTCTTAGGTCATCCGTTGATATGAAAGTTTCACCATCACTGGATAAAACAAAAAACTATCAGAACGAAAGCTAAACATAAAAAACATTAACCCAAACAAACAATGTGCTTACACAAAACAAATTCACATCCCAGTAGGCACTAGTCACTATATTTGTACCTACGTATTTTCTTGTGACAAGACCACCTAGGAGGACCACATGAGATGCTAACAAAATCTTTAATACCAAGAACCTATACATAGAACTGGTTCATAGATAGATTTCTTTTAAATTCTATAAAAATGTTTTTAAACAAACAGAAGATCATAAAACATGTCTGCAAGGAGATTTTTGTGAAAGGTGTTTCTTGTGACACCTTTGACACAGTTCAAAAGCTTGAAAGTTTGCTTGATGTTACTAATAATGATGATGTGTCTCTTGCATGATATGGGACTTCTGAAAATGACATACCAAACATTAAATATGAATGCATAGGGTGTTTTGAAAAAACTACCAAAGAAATTGATTCCAATCTTAGATTAGATTTCATGGCAGCAAAGGTCTAGGCAAATATGGGCAAAGAATTAGAAAGCCCATGGATCCGAGTACAAGGACAGGAAATGATGGACTTGGTTTTGTGGTTAAACAAGCAATGGGAACAACTAGTTTTTAAGAGGGGAACCTCATATAGTGAGTGAATCATTTACCTCTAGAATAAGTACATATAGAGGGGAAAAGATTAACAACAAAAACCTTGTACAAGGAAACAAGTTCAACAACAAAATTTGTTAAACCACATGAATATGTTTAGCCATAGGAATAGGAACTTCATTACTGAAATAAAGGCACATGAAAGCAAAGTGTCGCACCCATGCTATATTAATGGACATATCAATCTTGGAGATGGATCAATTTCATATATGTTTCCTAAGTAGACCAGAATGGACCCCTCACTTGGAAAAAAGACGCCAAGCATCATAGGAAGTCTTGCAATTTTTGCGTTTCAAAATATGTAAAGTAAATCAATTTCCACTGCCACTTTGTATTCGTTAAATTTTAGTACCCCTTGTGCTCACTCCGAGATCCGCCCTAACTATCATTCACCCACTAGTGCTTGACGTTGACAGTGTCGTGGTGCCCAAAATGGGAATTGAGTTAACAATGTCATGCAGTTTGGAATAAGAAGCTATATGTATTATGTATATGTAATAGTAATACTGATACCATTTCATATCTAAAAACACTTAATTTTTACACACACACACATAATACATGTAAAGGTTTACAAGGTAAATTTTTAATGCAAAAAGAAATACAAAGTTATCATAAACTTCATTTCAGCTAATGAGTCATGATTTATGTTCTATTAGATGCTTCACAGATTGCTCACATTTTAAACATTGAGATTAATGAGGCTAAGACATGGCAGGGTAGAAGACAATGATAGATCTTATTGACCACCTATTGTGCACTTGATTGGTTGAGGGAAAACCATAGAGAACTCATGATGATGATTAGTTGTGAATAAACCATAAAGAAAACTTAGAACTATGATGATGATTGGTGACCAAAGCCGATCAATCATTGTGATGGTTATTACCCTTCATATTGGCATGAGTGATAAATTGTGATTCTCATCGCATGACAAGTTTTGCAGAGGTAATTCACAAGTATGCTAATGGCACAAACCTTGATTTTTGCTTGGAGATTGTGTATGATGGTTGTGGACTCATGATGATGATTGGTTGTGAATAAACCATAAAGAAAACTTAGAACTATGATGATGATTGGTGACCAAAGCCGGTCAATCATTGTGATGGTTCTTACCCTTCATATTGGCATGAGTGATAAATTGTGATTCTCATTGCATGACAAGTTTTGCAAGGGTAATTCACAAGTATCCGCACAAACCTTGATTTTTTCTTGGAGATTATGTATGATGGTTGTGGACCCTCTTACTTCTACTTGGTGGTGCAAGGGATGCTACATAATTGATTCAGTGGATTTCATTGTATGTATAGTTTTCCATAGATGAGGATCATCTTTCACTGCAGCATGCAGAGACTTGAAAACTTTTTCAATGGATAGAATATCTTATAGGCCCAGATTTGGTGGGAAGATGAAATATTTTGTTTGAAAATTCATGTTATTTGGTGAGGGAGCATAGTGGAGGAGAAAATATACCATCTATTTATAATTTCTCTTCACTGCCCTATGCAATAAATTACTTTCAAGCAATTTTTTGGATGACTCTAGAGCTAAATATTCCTGCCCAATAGTCATTTCAAAAAATATGTCCAAAAGCTTCTTTAGAAGAGCACACATGTCCCTTTCTACAGCATATATGAAAATAAACTTGAACCGATCAGATGAAAATTCAAGAAAAGAAGCATCCTTCACAACGCTTAGCTCCACTTGCCGCCCACTACTCTTTTGAAAGAGCCATCCTAACTCATTTAAGAAACTGATTACTTCTTCCCTAGTTGTTACTGCACTGTAATCTTGAAAATGTTCTTGTGAACGTTCAAATTTTAGGGAGCTTGTTTTGTCATTCGAGAACTCATTTTCAATCTCAGATTCAAGGCTTTGCAGCTCTCTACAGATGGCAGGTTCCACAACAATAACAGGAAAACAATTTCCCTTGAAACCATGCTCCACCTACACAATGCCACAAATAGGCCCACTATCAGAGAACTTACACCAACACCATATTAACTACACACCCAAAACTAATGCTAAAGCCACAGAAAACATG
The DNA here is from genome assembly GCA_034641835.2 of Pinus albicaulis. Classification (NCBI taxonomy): domain Eukaryota; kingdom Viridiplantae; phylum Streptophyta; class Pinopsida; order Pinales; family Pinaceae; genus Pinus; species Pinus albicaulis. The sequence goes on along the minus strand of CM076583.1, from coordinate 1,291,542,932 downwards.
ACTGAAAGAGATTCCTCAAGCTCAATCTACCTCTATAAAACAGCGGCCCAAAACATTAGGTGGCCCCCCTGAAAATGTAAAATTCTGCACCCTATGATCAGTCGATATGATTTCTGAAGTTTTTTCTTTAGGAAGAACATCAATAGAGGTATACTTTCCTCAGTAAGCACAAAAAATTCTGCATCTGAAACACAACAAAAAATATAAGTCTAGCAAATCAATGCAATTCTTATCATTTTCAAAACTATATTTCCACAACTTACTTCGTGCCAGTAGTAGCCAAATTATGGCCTCTCAAAGTAAAGTGGTCTCTTGGCCAACTACAACAGCTATAGGTTGAACAAAATAAATTTCTGGAGCATCCCATGACCTCCAAGAGTTTCAGAACCTAACTTTACCTGTAAAAAAATGGTATATTCAAGTTAAGACACGTTGATGGAAATTACATCAACGAGGATTCAAAATTGACAGGATACATATATACATTAGCACTAGTTAACTACCATCATTAGAAGAGGCTAATCTCCGCTCAACTTGCACTAATACTCTGCCACATCTCCAAAAATCAGTTCTGGAATCTTCAATGAGTAGTTTCAGGCATTGTGGAAAATCTTCTCGTAGCTGTAAGATTTTCAAACAACCATTTCTATTCCGCATTGATCAATTAAATTAAAACTATAGATCTCTAAGATAGAGCCTGAAGATTTCCTAATCCTTCAGCTGCTTGAAGATCTTCTAATCCTTCCATCTTACAGGTACTTCTCATGTCACTTAACGAGATTCCATAGTAATTTTGAAGTTCATTATTATAGTTAATGATGGCAAATGGGAATGGCCAAATGGGATTAATATGGACACATACCCGTTCCCAGCTCGCAGATGGCATGGACACAAATATCGAGAGAATCACACATCCAGGCCTTATATATCTTTCCATGTCAGACGGGCTGTGAGAGAGCCATTCCAGAATCTGCATCCATTAAGAAACCACATTTAGTATTACAAGCTTGAAAGAACCACAAAATTGGAGACCCCAGAAATCTCACCTGCCCACGCAATGCCACAGGAAAGTTCCTTGGATGCTGCCCAAAAAGCTTGAAAATAATGCACCCTATTCGCTCCTGCAAGCATATTTGAAAAAAACTTCAAAGATCAACATTGACAAGTCATACGAGACAATTTGAAAACACTCATAATCATTGGTAAGAACAACAATACCTGTGAATCAGAATTGGAGCAAGCAAGAGATCTCTGGTCCCAAAAAAAATCCACCCAAAACCTTCCATTTCCCTATAAATCTGGGGCATATGCAACCTAAAACTAGCATCAGCAGCGTAAATCTCCATTGCCCTGTAAATCTGGGGCATATGTAACCCAAAACCAGCATCATCAGCGTAAATCTGGCAACCCAAAACCCTCCACTGCCCTCATCATCAACATAAATCAGGGGCGAATGCAGATCCAAAACCCTCCAACTTAGTAAATCAGGGGCGAATACAACCCAATACAATCACAGACCAGTGAATCGAAGGCGAATCCAACATTTCTTTTTTTATCCGCCCTTATTTTTTTTGGCTAAACGATAATAATTATTTATTTTTAAAATAATTTTGAGGCTATATATGCAAAACTATACAGAATAGGTTTTATATAAAAAATTCGCCCCTCTAAAATCTAAAACCTCTTAAATTTCGCCCTTGGGCTAAAATTCGCCCCTAAAATTTTCCCTGAGTTTCACATAGAGGGTTGCAAACCCATGGATAATCCTCTTTCAGGAAACTGGAGGAAAGAGGATGGTACTTATGGAGAGGTAGTGGATGCTACTGTCTATCGACGGTTAGTGGGTTCACTAATGTATCTAGTGAACACAAGACAAGACATTTGCTATGCAGTTAACCAACTGAGTCAAGCTATGGTTAAGCCTACCAAACTCTTTTGGAAGGCGAGGAAGCATATCCTGAGATACCTGAGGAGAACATCATAGTATCGTTTATGGTATAGACAGATGGATGGAGTGAAGTTGCATTGCTTCATAGATGGATATTGGGCGGGCAGTCCATTGGATAGAAAGAGGACATCAGGGGAGATATTTAGTATTGGGCCTACAACTGTTTCTTGGTACAACAGAAAGCAGAGATCCGTGGCACTCAGTCCAATGGAAGAAGAATACATGGCAGCGAGTCAAGCTACATGTGAAGCTATCTGGATGAGAAAGATCTTGGTTTGTTTGTTTGGTTCTCATATGGATCCGACAATGATTCATTGTGATAATCATAGTTGCATTAAACTCTCGATTAATCTTGTTTTTCATGATAGATATAAGCATATAGATATTCGGTACCATCATCTCAGAGATTTTGTGTAGAGGAGAATCATGTTGCTTCAGTACATTCCCATGGAGGATCAAGATGCAGATATTCTGATGAAGGCACTCACCAGGAGCAAATTCGAATACCATAGAGACAAGATCGGGGTGAAGGATAATCCCTTTCTTTTTGAGAGGGAGTGTTGAGATTCAACAAGAAGATCCTAGTGAAAATTAAGCACCTACACTAGGATGGAGCCTCAGGCTATTTTTAGGTGTATGTCTATTTATATATGTATGTGCATAATCTATTTATAGAATGCATGTCTATTTATAGATGCATGTCTACTATTATTATTCCTTAATATTAGTTGGACAATAAAAATATAATCTATTCTCAGTGAGCACTTGGAAATAGTTAACTGAAATGGAAAATCAGTTAGCTAAAGGGATTTCGAGTTAAGTGGTTGGTTGGTGGGACATGCATGTTGGCTTAGTTGTAACTAAGTGATTCGAAGTTGTAACAAAGTTGGAAGTGCAATTGTGCAAGTTGTAAAGTAGTTTAACTTAGAACATGAGTTAAACTCATTAAGCAAGCTTGAATCGAAGATACACGAGTAGATCAAGCGAATTAATTATTAATTAATTCACAATTAGTGGTAGCACATGCAAAAAACTAATATTTGAGCTATTAACTGTGACAAAGCAAGATCACTATAAAGAAAAAAGGACATTGGTGAGGGGCGAAAATGGTCACCATAAGCTCATTGGTGAGGGTCAAAAGAGTCTTCGTCACCAAAAACTGAACGTCACCAAAGGTGGCGTCGCCGAAAGTATAGGTGTTGTGGTGACATTCAAAGTCCGTCACCAATAATGATTTATAGTGACAGATAGTGACCGTCACCATTGCATATGAGCAATGGTGACGGACAATAGCCTCCGTCACCAAAAAATTGAACGCAACAGAAAAGACAGCTGCACCAAAGGCATGTTACAAAGACATTCAAGGTCCGTCACGAATATTGATTTATAGTGATGTATAGTGACCGTCACCATTTCATATGAGAAATAGTGACGGACAATAGCCTCCATCGCCAAAAAACTGAACGTCACCAAAGGTGGCGTCACCGAAAGTATGTGTTGTGGTGACATTCAAGATCCGTCACGAATATTGATTATAATGACGGATAGTGACCGTCACCATTTCATATGAACAACAACGATTTTTTGTGATGGACCTTTAATGGCCGTCACTATTGGTGCATATATATGGCGACGTTCATTTGGCCGAGTCTGCATAACTCATTGGTGACATCAAGGTCCATCACGAATAATCACTATAATGACAAACAATGACCCTCACCATTTCATATCCAACAAAAACGATTTATGGTGATGGAACCTTTATGGTCGTCACTATTGATGTGCATATATGGTGGCGTTCTGGTAAGTCACCATTTCATATTTTGGTGAGGGTCGAAAAAATGTCACCATAAGCTCATTGGTGATGGTCATAACGAGCGTTCGTCACCAAAAAGCTAATCGTCGCAATTCCATATGAATATCGAGGCACGATGGAATCGAACCATAACCTCCTGGCAGCAAAGCGGTGCTCTTCCATTGAGCTAGCACCCTTTAAAGAATTATACTTTCAAATTATATCTTAAAACTTTATAGATTGTAAATTCTACAACTTTTTATTAAATTAAAGTCTTGACAATCTTTTACTAAACAAGAGAAAAACATCATGAAAGTTGCATGTCCCTACCTAATGATTTGTGGAAGTTATGAAAAGTGGGTTGAAGGAAAAATAGTTACGTATAAGAGACACTTTACAACAAACCAACTCCTCAATGTTTCTCCAATGACTACCCAAAAGGCTCCTCTTTGTTATCCCAAGATTTCCCAAGAGACTCTTTAATGTTGCTCAAAAACCAACTCCACCTTCACAAATTCTCTACAAATGCTCACACTAATGTAATGAGGTAGTTGTGAGGAAATGAAGGTTGGGTAGCTTTTATAGATTTGAGACGAGTTAGAGGGCATACCAAAACCCTAAAAGTAACTTAAATCTAATTTGAGATTAAAATTCGTCGTTTTGGTGGGTCGCGGTGATTTCTCTTATCCCATTCAGCCAGACAAACTTTATCGAGCCATCGGTTTGTTGCAAGACATTGAGTTAATCAGCCCAGGCTCGGTCGGTTCGGTAACAAAACGGCTTTTGGCCCAGATTTGTACCAAGCTGACCCGATCGGGGGGTTGGCTCGGGCAACTTGGCGGAATTTTAAAACATTGGTTGAAACATCTTGGAAGATTTCTTATTGTCTAATAATCAATGGCTAATTATTCTAAGAAGGCAAGTGCTCTAAATTGTTATTTAAATATAGCATTTATTATCTTGCATCTTGTAGTTATTGAGTAGTGTATCATTAACATCTCTTGTTTAATCATCACTTGTTAAATTGGAACTTGTCTTGTGGTTGAGATTACCCTTTATAAGCATTGTAAAGTACTTGATATCTTAAAGCAAATCCTAACCAAGTATATTTGAGTAATCTCACTAAATACACACTCATTCACCTTGCATAGCATTCTAAGCTACTCTTGCATATAATAACTTACTTCCAAGCATAAGCTTGGTTGATAGAAAACAATAGGACCTCTTTTCTAAATTTAGCTTGAAGGACTTAGCACCTCTTTAGTGATTAACACGGTGACCTTGCGGTTGTCAAATCCACGGTCTTTGCGGTGTCGGAGGCATCGAGTGGTTAGTGTTGAATTGTGTAGCTTAGGAGGAATGTACTTCCAAGCCCAAGGTTCCGGGGGTTTGGAGGACAAAGTGCAAAGGGCAGCTTGTGGGCTTGGAACCCAAGTGTGGACTTGGCACCCAATGAGTTTTGGGACACAACCAAGAAGAAGACACAGCATATGATGGACAAGGATGATAGTGCTTGGCGTTACGATTCTAACGCATGAAAATAAATGGGACCAGGAGTTGTCGTTTGGGAGATATGAATTTTTGAAGATGACATAGGTATTCGCCAAGTAGGCCGACTTGAAGGAATTTGGAATGTCTCTTCATCATGATTTCATGGAGGATAACTTGTCTATAAAAGGAGGATGAGAGTTAGTATTGTTTGAGCATCCAAATTGGGCAAGTACATCTGCGAATTTGTTTGGGTTTAGCCACGGTGGAAGAGGCCTTGTAAGGAGCAAATTAGGACAGCGTGGAGGAGGCTTATTTGCATAGAGGAGAGAGTCGAGGTTGTTGTAGGTACAACGAGCCTCTTCTAGGTTTTTTAAAGGCCTCATTTGGAATGCGTCCCCCCCAAGCTCGAACTTGCGGAACGAGAGGCCGCGGGAAGAGGAGAGTTTGTTTGCGAGGCTTGTTTTGAGGGCGCACGTGGAGAAGGAAGGTGGATTGGGTATGATGTAAGGGGCACGGTGGATTGTGGTAGGCCGTAAGCCTAGCCACTCCAAACGGAAGCGACATAGGTCTTTAAAGGCTATAACATGCCCACAACAACAACCCATACATAGGGCACCTTGTCTTGCCTAGGTCACCGGCTAGAAGAGAGGTTGTCAGTAGCTCGTTAGTGGTTGTTGCAGCACAAAGTGCCCTAACCGGGATAGCAATGCTACGGTGTGTAACGGCGGTGTTTGTGGAGGTGTATTGGGTCGAAAGTGGCAATAGGAATCGGATCGGTTGGTTGTTGGTATGGAAGCCAATTAGTCGAGTGGACAAGGGTGTCGAGAGCACTTCAGGTGGTGGCGGGGTCGCGGTGGATGTGGTTGGGTGTCGTAATTTGTTGGAGGGTAGCGAGATTGGCTACCCAAAGTAGCCCTAGACAAGCTATCTTGAAGGACGAAGAGCGGTTGAAGGTTGGGTGAAGGACGAGTAGAAGTGCAACACTCGATGCGTAAGAGTTGTTTGCTGGCACAGCGGATTGGAGCTCGAGTGTTGGCCGGCCTAGAGAAGCGAGATTGGATCATGCCAAGTTCACTCTGAAGGATGTGCGGCAGTGGTGAGGGCAACCTCCACTGAGTCTCGATGTGTAGATGCCTTGATAGCTAAGGCACTACTAATGAGCGAGAATGGAGACGAAGAATGAGCGAGGATGAAATATGATATTGTGTTTCTTAGTGTATCTTGTTTACCATAGACTATTGTATTCTTCATATTTGATCTAATATAATGAAGATTGGGGATTGTACATTATTACTCTGATTTTGTTTGAAACTATGTCTATTGTGCATATGTGATTCTTGCTTTATATTTTCCATTGTGCAAAGTAGTTTATGGTTGAGATTCTTAGTTTGTTATCGTATGTGATTTAAGACTCTAACCTAGATCCAAGGTCACAAAAATTCAACATGGTATCGAGCGTATCTCGAACTACTTTGGAAGCTAGTAAATCAAAGTTGCAACGGCCAGTACGGTGTGAGAGGGAGTTGGTTGCATTGTGAGTTAAAGAAGTCACTACGATGTTGAAGTTGCGAAGTACTGAGTATGAGGATGAGTTCGAAGGGTTGTCCAACTATACTCTTTGGAAGAAATGATACGGCTAGTCTTGCGGGTCAACGGGATGCAGGAGTTTGTCGAAGGAAATCGAAAGCCAACGGACCCTAAGGAGTTGGATGTATGGGAAGATTTGGATATGAAGGCAAGGTTGATCATCCTTGACAATGTGAAGGTCCTTGATACCGCGTATTCGAGAAGAACAATGCACATGAGATGTGGATGACTCTTGAGAATTTCTTCTAGAACAAGAACAAGAACTAGGTGTTGGTAGTGGAGGATAAGTTTAAGTCCACCAAGATGATACGAAGGGGCAAAGGAATGACTTTGTATGCGATGGGGTTGTCTCGGAGTTCGAGATGAGCTTGTTGTCGTTGGGGTCAAAGTTTAGGATGAGATGGTGAGGATTTCCTTGAAGGGTTCACCTCGGAATGGAAACATTTCATCAAAGGAATCATTGCCCACGAGAAGTTGCCGGACTAGAATAGATTGTGGGACGACTTCATTGAGTGCAAGACAAGGATCTTCATTCTTCCAAGAAGGAATATGAGGACATGGAACGTGCAAACAAAATGAAGGGTAAGCGAAAGAAAGGACTTGACTAAAATCAAGTGTTCTTGTGGTGAAATGGGTTATTTTTCTTCAAATTTTGGAAAGAAAGGAGAGAAAAGAAGAAAGGGAAATGGGTTACTTTTTCTTGTGATAAAACGCAAAGAATGATGAGCTCACTAGAAGATTGGAAGAAGAAGAAGAAGACATTGCTATGATTTCTACATTTTCAGAATGCTTGCTCAGAGAGGATGGATGGTGCATGGACGGTGGTGCGATGAAGCATATGGCCAGATCACGGAGATTTATTTGAGACTCTTGTTGAATGGGACTCGAAGTTGCACATGGTGTTGGACAACAAGGAGTCGGTTGGAGTCGAGGATTGGTGGTGGTGCCATTCGGGATGGAGGGAGGATGTATGATGCGAGGTCGAGGATGTATTGTTTGTACCGGGACTCGGAGTATAAGTGTGATCTTTGTCTCAATGATGGAGAGGAAGGGGTTTGAGGTCTTGTTCCGGGATGGGAAGGTAGGAGCTGCAGACTTTGAGGGCTCTAATTACGATGGGATTGTGCTTGGATTCGGGGAGGATGGTCTCTACGGGTTGACGGGGAAAGCACAGGATCATGGGAAGAAGCAAGGACGGTACGGGTTCTAGAAAAGCAAAAACGGGTGTAGGTGCGGGTGCGGGTTTCGGAGGGAGAGGTACGGGTTCTAGGAAGAGGTACACTTTTCCAGAAGGTCGAAGTTCCGGAGGCTCGGAGGGAGTCGAGTTCTAGAGGGATTTTACGGTCTAGAGGAGACTACGCAACTCAAAGAAGAGTGCTTGGTCGGCGAGGAGCAAGGGAGTGTTTCCACATCAGGCGAAGGAATCATGGCTAGATTGGAAAGCGATTCCAAGTAGAAGAAGCGCGGGGAGGCTTCCGGTAACAACGACACTTCGAGGAAAACATGGTGCCGTCTTTACATCGTGCTTTAACGATTGTGAGCAATAGGAGTTGGAGCAGGAGTATTGCGGCGGTGATGATGAAGACGAAGTACTTCCTTGGCGTGGAGGTACCTACCTGCATGGGAGTGTTGAATTGTGTAGCTTTGGAGGTACTCCAAGCCTAGGGATTACGGGTTTGGAGGAAAAAGTGCCACGAGGAGATTTGTGGGCTTGGAACCCAAGTGTGGGGTTTTGGCACCCATAGAGTTTTGGGGAAAAACCAAGAATAAGACACAACATGTGATGGATGAGGATGATAGTGTTCGGAAATACGATTCTAATGCATCAAAGATATAGTCAGATTCGAGTTGTCGTTTGGAGATATGAATTTTTGAAGATGACATAATTATTAATTCGTCAAGTAGGCCGACCAGAAGAATTTGGAGGTGTCTCTTCATCATGATTTCCGTGGAGGATGACTTGACTATAAAAGGAGGACGAGTTAGTATTGTTTTAGCATCTTAATTGGGCAAGTACATCTGAATTTGTTGGGTTTATGCAGATTGGAAGAAGCCTTGTAAGGAGCCTCTTGCCACGGTGTGGAGGAGGCTTATGCGTGAGGAGAAATTGAGACTGTTCTCAGGATGATGCCCTCTTCTCGATCCCATTTTAGGCCTCATTTAGTGTCTAGCTCGGACTTCTTCAGGCAGGGAGAACCCATTTGGAAGAGGAGATCTTTGCGCATGGTACACGGTAAATTTGTAGTGGAGGAAGGTGGATTGGGTATGTTGTAGAGGGAGCCGAAGTGGAATGTGGTGAGTGCCAGACCTAGCCACTCCGGCTCAAGCTTGCGTGGAATCTTTAGAGAACACATTAGCCTAAACAACATTACTACAGGCCTCGTCTTGCTACAAACTGTGACTAAAGGAGCAGGTTGTCCAATCGTGGTTAGTGGTTAGTCATGACACAGAAAAGTGCCTAACGAGACAGCCAATTTCTGATTTATGCTGTGATGTTGTAGAGTGTTTTGGGTCGAAGTGACGGATCAGATTAATTTGGTTGTTGAAGCTGTGGAAATAGCGATGAAGTAAACAAAGGGTGTCGAAGCACTTCAAGTGGTACTTATCGCGGTGGATGGTTAGGTGTCATAGAGTTGTTTGAAGCGGTGATATTGGCGCTGCAAAAAGTGACCTAGACAAGCTATCTTGAAGAATGAAAATGATTTTAAAAGTTGGATGAAGGACGGTGCCGAAGTGCAACACTCTGATGTACAAGAGTTGTTGCTAGCTTGGCGGTGGAGCTCGGGTGTTTGCTAGCCTATAGTAGTTGGATCCAGCCCAAGTACACTCTGAAGGGTGTGGAAGGCATTGTTAGGGGGCCAAATGAGTTTCCGGTCTTTCCGGATAGGCTCTTGCAAGTAAATCTGCGCAAACGTAAATGAAAATCATTGCTTGTCAAAGATAAGAGCATAGCCATATAAGCTGAAATCTATTTGAACAAAAATTCAGCAACAAAAACTTTGGGAGTGAAAATCACCTAACATAGCCCACACATCCCCTTAGGGCCATATGAAGTGAAACATTTGAGTATCATGTAAAAATTCCAAGACGGATGAGGAGATGGATCTATCCATGTAGTCTCGGAATCTTTTGATGGATCTTGCCATGAGCAACTACTTAAATCTATGAGTTTTTACCCACAAAAAATTATAGATTTCGGTCTTACTCTCGGGCTCGGCTCAATGGAAAATAATGATAATCATGTTGCAATTAAGTTTTTTTGACAAAAAGTATGCCTCTTCCAAAAAGTGGTTATATAGTACTCAAGCCGGGCATGACAAAAATAGTACAATATCCCCGGTAAAATTTGGTCCATCATTAATCGATAATCATATTTATGGAAGAGAAAATATTTCTTCACACAGTGATCTACTTATTTTGTTTAACATTGATGGAAAGTCATGCGGCGCATTTTCCGCATTCTATAGTGAAAGTCACAAGCTGTTTTTTAATTGTGCCATCTTAGCGGTATAGTAACTGGCAGCAACACGGGAAATAACAAATATGTAGAGAAAGCGCATATGTACATAATAAATACACTTCACATGAGTTGCATCAAGCAAATATACCATAAGTTAAAATTAAAACAATCAAAGAAAGCCTTACGTTTCAAATGTGACATAAAGCTTCCCACTATATTGTTACTTGCTAAACTTTAGGAGGCTAAGAGGGCTCTCTTGCTGGAAATGAAGCGTAAAAAATATGGGCAGCATTGCATGAAAAGTGGGTCTCTTTGAAAACTTGACATTAACATTCACCAATCATCTTCCACAAGCTCTCTTGGGATTCCAACACCAACTTAACCTTTAGCATATTCAGTGCATTTGCCTTTGAGCCTTGACAACAACCCAGAGATCTCCTGCGAACCCAGGTTATTCCACATGACAAATCTCATTAAATATCTACTTAAAGTGTGTTTCATATAGAGGGTACCATGTTGCACATTACATAAGAAAAAGAGATTAAGATTGGACTTCTCAACTACAAACACAAGGGGCCAGACCTGATATAACTTGCAGATTGCTCAGTGCACATCTCCAGCCAAGGTGCAACCAAAACTCCGGGCATCAGTTAAGAAGGAAATTCCATTTCCTTCATCCAAAAATGTTCAAAGAAGACTTCTTGAGTGGTTCCCAAGCTTCGGTTCAAGAAGACTTGAGTGGTTCCCAAGATTGAGGAAATTTTGTATAATGAGGTTAACATAATTACACTCCACACATGAATGTGTCCTTGTCACATCATCCTACGGGAGTTGAAGCGAGGTCTTAAGCATTGAGGTTTCTTCAAAAATTCTGGGGCCAACATGAGCTTCTGCTAAGCCCTCTTGCATCCAAGAAAGGTTGGATGGTTTTGAAGTCCTTACAGATTTTGCTACATAAAGCTGTAACTACCGAAATATGCGCACCATATCTTCATACGTTTCCAATAAGATTCATCAATGCATATTAGTATTCACCCTTCTAAATATTGATTAAATCTCGAGATACCATTAAAAACTCACACTTTTAATGCAAATTCAATTGCGGACATTCTACAAACAATGAACCGAAATTAAAATCAATTGTAGATGCATAATCTCAATGTAGTGATATTCGAAACTATTTACTCCTTGTTTCTTGCATCCTTCTTGTTCGCTCACATTTTCTTGCCCTCATGCTGCTCACAGTAGAAAATCTTGTAAAATCAACGAGTTTGGGGGAGGGGGTGGTTTTTGAAAGAAAATAAACATCATAAGAATAAGGTTTACATTTGTCTCTATCTCCTTTTGCTTGATGCTTCCATTAGTGAAACCTCTTCTTTTGATAATCACCAAAAAGATATAATGGGTGGCGAGTCGTTCCAAAGCTTTGGGAGACACCCACGGAAACCATGTTAGATAAAACTAATCTCATGGAAAGTTTTCTTAATGATTGCCATTCTAAGTTATCATATCTAAAAACCATATAACATGAATGCATTATATTTTATGCTCTTCCCTGAGAAATATCAATGCGGTTCTAATTAAATACGCAATTCGTGAGAATGGAGCAATGTTCCATATGCCGAAGGGATACTCCATGTGAAAGAGACCGAGGGAGGCTGTGGATATTATTGCTGCAACATCGGAGACCCTTGTTAATAAATACGTACAGCCTTCATCGACGAAGCCAATTGCGGAACCCCGAGAATGTACCACACTCGGTCGTGCTTTATCCGTGGTCTCTGTCGGCATTTGAGTGAACAAGTCAATTCTTCAATACCATACGCAGCGAGAAGCTGATCTGCGGCTTCTACACTTCATTTCCCTACTTGACGCATATAGCATCACGGAGTTGCAAAAACGAGGAAAGAAGAGCTTGATCAATTTGTGAGGGCGGGCGGATTAGTTGAGGCAATCTCTTGAAGAGAAGAGGCGGGGAGAGGCATCTATCTATTCTTTCTATGATTGAGGAAAGCGTCTTGAGGCAAATAAGGGAAAAATATTCGGAGATGGAGAAGTTTAATCTTAGAAACGAGAGAACTAGGAGAAGGTCAGCTTGGTAGGCAAGAAACTTGCATATGGCAAAGCAAAGCTAAGCATCGGGAAGCCATAGTGAAATCATGAGAAAAATATTTTTGGTTTTACTATTTTGGTTCGGATATGGATTGTATTTAGTACTCTATTTTGATTATATGCATCCTTACTAGCTACACATGAGAGAAATTTTCATATTTTTGTATAATGGTTTGGATTCATATGGATGTACATGAATATTTATTTTTTTAATCAAATTGAATATTTTTATGTATTTTTTGGGTCATACATTTTTTTACGGTTGAACTTGACACCGGTTTCAATTTTTAGAGGTCAGTACTGGTTCTAATAACAATGAAACAAGCAGGATTCCCCTTCCTTGCTCATGTCGGTAGCAGGAGCTCTTGTACGACCCATTTTTGGCTCCTGGTTGTAATGATCTAAGTGAACATACATCTCCCTCTATGGCCTTGATATGTGCACACATTACATATCATATATGTGGTATTTTCAACAAAATAATTCAAAACTTCCCTCATCTAGATTGGAGGAATTCCAATTCCAATAGTCCAAACTCTCATCTCATAAAAAATAATGTGTAAAAAGGTGAGGATAAAGGCTGAATAGGTTCTACAAGAAATGTCAATGCCGGATGGTCTAACCTCCACAAAAAATGCCGCAACTTTTTTCATTCCGGCCTAATTTCGTTCAATAATTACACAACCTAACTTTCTCATCTCTAATCCACAACGAACCCGGAAGTCATTCAACGACGGATAGGGTCACTGATTGTACTTTCCTTGCAATGTTAATTTTTCAAGCAAAAACATTCAAAATTGGAACAATAAGCTAATAGGGCTAATTATTCATGTAAATACGACGGTGCTTCTCATAACCACAACACGGAGATATTGGTTTTCCTATATATTTATCAATCTTTCGAGTGCCCTAGAAGACCACTTCTATTGTGGGTGAACCACAGATTCACATTCTTTCTTAGGAAAGCAGGACTCAACTTTGAAGCAAACAATGCAGTTAAAGAATATACATGTACTAATATGTCCTATCAAATTAGAACACGATTAAGATACCCACCTTGTGAACCTTTTTTCCCTTTGACTACTATGAGCCTACGATGTTGAACGGTGGAATGATTTCCATGTATCTTTTATTGTTCTTATCTCTTTACGGGAGATGTATAATAATATTTGTCTCTTTTTTGCTCTCGAGTTTGCTAGCAAACATTTTAGTTTGTGTATTCACTTTCTCATGTGACTTAATTGTCAGATGACTTGGGCCTTTTCTTTGTAATGACATTTGGCAGTGCTTTTGCCACTAAGTAAGCCACTTTCAACTATGTTGCTTTTAAAAAATCGTGTCATCGACCTCCACGATATCCCATGTTACTTGAACTTCTTGTTTGGGAGGAGAATATAATTTATTCCCATCGATTTTTTGAGACCACTCCTCTTCATTTTTTTCATATATCAAACTATTTTGGTCTGACTTGGTGTTGAATTCTCTTCTACTTTCATTGTTGCTGAAATATATGCAAATGTTATTCGATGCCCTGTTTTACCATTTGGCCCAGACATCATCCTTTCTTAACAATTTTTTTATTTACTAATGCATTTTTTACAGGCCTTTTTTCCATATTCCTTTGGTTTCATCATTTTATCCTTTCCACTTTTAAATGTCTTTTATTCAACCCTTGGATATGGGTTGAATCTTTTGGGCTGAATGGACGGGAATTCTTCATCATCATCGATTAAGGGGGCAAGGTGTGTCATTTTTTTTGTTGTGAAGGGGTCGAGCGGCGGCCACCGGAGATTTATTCATCTTCTCACGCTCTATTTCATCCCTCCTCCTCCACAGCTCTTGAACAGCATCACCAAGATCATTAACCTATTCTTCAAAAGTATGAAACATATGTAATTGAATGCAATCGAAGAAAACCACTTGAATTAATGATCTACATAACCATGTGACCACGCAAACACAGTAACAGTCTCCACGACATCTGACACATACGTAATAAAAATTTCCATCTGCTTGGAATTATTGATACTTTTCTTCTTGCATTGCAATCCAAAACCACCCATCGATACGGGAATTAAAGAGTTATGATAGTAGCAATCATGTTACAATCCCAACGAAGCGATTAAGAAAAACTAAACATATGAATAATATAGGCATTCGATGATTATTAAAAAAAGAAGAATAGTGTATAAGGTAAAGCTTGCAAATCGGTATGAGAAAAGATTGCTAAGAAATTAGGAACTATCGAAAATTTTCTACGATTTATTCTCCCTTCTTGGCGATTTGTTGTTGAGTCGTTCCAAGTTTTCTACAACATAGTACAAATTATTGAATCACGATCTTAAGTTATGCCTCACTCCAATTGAATCACTAGATAATGACAACGGTCTTACCTTTAATATTTGATTTTTCTATGAAATCGGAACACACATTTTCGGTACACGGATAGGAAAATGAAGTCCTTCCCTATAACATAAGAAACTATATCCATATAAACGCCCAACTTGAAAATTTCCACTTTCCTTTCCATCGATTAGGTCAATCATGCCTTAATCACATACAGGCATACTAACACGAAAGAGTATGGTAAACCCAAAATTTACATTTCAAACATCTCCCAAGTCTTTGAACAAGCCCTCTGCCCGATTCTTGTACCATTTTTTTCATTATAAACATTCACACATGCATTGTCTTGATCCATTTCTAAAGAATGGTCATTTTTCTTTTGAAGTTTTTTTCTGAGAAAATGGCTACTGTTGCCATATTTAGTTACTTTGTCAATTTATATTGAATTCCACGAATTCCATTGTCCAAGCAATGTTCATCTCAAGTAGTATAGGACAACAACATGTGCATATTGATTGCAACTAAAACAAATCCAAATCTACTTACATAGCATTGCACAATTTGCATTTTAGAATAGTGCACATCCATTAAGTGCAGTTCAATAGTAAATATGACTCATCATGAAGACTTTCCCATCTCTTACAATGGAAATTGCATGTTCTAGTATCTAGACTAACTTATAATGCAAATTATTGAATCAACGATCTTAAGTCATGCCTCACTCGATTGAATCACTAGATATTGACAACCGGTCTTACCTTTAGATTTGATTTTTCCTATGAATGGAGCACACGCTTCCGAATTACCGCAGATAAAGGAAAATGAAGTCCTTCCACCTGTTGTAGAGAAACTATATCCATAGAATTGTAACTTGAAAATTTCCACTTTCCTTTCCATCGATTAGGTCAATCATGCCTCAGTCAAAACGGGCATACTAACACAAGAAAGTGAAGCCCAAAATTTACATTTCAAACATCTCCCAAGTCACGAACAAGCCCCCTCCCTGTGATTCTTGTACCATTTTTTTCATTATAAACATTCACACATGCATTGTCTGATCCATTTCTAAAAGAATGGTCATTTTCTTTGAATTTTTTCCACGGAAAAATAACTACTGTTGCATATTCGATTACTTTGTCAATTTATATTGAATTCCACGAATGCCATTGTCCAAGCAATGTTCATCTCCAAGTAGTATAGGACAACAACATGAGCATATTGATTACCCAAGCCCAAGCAAATCCAACTCTACTTACATGCTTATTTACAATTTGCATTTTAGAATAGTGCACATCCATTAAGAGGTCTGATTCAATAGTAAATATGACTCATCATGAAGACTTGCCATATCGACAATGGAAATTGCATGTTCTAGTATCTAGACTAACTTATAATGCAAATTATTGAATCAGAATGTAAGTCCGCCTCACTCAATTGAATCACTAGATAATGACAACATTTTTACCTTTAATATTTGATTTTTTCCTGGGAAATCGAGACACACGCTTCCGAATTAAGAGATAAAGGAAAATGAAGTCCTTCCCTATAACATAAGAAACTATATCCATATAAGCGCCAACCCGAAAATTTCCACTTTCCTTTCCATCGATTAGGTCAATCATGCCTCAATCAAAACATGCATACTAACACAAAACGATGAAGCCCAAAATTTACATTTCAAACAACTCCCAAGTCTTTGGAACAAGCCCTCACACTTATTCTTGTACCATTTTTTCATTATAAACATTCACATGCATTTGTCTTTGATCCATTTCTAAAAGAATGGTCATTTTTCTTTAATTTTTTCCACGAAGAAAATAACTGCGGTTGCATATTTTTGAGTTCTTTGTCAATTTATGTTAGATTGCAGATACCATTGTCGAGAAATTTTCATCTCCAGTAGTATAGGACAACAACATGAGCGCATAGCAGTTACTGACAGAAACAAATCCAACTCTACTTACATAGCATTGCACAATTTTACATTTTAGAATAGTGCACATCCATTAAGTGCGAAGTTCAATAAGTAAATATGACTCATCATGAAGACTTGCACCATCTCTTACAATGGAAATTGCATGTTCTAGTATCTAGACTAACTTATAATGCAAATTATTGAATCAACGATCTTAAGTCACGCCTCACTCCAATTGAATCACTAGATAATGACAACGATCTTACCTTTAAAGATTTGATTTTTCTATGAAATCAGACACGTTTCTAGGTACACGGATAAAGAAATGAAGTCCTTCCCCCTATAACATAAGAAACTATATCCATATAAACGCTTGAAATTTTTTCACTTTCCTTTCCATCGATTGCGATCGATCATGCCTCGATCAAAACGAGGCATACTAACACAAAAAGAGCGATTGAAGCCCAAAATTTACATTTCAAACATCTCCCAGGAGTCTGAATAAGCCCTCACACTCATTCTTGTACCATTTTTCATTATAAACATTCACACATGCATTGTTTGATCCATTTCTAAAAGAATGGTCATTTTCTTTGAAGTTTTTTCTGAGAAAATAACTACTGTTGCATATTTAGTTACTTTTTTCAATTTATATTGAATTCCCACGAATACCATTATCCAAGCAATGTTTCATCTCAAGTAGTATAGGACAACATATTTGCATGTTGATTACAACTAAGAAACAAATCCAACTCTCTTACATGGCATGCACAATTTGCATTTTAGAATAGTGCACATCCATTAAGTGCAAGTTCAATAGTAAATATGATATGTGAAGACGTGCCATCTCTTACAATGGAAATTGCATGTTCTAGTATCTGAACTAACTTATAATGCAAATTATTGAATCACTAATCTTAAGTCACTCACTCCAGAAATTGAATCACTAGATAATGACATGACCTTACCTTTAAGATTTTATTTTTTCCTATGAGCCAGTTACACGTTTCAGTGCAGAGATAAAGGAAAATGAATTCCTTCCCTATAACATAAGAAACTATATCCATATAAGCATGAACTTGAAAATTTCCACTTTCCTTTCCATCGATTAGGTCAATCATGCCTCAATGCATACGGGCATACTAACACAAAAGAAGTCGTGAAGCCCAAAACTTAAATTTCAAACATCTCCCAAGTCATGACTGACCCCTCTCTGCCCAGTTCTTGTACCATTTTTTTTCATGATAAACATTCACACATGCATTGTCCACGATCATATATATACAAAGAATGGTCATTTTCTTTGAAGTTTTTCCATAGAAAATAACTTCTGTTGCATATTCGGTTACTTTGTCAATTTATATTGAATTCCACGAATGCCATTATCCAAGCAATGTTTCATCTCAAGTAGTATAGGACAACATGAATGCATATTGATTGCAACTAAAAACAAATCCAACTCTACTTACATAGCATTGCACAATTTGCATTTTTAGAATAGTGCACATCCATTAAAGTGCAAGTTCAATAGTAAATATGACTCATCATGAAGACTTGCCATCTCTTCTGATAGGTACACTGTTCCAAGTATCTAGACTAACTTATAATGCAAATTATTGAATCAGCACGATCTTAAGTCACGCCTCACTCCAATTGAATCACTAGATAATGACAACGACCTTACCTTTAGATTTTATTTTTTCCTATGAAATCGGACACGTTTCAGTGCACGAGATAAAGGAAAAATGAAGTCCTTCCCTATAACACCAGAAACTATATCCATATAAAGCGTAACTTGAAAATTTCACTTTCCTTTCCTTGATTAGAGGTCAATCATGCCTGAATCACATACGAACATACCAACACAAAAGAGCCGTGAAGCCCAAAACTTAGAGGTTCAAACATCTCCCAGATCCCCAGACAAAGCCCTCTTTGCGGTTCTTGTACCATTTTTTTCATGATAAACATTCACACATGCATTGTCTGATCCATTTCTAAAACAATGGTCATTTTCTTTTAATTTTCCACGATAACTGCATTTATATTTAGTTACTTTGTCAATTTATATTACAGATTCCACGAATTCCATTGTCAATGTAATGTTTCATCTCAAGTAGTATAGGACAACAACATATTTGCCATATTAAATTTACCTTCAGAAACAAATCAACTCTACTTACATAGCATTGCACGAAAATTTTCATTTTAGAATAGTGCACATCCATTAAGTGCAAGTTCAATAGTAAATATGACTCATCATGAAGACTTGCCATCTCTTACAATGGAAATTGCATGTTCTAGTATCTAGACTAACTAGACGACTACCTTTGTTTTTAAAACTCTTAGCTTTTCTAACTATTTAATGGACGGATCAAAAAGGTATAAACTTGTATACAAAGAATTCGAGTTCATAACATATTAATGCAAGGATATTATCAATATGAATAATTTTCTTCAAAACAACTAACAAGAAAAATTGGAAACATATTTGCATCCAATTTGCAAACCAATTCTATAGGTCCAAAAGTCCAAAATCTTTTATTCAACATATATAATTTGTATCGTATATGTGCTCATCTGATGTTATCTCAGCTAATACTGTATTTCATCTAAACAGCCATGAGCCAAAGCATTTAAAGCCAAACTCTTCAAATTTAGATACCTAGTGCAAATTTTATCTTAACAGTCAGGGCTAGAAAAAGCTCCCGATCACCCCAATTTATATTGTTTGCATAACATGTTACATGTGAGCAACCATTTCCCGAAGTTTTTAAACCCAGTCCAGTCATTGAAGTTGATCGATTTGATTGAGTCAATTCACTTTCACCAGGTTACCATGCATATTATCAAGTACCAGTAGCATAAACGCCCATTCCCGTGCAAGTAACGGTTCCAAGCGTGCCCCTCATTGTTCTATAGCCATAAGTAGGTTCACCCGCAACGGATCAAGATGGAAATTCAAATGAATTTTTTGATTCAACAATTGAAGTTGATCCACTAGCGTAAGCAGATCAAGCAGCCAGGGTGTAAACTGTAGGGGCGCCAACCCAAAGTTTTTAAACCCAGTCTCTACAAATTTAGAAATAGATATTACATTTGATCTAAATAGTAGATAGTCAAGGATTGAAAATCCTCCCTATCACCCCAATTTCCTTTTGTTTTATGAGTACAGGTTTTAAGAAATGAATACCTTTATCGCCAATGTAGCCTCCTTGTCTTTTTCCCTTCTTGGTAGATCTCCCAACACTGCAGACAGATTCTATGTTGTGGCTGGTGAATCCTAATTCATTGTTAAATACCAGCAAAGTAGCAGAGGCACCCACACCAATGACATCTCAGGTTGTAATCGTGAAAGGGTTTAAAATTTGCATAAATTCTTTCTAGTCGGTATCAATTCACTGGTTGGTGATAGTTATCTCACGGTTCTTACAAATCACTAAAACGTGTTGGAAAATTACCATTTCATTTGGCTTAGCATCAAATTTTGAATTCTGGGCATGGTAGAAATGCTGCAAGATGGCATGTTTTCTGTAGGAATATCTCATGAACAGAGGAGAATCAACAAAATCTTCAACATATTATCACCCATGCCTTCAACTTCGTCTTCCTCCGTGAAATCTTGAGCATACAACCCCTTGAGTGCCTCGTTGGGCTAGTCTAGAGAGTTTTTAAGTGATAGATTCATTCTATAAAATGAATTCGCAATGATTGGAGGCACCAGAAATCCAATTTCCTGAGTTCAACTGAAAATTCCATATGTAAAATGAAATCACCACGATTATGCACTGTGAATCCAATTTCTTGAGTTCAACTAAATCCAATTTCTTGAGTTCAATCAAGTGTATCAGATCAGACCTACTACAACATGGACGTGCCCTTCCTCCTCCTTTCCTGGAAAAACCTTGCAACGAGGGAAATAGAGGGAGGGAAACGAAAAAATTTGATATTCGAAAAACATAAATCCCATGAATTTTACTAGTTGTACTCAAAAGCTAAGGAGAAGGGGTTTTGAGAGACATTAGTGAATACAAACCGTACAAGAATTTTTAATGAAGGAAAAGTTATTTCCTATTGACATTTTCATCATGGTGGTGTATAACTTTGTATTAAGTAATGTGTTATAATGGGGTTGGAAAATAGGATAGCTCAAAGGATTAAATGATCATGAAGGACACAAAATCTAAAGAGCAAGTTGAATAAGTTTTGAGGAAGTAGAGATAACTAATGAATGGTGGTTGAACTAGATGTGATCAAATGAAGAAGGCAATGAGGAGTTCAAAATGAGATTAACGAGGAAGAGAGTAGTGAAGTGAGGATGAGAGAGTTGGAGAATTTCAATGGGAAAGGTGAGTTGGTGAGCAGATGGTTGTGAAACAAAGGGTTGATGATAAAATATAGCTCAATAAATAGTAGTAGTCAAGGCACCTCAATGAGGTCTAATGAACAGACTGGAGTGGGGTTACGAGAGATAAGTGATTACAAAGTAGCAGGTTAGATGCAATGTTGGATGAGATTTTGGATGAGAAAGAATCAAATGAAAAAATGGGAAACCATATCCTAAGGCCAACAGAGGATGAAAACGTAGTAGTGGGCATGGCATTAGACGATAGCAAAGTTGGCCTTGTACCAACCCTGCCCCTTATGCTTCTTAAAAAAAATTAGGTAGCACTACACTAGTGTGTTAATAATGGTTCAAGTCCATCTCGTAGTCAGCTTACTTATGGATGAAAAATAACAATTAGAGGAAGTAGTCTTAATGTAAATTTATGTAGATGTTCTATGCTTGATGCAAATTTACTTTTATCAACATCAATCACATGAATTTACAAGTAAAATGTAGATAGAACATACCAGTGACCCTTTAGAAGACAAGTCAGAAACTGATAAAGGTGATGGTGCATTACGGCAGTCAACAGGATACTTCAACCAACAAAGACTTCACGATCAGCCAACCTAGCATTGTCACAATAGTCGTCAGAACATTCACACGATCAACTCATAAGTCAAACTTAGAAAATTCAACGCTGCCCAGAAAAGGCAACGCAGGGCAGTCACACTAAAAATAAACGCAGCTCAACTTTTGGTCAACCTTTGACTTTGATTTCTATGCCAAAGAGTATGGCCTCCTTAACTCAAAGTCTCCTCCAAAATTTAGCCCAATAAAACCATGCATTGACCAAAGTCAACACTGGTCAAACTTCCCCAGAAACCCTAACTGTAGATTTCTGGCTATAGTGAATTTCGTCCTTCTTGCTGCAGTAAACTTCGGCCTTCTGGCTGCGGTAAAGTTCGATCTTCTTTCCTACGTGTGAGATTAACCTGGTTCTCAGATGCTCGTATAAGAGGAGGATATGAGTGATGAGATGAGTGGAAAAATGCTCCAACATTGACCCTATAAATACCAATCATGAGGGGTGTGTGACACATCTTTTGGGGGTAAAAACCTTAAGGACAACCTGCACTTAAATTTATTATAAATAATAAATTCAAAAAATATGTTCTTCTCATCAAATTAAAATCAATTTTAGATCGATTTTACATTTCTCTGAAAGAGGAATCCAATACAAATATTGGAATATTCATCTGAGCATCACAAGATAGAGTTTGGACCTAGTTGTCCAAATTTAACACTCCCTCTCAACTAGGGGGAACACCATCCACCAGTGCAATCAAACATCGTGCGTCATCCCGCCATAACTTTCTTTTTTGGCCTCTTTATTTCAAAACAGTAGTGGGTTAGTCACAAAGACATCATCCCTTGGCTTACAGATTTAGCCTAGAGGTCCAAAACCTCTATCAGACTCAAAGAGTCTCATCCCAACCCGAAGTTGGTTTACCTGACCCGAAGTTAGTTGGAGGTCTGAAACCTCACTATACTTGATCCCAAATCAAGTGGTTGGACCATTCCATCCTAGATAGAGAGTACGACAATCTCTGATGTGTCCATCAATCTTTGCTACTAGTCTCTAGCTTTTCCCACCTCATTGGGCAAATGATAGGTACTTCCCATGAGCCCTAAACTCAATGGGTAGGATGCATACGGGGCACAAATAATGAAAGTTGAACCAAATCAAACATCATAACGGTGGGGCAGAAGCACTACAGGGTTCATAAAGCCTAGCCTTGTGAGTGCTTATAGCTCCGAGAAGCTATCCCCAAAGCCCCCCAGAGCTCCCAGAGCTCATCGTCCAATATGACCCACATCATAAGGTCATTCCATGATACCAAGACTCTCACAGAAGGTTAGGAACTTGACCTTCCCCAGGCGCTTTGTGAGAATATCCACGACCTGCTCATTAGTTCCTATATGATCGAGCCTTACGGCACCTCATTGTACCATATCCCTGATATAGTGGTACCAGATATCAATATGCTTGGATCGATCGTGGAACACTAGATTCTCGGACAAGTGAATCCCACTCTGGTTATCACAGAGTATCACGGTGGTATCTAGCACATGTCCAAATAGCTCACTAAAGAGCTTTCGCAACCAAACTGCTTCACAACAGGCCATACTTGTTGTAATGTATTCAGCCTCAATGGCACTCAAAGCCACTGACTTTTACTTCCTACTCATCCATGAGATCGAAGCAGAACCAAGATTGAAGCAGCATCCCGATGTGATCTTACGATCCACCACACTACCAGCCCAATCGACATCAGTATATCCAAGGAGTGTCACGCTCCCAGCAGTGTATCTTAGCCCATTTTTTATCATGCCTTGAAGGTATCTCAAAAGATTCCTGGCACCAACCTAGTGAAAGTGATGAGGCTCAACCATCTCTTGACTCAAAGTGTTCACTGCAAAACATATATCTAGATGGGTGTTCACTAAGAACATCAGGGCCCCTACAAGTTGGCGATACTTAGTAGGATTTTCTAAGACTCACCCAGCAGCGCTACCACTCAACTTCTTAATGTTGAGATCCATTGGCATCGACACAGACTTACAATCCACCATACTAAATCTTTCCAAAATCTTCACAATGTATTTTCCTTGAGAAAATAAAATCTTGCCAGGTCTCTGCCAAACCTCTAGGCCTTGGAAATAGTGCATCAACCCTAGTTCCTTCATCTTGAACTCAGCAGTGAACTCCCTCTTGCACTTATGAATGAGAGGGTCAGCACCTGTCAGGAAGAGGTCATCCACTTACAACACTATAATGAGAGGCTTCACCCCATCAACCTTGAAGTAAAGGTTCGGATCAACATTACTATGAGTGAAGCCCAGCTTCATCAGGTAGCTATCTATCATCTTGTACCAAGATCTAGGTTCTTCCTTCAACCCATAGAGGGTTTTCTTCAACCTGCAGACATGGGTGTCCTGATCGTGGACGTCGAACCCCAGAGGTTTCTCCACATACACCTCTTCCTTTATCGCACCATGCAGAAATGTGGCCTTCACATCCATCTAATGAAGACTCCATCCTTGCATAGCAGGAAGGGCTATGATAGATCGGATGGTGGTCACAGGTGCAAATATGTCATCATAGTCTATGCCTCTTTTTTGAGAGAAGCCACGGGCAACGAATCTTTCCTTGAACTTTTCAGCACTTTTATCAGATCCATGCTTGATCTTGTAGAGCCATTTTGAGGTGACAAATGCATTGTCCTCTGGTCTTTGAACAACATCCTAGACATCATTCTTCATTATGGACTCATACTCTTCATGCATAGCATCCTTCCAGACTTGATGCGTTACAGCTTCCTTAAAAGATATAGGCTTAGATTGTTCAATAGTACTCATGGCTGCTAGATACCCTTGGTATCTACTCGGCTTCTTTCTTTCATGGAATGTCCCCCTTGGGGCCTTATGTCCCTCATCATCCTCGAGAGTGTCCGTGAGCCATGATAGTCTCTTTCCCAGTGAATTAGGTGGATCAATCAGGTCCATCGATCCTTCAATATCAGGCATCGTCTCATCCTTTAGTTCCTCTTGATTTGCAGGCCTTGCTTCATGATCTTCCTCAGATCTCAGAAGATTGAATACTTTCCTCAAGGAATCATCTTCATCAAAGGTGAAATCGTGGCATATCTCCACTTCCCTTTGATCGGGAACATAAAATCTATAGGCCTTCAAAGTTTTGTTGTAGCCCACAAACACTGTGGTCTCCCTCTTGATGCTTGCTCCTCTGCAAAAGTTCCTGAACTCGTTCGACTCATATTCAGTGCCATTATCGGTCTGTTGGATAGCATCTCATGTCATTGCTCCAAGTGAACTTCCTCCAACCTGGTAGAGTGTATCAATTCTAGACCCAAACATGATAGCTTCCTTGAAGCTCTTCTTCCACATGCACACCTTTCCATTAGTGAATGCCATATTGAAACCTTTGTCTTCCATGGCCGATATAGACACAAGGTTCTTCTTCAAATTAGGTACATAGAGTACATCCTGCAAGAAGAGGACTTGACCTTGAGACAAGTGGAGGGTCAGAGTCCCTATCCCTTTCATGGGATATGAGGCATTATCTCCAAGGTTAATTTCCAGATTAGTATCCTTCTCAACCATATCAGAGAGTGCTTCCTTGAACCTAGTGATGTGCCTTGAGGCACCACTATCTATCAACCAGACATCCATAGTGTCAGGTGGATATGCAACAGAGAGGGCAGATACAAAAATGGATTCATTTCTTGTATCAACAACATTTGATTCCTCATACTTGGAATTTCTTTACCTTTTCAAAGCTTGATCATTTTTGCCGAAGGGAGCCTTCCTCTTTCCCTTGAACCTGTTGTTCCTTTGATTGTCATCACCATTGGGAGAATCCTTCTTGAAAGGACATTCTCTAGCATAGTGACCTGGCCTATGACAAGTGTAACACTTTCCCTTCTTTCCTTGTGCGCCTTCTCTTCCTTTGATATTTGGACCACCAAAGTTCTTCTTTCTAGAATGAGCAGTGTAGGCAGCATTCCCTTCATTTCCATACTCCTTCATTCTTGTCTCTTCTTGAATGCATCTCGACAGTACCTCGTTAAAGTCGGGTATCACATTATTATTGAGAATGGTAGTGTTGAACACATGCCATTTGGATGGGAACCCTCCAAGTGTGGTGAGTACCATATCTTGATCACCTATTGTCTCCCCAATAGCCAGCAAATTGTTCTTGATCTTAGTCAGCTTCAGAAAGTATGATTGGATAGAATCATCCCTGGCTTTCTTTAGATTCTTTAATTGATTCTTGAAGAATAGCACCTGGTTTTCATTGTTTACTTTGAAAATTTGTATCAGCTTATCATACATCTCTTTGGATGTGCCTAGCTCAGATATGTAGGCAACCGGACTTTTATGTATGGATTCTCTGATCATTAGCTTTGCTTTAATCTCCCCCTTCTTATACTTGATTTTGGCAGCATCAGTAGCAGTGGATGGAGGTTCTTTTATCTTACCCACTACATAGTCCATGAGATCATGGTCTTCTAATTTGAGATCTAATATCATCTTCCAAGCATGGAAGTCATCCCTTCCAGTCAACTTGTCATCCTCCTTGAAGCCATAACTTGTGGAACACATTTTTCTCTTTTTGTGATTGTTATAAGTTAGGTCTTGTCTTCACCTCACCTCTGATACCATGTAAATTTATGTAGATTTTCTATGCTTGATGCAACTTTACTTTTATCAACAAAAATCACATGAATTTAAAAGTAAAATGCAGATAGAACATACCAGTGATCCTTTAGAAGACAAGTAAAAAATAGATAAAGGTGATGGTGCGTTACAATGGTCAACATGATGCTTCAACCAACAAAGAATTCACAGTCAGCCAACCTAGCATGTGTCACAACAGTCCTCAAGACAGTGATACGGTCAACTCAGAAGTCAACCTTAGAAAAGTCAACACTGCCTAGAAAAGGCAACATAGGGCAACAGCACTAAAAGTCAACACAACTCAACTTCTGGTCAACCTTTTGACTTTGATTTCTGTGCCAAAGAGTACAACCTCCTTAGATCGAAGTCTCCTCCAAAATTCAGCCCAATCAGACCATGCATTGACCAAAGTCAACATTGGTCAAACTTCCCCAGAAACCCTAACCGCAGATTTCTGGCTGCAATGAATTTCGTCCTTCTTGCTATGGTAAACTTCGACCTTCTTGCTGCGGTAAAATTCGATCTTCTTTCCCACGTGTGAGATGAACCTGCTTCTCAGATGCTCGTATAAGAGGAGGAGATGAGTGGAAAAATGCTCCAACATTGACCCTATAAATACTGATCATGAGAGGTGCGTGACACATCTGCTAGGGGTAAAAACCTTAAGGCCGACCTGCACTTAAATTTATTATAAATAATAAATTCAAAATAAATGTTCTGCTCAACATATTAAAATCCGTTTTAGATCGATTTTACACCTCTCTGAAAGAGGAATCCAATAAAAATATTGGAATTTTCATCTGAGCATCACAAGATGGAGTTTGGACCTAGTTGTCCAAATTTAACACTTAAAAATATTGCAAGTTTGAATATTAAGAGTAGCACACTTCGGGGTTTTAGTTATTTAGAGAAAAAAACAAGAGTTTCATGAATTTTAGTAGCTATGATGCTTTGAATTATAACCTAGGAGCATGTAAGAGAAATAATATTAGAGTGATGTACTATTTAAAAAATTTAGTCATGTGTAAATGCTTTGGAAAAAAAACATAATGATCCACATACATTGATATAAAAAAAACCTTAAAAATGTCACTTTTAAAATCTCTTATGAAGTTACCTAATGTCATTCAAGTAGATATCACAATTATTTATATAAGTAATGGTGTTATCACATTTTTCATTCTCTTAAAGGAACTCTTTCTAGACATGCACCCCATCAATCAGAAATCATCCTAACATATACGTTTGAAGTAATATAAATCATCCTATGACTATCCTCAAATGAATTCTCACCCATAGCCTTGGTGATGGTGTAAAGCTCGTATCAAAATGATATGAGCTTCTTCTGGGAGTTTTTCGATTGCTCTTTATGCAAGTGCAACCATAACTCGTCCCCAACATAAAACTTATGTGGAACCGAATGGATTGTGTATGTACTTGAAATTTGAGTTGGAAACTTTCTATAAAATATCATGAACTCATTATTGAATTTTTTAGATACATTCCTCAAAATTGGTTGCATTTCTCACCTCATTCCAAGTATGGGAGGTATCTTCATTTATTATTCCATGAATACAGCTATGTCAATTTGTGTCAATTGTTGGGACACCAAGCACACCTGAAAAGGCTTGTGGGTAATAGAAATATGAAGAGCTACGTATAATTTCTGTTGAAAATAATGAAGGCTTTCAACATGTGTATGTGGATCCTCACAATTGTATACTCTAAGGACATCTACAATGATAATATCGAGTACTTTTTATTTATCAATCTAGGGATGGAAGGAAATGGAATTGGTAAAGCTTGATGTGCATCATGGACCAAAGGTTAAACAAGAAAATACTGAAGAACCTACTATCCCTATCAAGAAATATGGTCTTTGGAAGCCCAAAATGAACCAAAATATGCTCCAAGAAGTGCTTATGAGTTGATTTTGTTTTGACAATCTTCTTCTAGGGTGCCAAAATTCTCGTCCAAAGGAAGCGATCAACAACAACAAAAAACACATTTTCTACCATGCTTGGTTGAGGGAAAACATTATCTAGAGTAGGAAAATACCTATTGTTGAAAAATGCAGCAAGAAAATCTCAATTTGACTTTGCCTTGGTCAAATTGAGAAAAATCGGATTTCCACATCAATGGACAACTTGGAGGCAGTTAGCTAAGATGGCATGGATCTTGTCCCTAAGTTAGCTTAGTAAATTCGAGTTAGAGGAGTTTGAATTCAGTTAAGCATGTGTGATTGCTAATTTGTAGCAATCAAGGTCAATTATTTCATGTTGTTTTCAGTTAAACTAGTTTTAACTATTGGAGGAACTAGTGGAAGGCCAGTTGTGTAGTGGGACTTTAGTCTAACTCAGTGATCATCCAGATAACTGATCAATCATCCAAATATAGGTTCCTGCAAGTCACGGAACATATGAATGGGACAATCCAAACTTCCAATGCAACTCTTTTATAGATATCTGATGCTCTATTTTTCCCCTCTGTATCAGACTACAGATTATATTTCTCCATCCTTTTTTGAACAGTTTCTCAGATATTTGACTTTTTATGTAAATATTTAGGTGACCAAGGTCAGCTGTTGATTTTTATTTACTGCCAGATTGGACTTATTATGAACAGATCAGTATATATATCAGTTCTCATTCCAGGTTGCATGGACAGAATGGTTTTGATGTTTGGTCTCAAAGTGGTTTTTGTCACTGATAGATTACTTTGGAGGATGTACTACTCATGGCTTTGGCCATTAACAAATGGTTTTTTCGGTTTCACTAAAATAGAAATAGACCTAAAACATCTAGATTCACTATTTATAACCCCGATTAATGTAAACAATATGGAATTTTGATGCGAACAATTAGCTTACTTGTGATATAAGCGATCGCCAAAGAAAAAACCCTGTCCACTGCAAAAGAGACCTTGATCCTCATTCTGTGTTTGTCTAGGGCCAAGTCCAGTGAAATTATCCTCACCCCACCAAGAAATGACATAAACCCTGATGAGATCCCTTCGATAATATATTTCCCGTTCACTCTTTCAGAGAGGAAGACCATTGGTTTTATGTTCCTGTGACAGGATCCTGCACGCTGCCAAAGCCTAGTGGCTTGACAATGACATCGTAGATGAAGCTAGAGACCACCAAGAAATAGGTGGCCAAGACGACGGAGAAGACAATCATGGCTGAGTGCAGCGAAAAGGAGGGCACCTTTAGGTGCATGCGGGGTACTCTGAGAGCATTGTAACGAAGATTCGAGATGAGAAGAAAGGGATCCATTGAAGATGATGATGATAAGTCTTTGCTTGATGATTCCGAGCTCTGGTGATGAAAATTCATAGATGACCAACCAAAGAAGTTTCGTTTTATCATTTATTTCCCCGATGCCCTTAATAAATAAGAATTGCGGGACTTTACTGGAAGTTTCCCTGTAAAGAGCTAGCTTCAATGCGTGGTGGTGGAAAGAGCTCTTATGTGGGATGGTACAACATATTAGCATTAGCAATCATAGGAAGGTTATTGAGTTTACCCATCAGCAACCCTCATGAATCTATCTTCCCCTCCCTTTATTTTCCAGGTTACCCGATTCAATTGACTGACATCTAAATAGGGAAGCTCATTCCAAAGCTAGCTCAACCGTGGATGAATAGCCAATGTTTTTGGGTGCATTATAGCGATATAACCCCTACGAGTAGCTACCACACCTATCTCTTGCAAGTAGAGGAACTTTTGTCGACATTTTTCCAGGGACGGGGTTTTGCTCACGGATGGAATTTAAATGACCTAATTGAGATGAAGATTTAAGCTTTTTCCTGAGAAATTTGTCTTTTCCCTCACTCACTTGGGTTTTTTATGTGACCCCGAGGTATTAGTTACCTAGCCTTTTAGGTTGGGTTAGCTCGAAATGATGTTGGCCAGATAATGAATCCATAAAATATATAGACAAAATTTATCATTCCATTAATGTAAAATTGAATTTAATTACATTTTGATTAAAATTTATGGAGGAAAACACATTTCATTATGGGAAACAAATATATCCTATATAAATTGAAAAAGTTCTATCTTGATATAAGTATGAGATACTTTCCATTCATTTAGTAGGCTTTAGGTTATTTTTTATTTAATTGGAGACTCTCAAAATTGATGTTTTGGTGAAAAGTTTATTGGAATTTTGTTCATATTATCACTTTCCACTAGAATTTTGGAGAAATCAATTGCCACCATGACTTTCACTTAATTTTAGCTAAACTAATATCACTTTATTTCCACTAATATCATTGAGCATTTTTCATTTCAAATAAATGTTTTTGTGTACCTAAATTAGCATCCAAGGGTTTAATTTCCATGGTAGTGGTTCAAGCTTACATACATGTTAGCTAACTCTAATAATATTATCTTGTAACAAGTTTATAAATTGATTCAATTGATCTCATTTTTATGTTAATAACTCAATCACCTAAATATTGGTGGTGAGATTGAAAATGGGGTTATTCTATAATGTTCATGAAACATGAGCCTAATATATATTCCATATGGCTTTATTTTAACCTTATCTTGATGGTTATTTGAACAAACTATTTTGTCAAAAAAAACCCCACGTCTCCCGTTGGTGAACCCTATGAAAGTTTATGGTAAGCCCATAGATAGTATTTTTTGTATAATCACCAATGATGGGGGGTATACTTGTAAGCAGAGTATTAATATACTTGAGAGTTTAGAACTCATGGTGCTCCCACTGTAGATGAGTTAGAACCCTAAAACGTGTGTTCTAGTTTTTTCCCTAGACAAATCTAGATGGCCCTGGGCAACGTCTTTATGTTGCTAGTGACCCTTGTTGGTATTATATGGAATGAAATCTTGTTAGGAAAACATCTTCCATAGGCCATAGAGTTTCATTCTTCTTTGATTGTTTTTCATGTTGAAGTGTTTTTCTTTTTGTGAAAGAAATGCAATGAAATCTTATTTTATGTTAAAGAGCCTTCATAAAATTTCTCATGGTATGATAGCACACTAATTTGTATGAACCTAACCTTGTATATTATAATGCAAGTGCAAAGGATTTAGATAAAAGGGGGGTATTTATAGCAACTACTAGAATTATAGGGTGTTGCCCCTTGCAACATGAGTAAGGAGCACCTTGGCCCTTTCGCCACCTATTCAAACTATTTTTAATGTGATGATAATAGGTCATGTCACATGGTCAATGGGAATATTTGTGAAAGGAAGGGATGCAAACACAACTAGCCTCCTTCTTTAGTGAATAACAACAAATTCTTGAGTATTGTGTTGAGAATTTTGTTTAGGCATTGAAGACTCCTAAGACATGATCCTTTGGTTACTATTGGAGTCTATTCGAAGGGGTAAGGCACATAATTGAGTTGGCATGTTAGTGTAAGACATAAATCCAATAGCTAGGTTCTAGGGTGTGCCAACGTATGCTATGAAGTGTTAGGGAGACAAAAGGGAGAACTAGGTCAAATTAATGCATGGAAAAGAATGAATAACAGTTTGTGCTAGGAAGTGTCAGTGAGTTCCAGGTGTGTTAAGGAGGCAGTGAAAAAGTATGTTAGGCATTTTTAAGGCATGCTAAAGTCGAGGGAAACATGCCAAGATGTGTCAGGTGTCATGGTGTGTCAATGCATTCCAGGGAGTGTTTGGGAGTGCTAGGGAAACACAAGGGAGCACTAGTTTCAAATGCATGGAAATGAATGAATAAGAATGTGTGTCAGGGAGTGTCAATGAGTTCTGGGTGTGCTAAGGAAGGAGTGACAAGGTATGCTAGGTAGTTCCAAGGAATGCTAGAGTTCCAAGGCAGCATGCCAAGATGTGCCAAGTGCTAGGGTGTGTCAATGCATGCTGGGGAGTGTTAGTGAGTTCCATGGAAACACAAAAGAAAAATAGTTCAAAATGCATGGAAATGAATGAATAAGAGTGTGTGATTGGGAATATATGTGAGTTGCAGGTGTGTTAAGTAAGGAGTGACAAGGTTATATGTTAGCTAGTGCTAAATCATGCTCGAGTGCCAAGGTATGTTAGGGAGTGGTAGTGTGTGTTAGGGAGTGCCAAATGCCAAGGAATGCAGGGGATACTAACATGTGCCACATAGTGCCAAGAAATTTTAAGATTCACCATGTGATATGTCATGTAAATATGTAAATTGCGTTGCTAAGTTGTTTTACTACCACGGTTTAATGTGAGCCTTGCATTGGTAACTTGTTAAGTGGCATGAGTTGAGATTGGACATGAGTAGCATAGGATGACTTATAGGTAGTTCTTAAGTGAACAAGGCATATGTCGAATTTTCACGACATATGAGAATTTTGGTTTGTTCTTAGAATCTTTGATTCAAACACACTCAAGTGCCACAACATATCTACTTTAATGCACAACGAAATATACACACATCAGGGAATCAAATAGTGCACATGAAAATTTTTAACTTTTTCAAAAATTCTTCATTATATTACAAACTATAATACAACAGGCTAGAGCTCCTGTACCAGGGATCATGACCCTTTACAATCACATTGATACAAGGAATACAACTAGGGCTTGGTGTTAGTCCTTTGAAAACCAATCTATGAATAAGACAACATTTGACCTACTTTTTTATGGTGGCCACACACAACCCTTTCAGTCCATGTGTCCTGAACACATATGGAAGTTCGTCTTGCCTCCCATTCTGAAACTCCTTAATCTCCCTCTATCAATGAGATAAACTCCTTTATTTTACTGAACTCAACTAAAAAATTATGTCGTGTAGCTACCTCCTTTTTCCTCCATGTTCAGAAACACTTAGGGTATTTGATCAGTTGTTCACAACTCCGTTTGTGAACATCTCTTTGGTCTACCCACTTTTTCCATAGAACTACTCCATGATGAAAAGTATAGGGTTATGGAGTTTTCCCTTCTTCTCACTAAATCAATCCTCTACAATACATTGAACTAGGTGTAGTTGGTTGGCCCACTTGAATGCTACTTTAGTCCTTCAAAGTTTTCACATCGTTATATGCAATACACCTGCCCTTCTACCAATCTTATTTTCCTTCAAAAGTATAGAACTTAGGGCTCTTCTTTGATAGTCACCTAAAAACCCTCCAATTTTACTTAGACTTCCATAAATTTTCCCAACCACAATCAATCCTTTTATTGGTCTAGGGCCCACGACACTGCCCTCATCTAGGGCTCTTCAAATTTTCCACCTAACAACGATCTGATTCCTCCCAAAATCATTGTTCTTGTGTACCAATTTATTTTCTGTCCAGTATATGAATAGATCTGAACTACTCCTCTTATCTTCCTTCTAAAAATTTGTAGATGACTAAACTTAGGTCACAAATAATCCACTAATTATCCATTGAATAATTTTTATAGGTTGCATCATATCTCTGTCCAAAACTCTATGGACAGTCCACCGAAATAAACTCATCTTCATGTCAATCCATTCTTCATATGCCACATTTCTTCTACTCAGGTTCCACCCTCCTTTGGATCTATTATCTCCACAAATAGTTCCACAAACCATATTCCATATCTGTGGTTTATATTGCAGAGATAAACCTCACTCTAAGGGTCACAACCCCTCTTCTTCTACGCAGATTTTTCATAGTATTAAGGGCATACCTTATGGAATAAACATGCTAGGAAACTACCGTAACTAGGGAATTATACTTTTTTTCTAATTGCTTTATAACAGACACTATCCACCCAGGGAAAAAACAACAAATCTTTCCTCCTTAAGAGACTAGGCCTAGCTCATATGGATTCGTAGATTCTGGGCATTTATTTGACTGAATATTGACTTGAAATTAAGATCTCTACGACCCTCAAACTAGGGTTACCTCAATCAATATTATGCTTGCAGCTACTTTTTTTCTAGCCCTAAATTCCAGTGCATGCCCTCATTCATTTGTGTTGGTATTTACCACAGACCTTGCGGCCTACTAACCACCACAGGACAGGGTCTCAACCCTCTCTGCTATTTTAGAATTTGATGTGGCCTTCACACAAAGAGACCATTGAAATCAGATGCCCATATTATCATGAGCATTTTAACTTTTTTATGTCTATCTCTCTATTGTTTCTTACCCCATTTGAAATGTCATCCTTATTTTCTATGTGTTTTCTTCAATATAGTGTGAATATTTTTTCCATCACACAAATTCTGTGGGGTTTGTCTACGCAAATAGCTTGTAAGGCCCATTCATCAAGGTATTTGTTGAAATGAAATGATTATCGATGATCACCAACTAATGGTACCTGTAGAGATTTACTCCAACAATTCTACAGTTTTCTTGTGCCAACAATTATACAACATTTTAACCTCATGAACTAGTCTCCTTTGTTCTCTTAGCTGATGCTATAAGCACTTATTGTTCTTGTCAAAGCTTTTATTCTCTATTCCCATTTAGCTATTTCAGTTATTTGTTGACATTGATCTATTTTCATTTCATTTCTTCAATTTTTTATTACTGTTATGCATTGTCTTTGACTGGTTCCTTCTTTCTTACCTATTATTTTTCTGCTTAAACATTCCAGCCAGCTAGAGCCCAGCAGGGGCAGCAAAGCGGCAGTAGGAGCCAGTCAGGGTTGATGCAGGCCTAGTCAGGTAGCGCAAGGGAAGTGTAATCCCTTCAGGTGTGATGCAGGCCCTTACTGAGTAGCGTAGAAGCCAACACAAGCTAGTCAAGCTGACGTAGAGGGATTCAGAGCAGCGTATTACTACCGTTTTTATTTCTCTGTTGGGGTGAACCAGTTTTGGTGCCCAGGATTGTTGTACACGACTCTTGCCTCCATAAGAGACTCGAACTAGCTCATATGGATCCATAGATTCTAAGCATTTCTTTGACTGAATCTTGACATGAACTTCAGATCTCAATGTCGACCCTCAAACTAGGGTTAACTCAATCAATATTACGCCTGTGTCGACTTCTGGTATGGCTTTAAATTATAGCGCAAGCCCTCCTCCATTTATGTTGGTCTTTATCACAGACCTTGCTGCCTACTAACCACCACAAGGTAAGATGGTATCGACCCTATCTTCTATTTGATGTAGAAAATCTAACCAACGAGATTCAATCTGATCTTGTAATGTACTAAAACAAGACATTGAATCCTTCCTACAATTTGTGGAAACAAAACATGATCACACAATCACATATAAGTAAGAGAAACAAGTTATCAATCGCACAACAAAAGATGTATCTGGGGAAGAAACTGCTCAAAACCCTCTATCTCTATTTTGTATTAAGTCAAGGAATCATGAAACAATACAATGCTTAATATCTCTTGAGATTCTCCAACACTCTGCCAATTGTCTCATGCTGATCTAGGAAAAATCGGTCTAGTACTTAGCGAATTCTCAGCCTTCCTTCAGGCTGCCTTGCTCACGTAATTCCTATGGAATTATCTCCATATTAATTAGGAAAATCAACCTTCCTTGATTGCGTAATCCATCATGGCATCCCAATGACTTTATAATTTCACATGGGAAATTTTCTATAAATACAACTGATAGTTATGTTCCTCTTAATTGTGTTACAATAAGGATCAAGGGTCTTTTTATTATTTAAATTAAGTTAAAACCCTAAACAACCAAAACCCTAACTCGAGGAGATGTAACACCAAGAGTTTATGGGCCCCGTTGGGGTTAGTTGGGTAGCCACTTCCCGGGTCATAACTTGGTCATATGATCTTCGTTTGACGCACATGATACCTTGTTAGAAATATCTCTCCGAGGACTACAAATACTAATGTGATTTCAAGGAAATCACCAAACCTTTCATGCCCAAAAAATGTTGTTTGGGGCCTCAAAACGGCTCCGGAAGTTCAGGACCCGAAAAACTGCAAAAATAGTAAATTGTGCTATAATTAAGGAAACTGAAAAACTAAAAGAGACAATGGCGAGGGCCCAAGTGGAATAGGTGGGTGGCCACCAATATCCACCTCGATCACCTTAAATCGAATTTCTTGAGCTAACTCAATCATCATGACTTAGTTAATTGACACAAGTTGTTATGAGATGAAATTACAATTTATTGTCCAATTTATTTAAGGGAAAAATAAATTAGACGCCTCACATTCCTCACTCCTAGTACATCAAAATTCCTCACCAGTGTGGATGCATTTTTTTGTCCTTTCTAGTTGCCAATTTCATTGTTTCTTGTTTGAAAATTTCAACACTCCCTCTCAACAAGAAAGGAATTCAATCTATCCCCATCCGGTACCTTTGGAATGTTCTGCATGCTACACTTCTCTAGTGTTGTTTGCACCTGCAAATCCTGAAACTGAATAGCCTCCAAACAACTAAATCAGTATAATGCATCTGTCATTAAAGTCTTCTGACTAATACTGTAGAAATTTGAATAACTGAGATATTATTCACTGAGATTCTCCTTATCACACACTATTTTAGCTTCATGCATAATATAGAATCTCTTCTACCATTGATCATCACATGCGGAAATAAAATCAATTGCATGCATACATTAAAACCACAAACAATCACACATATGAACACAGTATTTAATGGGAAAGCTTAAAGTTGAAAGCCCCAACTATCTGTATATTATATGTCATGGAGATCATGTAACAATCATAGTACAAAAGCTCCTCACAAGCTCTCATGCACACCCTCAATTGCTACACACTATCAAGCTAGATCTAGCAAATCTCATGCTCCAACCCTTAGCCACTTGATAGCCAACCTCTATTGCATTTTCAAAGCTATGGGATGGCTTCATTAAATAGATAACCACCTGGCCTAAACTGCGCAATCCTCATGGGCTTACTCCACCTATCTGTGTGTTGCAAATAGCAACAGTATAGTCACAACTGATAGTTAACCTGCTCTTTCACCTATTCCTGCACTGGTCTCCACTGAAATTGTCCATGCACTGAAGTTAACTGATGCATTCTTTAGTTGATTTATGAGTATATAATTAGTGAATTAATTAACTAATTAATTCACACCACTCTCACTAATTGTATCTATTATTTAACTTGGATACAAAAATCTCAACTATGTTTAGATTAGTTAAACTGAATACAACTCCACTAACTTCCTCAATCAACTCCACCAAACTCTGTCACATGAGTTCTAACTGAAGTCTCCATGGAATAGCTTCACTTAAACCCTAGGAAAAGCGTAATTCCTTCTGTCAGTTGCATGTGCCACTTCTAGGCATCAAACTGAAGTGCTCCAAGAGAATAAGATAATGTTTAGAGTCTAAATATTATTAAGAGCTAATAATATTTGACATCCCTATTTTTAGACTGGTAATCTAAAAATAGATTCCGCCCAGTATGTCTAAAAATAGAAGTCCATCTATTTTTCCCGACTTGACCAACCATCCACAAATAGCATCCTGCAACTCATAGAACATGATCCATATGTCTAAAAATAGACATAGTCTAAAAATAGACTTTGCACCAAAAATAGCATGCGGGCCCACTTAGTGAATGCGACTCCTTTCCACTAAGCTCATCATCTTGTTGCAATATCAACACTCCCTCTCAACAAGATATGGATTATCTGTAACCCCTATCCTGCCCCTGTGGTATTCAAATTTTCTCCTAGTGAGCGCCTTCATTAAGATATCAGCATCCTGATCCTCCGTAGGAATGTATGAAAGTAACATGACCTTCCGCTGCACACAATCTCTGATATGATGATACCGATGCCTGAAGCACTGCCACCTCAACTCATCCTCCTGTCTGTACCATGATCCATATCCCGATGTGCCTCTGAGATATATGCCTCTGAGATATCTCAATACATGCTTTCCTGCCTTCCAGAAGAGCTTGTTTGGCTTAACCATAGCTTGTGAAAGCTGGTTCTCAGCATAGCATATGTCGGGTTGTGTATTGACCAGATACATGAATGACCCCACCAATTGTTGATAAAAAGTGGCATCCACTACCTCCGCTGAAGTAGCATCCTCCTTCCTCCAGACAACAGGAAGAGGAGTATCAACAGGCTTGCAGCCATGCATGTTGAACTTCTCCAGTATCTCCCGGGCATACTTACCCTGAGAAACAAATAGTCCACCACTGCGCTGCCAAATTTCCAATCCCAGGAAATAATGAAGGAGGCCCAAGTCCTTCATCTCAAACTCCTTTGCAAGATCCTCCTTGCATGAGAGTATCAACAACTCATCACCTATCAAAATCAAATCATCTACGTAAAGTACAATGATCAGCAACTTACCCTCCACCACAATCTGGTATAGGTTAGGATCCACCTCACTCTTGGAGAATCCAAGTCCGGTGAAATAACTGTCTATCCGTGTGTACCAAGCACGAGGTGCTTGTTTCAACCCATACAGTGCTCTCTTGAGTCTGCACACATGCGACTCACTGCTGAAGATCTTGAAACCTTCGGGCTACTCTATGTACACCTCCTCCTCAATGACTCCATTGAGGAACGCAGTCTTCACATCCATCTGATGAATGTGCCACCCCATCTGCGCTGAGAGAGCTAGGATTGTCCGTATGGAAGAATACCTTGCGACAGGTGCAAAGGTCTCCTCATAATCGATCCCCTCTATCTGTGAGAAGCCTCGGGCAACAAATCTTGCCTTGTACTTCTCCACACTCCCGTCAGCTGCCTGCTTCACTTTGTAGATTCATCTCGAACCCACCACCGATTTCCCCTCAGGCCTTGGGACAATCTCCCATGCACTGTTTCTGACAATCGAATCATACTCTTCCACCATGGCATCTACCCATGCGGGTCCTCCACAGCTTCCTCGAAAGAGGATGGCTCTGTCACGACACATTTGCTCACAAGAGCCATGTATCCAGTGTACCGCCCCGGTGACTGTCTCTATCTGAGCTGTGCTATAGGTGGTCCTACAACCTTCTCTGCATCTTGAGCCAGTCGCTCAGCTTCTGTAGTGTGCTTCCACCCTCTGATGGTTGGCGCTGCACGAGTGGTCTCTTCCACTCCATGAACTTCCTCTTGTGGCTGATCCACATCCTGAAGCTCATCCTTAAGAACTAATAGCTCCTCATTTGCATGCAAGTGTGGCTCCCTCTCAAGCGAACACTTCATGGCTTTCTCCTCCTGAAATTTGATATCCCGTCGCACAACAGTCTTGCGACTGTCTGGAAAATACACACGATAGTTGTGGGGCGTATCAGTGTACCCCACAAATATCCCAACCTCTGTAGTCGGCTCCAGCTTCTTCCTGGCATCCTTCGTCACATGAATGTAAACAAGTGAACCAAAAATCCTCAAATGGGAAATATCAGGCCTCTTACCAGAAAACGCCTCCTCGGGTGTACTCATGCCAAGTATCCTGTGAGGACAACGGTTCTGCACATATACTGCAGTATTGCATGCCTCCGCCCACAAGTGAATGGGAAGGCCCTGATCATGCAACATCACCCGTGCAGCACCCACGATCGTTCTGTTCTTCCGCTCAGCAACCCCGTTCTGTTGTGGGTTATGAGGTGCTGTGAGCTCTCTTGGAATTCCTTCTGTGCTGCAAAAGTCCTTGAATTCGCCATAGATGAATTCACCACCATTGTCGCTCCCAAGAGCCTTCACCTGCTTCCCCGATTCTTTCTCAACCAGTGCCTTGAACTCACAGAACTTTGAGTATGTCTCGCTCTTCTTCTGCATGAAGAAGATCCAACACTTACGAGAAAAATCATCAACAAATATCACATAATACCTGTGCTTTGCTGTCGAAGCTATTGAGAAAGGTCCACACACATATGTGTGAATTCTATCAAGGATCGTCGTGGCGCGACTATCCTTCTCATGAAAGGTGGCTTTCACAAATTTTCCTAAGGTACACCCCTTGCACTGATCTGACTGCGCAAGAGTGCCTTTAGGAAGCCCAGTAGAAATCTGCTGCAGCATCTTCAAAGCTCCATGGTGAAGGTGGCCCAATCTCCGGTGCCACAACTCGCCATCATCCTGGCTCACCACTCCTTCTGCCTTGCCTGCCATTGTTGTGCAGCCATCTACCTGCAATTGATAAAGGTTTTGAACTCAAACCCCTATCCTCCGGGTCTCACCAGTTGCCTTACTGCGCAAGAAAGCCTTTCCCTCGCTAAAGACAACATCATATCCCTTGTCTTCTAACATCGCCACAGAGATAAGATTCTTCTTCAATCTTGGAACATGCATCACTTCCTTCAATATGAAGTGTTTACCAGACTCCCTCTCAAAGGAAATGGTACCGATACCGGTCGCACTGTATCTACCATCATCGCCCATCTCGATGTGCACTCCAAGATCTTTCTCATCCAGATCAGTAAACAAATCTCGATCTCCTGTCATGTGAAAAGACACACCACTGTCCAGAAACCACACTGATCCCATCATACTTGAGGCCAAGCATGCGATCAGCGAGAAATACGGCTCAAACTATGAGGCTAAGGCCTCTCCAGCTGCAGTCCCAGCAGCCTGCTTATTTTTCTTCTTCTGCGGACAATTTGTGGCATAATGTCCGTGTTGGTGACAGTGAAAGCACTTCACCTTGGACATGTCCTGCTTCTTGCCTTTCACACCAGAATGAGAAGCTTTCTTGCTCTTCCCATTCTTTGCTTTGGCAGCCAAAGCGCAATTCTCTTCATCAGATGCCTTTGATGAAGATCCGTCCCTGGTACTTCGCCTTATCTCCTCTTGCACAAGATCTGATCAAAGTCGCTCCCATCCCGGCAATTTCTCCCGACCATTGACAGAGTCCTGATAGGAATGCCAACTCTTCGGAAGCCCAAGGAGAGCTAAGCTCACCAAGTCCTCGTCATCTACAGTTACCCCCACACTTCCCAGCTCATCCCTGCATTGGATGAACTTCGTGAGGTACTTGGGCATATTGTCTCCTCTCTCCATCTTTATGTTTCTGAGTTTATCCTTGAGCGCCAAATTCCTCTGGTCGCTCTTGCTTTGGAATAAATCTGTCAAGGCTTTCCACATCAAATATGGAGAAGCCTTACCATGAAGGCTGGATACTATGTGATCCTTCACACCTTCCAACAGAATCCTTTGACACTTTGCTGTCTTCTTTTGCCATGCGTCAAGTACGACAGCATCACTAGAAGTAGGCTTTGGAATTTCTGCATCTATGAACTCATTCAACCCATTGTCATCCAGCACTGCCTCCATCCTATCCTTCCATGAAATATAATTCGAGCTACCCTCAAGGGCATACTCCAATCGCAATCCGTTGAAAGACATCTCAACTTCGACACCAAGAAAACACTGCTGCAAATTTGAATTCCACCAACACAAAACTCAACCGCTTCAATGTTGTGCAATTGCTCCAATGATCAATATTGCTCTGATACCATGTAGAAATTTGAATAAGTGAGATATTATTCACCGAGATTCTTCTGATCACACACTATTTTATCTTCATGCATAATACAAAATCTCTTCTACCATTGATCATCACATGCGGAAATAAAATCAATTGCATGCATACATTAAAACCACAAACAATCACACATATGAACACAGTATTTAATGGGAAAGCTTAAAGCTGAAAACCCCAACTATCCGTATATTATATGTCATGGAGATCATGTAACAATCATAGTACAAAAGCTCCTCACAAGCTCTCATGCACACCCTCAATTGCTACACACTATCAAGCTAGATCTAGCAAAGCTCATGCTCCAACCCTTAGCCACTTGATAGCCAGCCTCTATTGCGTTTTCAAGTTATGGGATGGCTTCATTAAATAGATAACCACCTGGCCTGAACTGCGCAATCCTCATTGACTACTCCACCTATTTGTGTGTTGCAAATAGCAACATTATAGTCACAACTGATAGTTAACCTGCTCTTTCACCTATTCCTGCACTGATCTCCACTGAAACTGTCCATGCACTGAAGTTAACTGATGTATTCTTTAGTTGATTAATGAGTTTATAATTAG
The DNA here is from genome assembly GCA_034641835.2 of Pinus albicaulis. Classification (NCBI taxonomy): domain Eukaryota; kingdom Viridiplantae; phylum Streptophyta; class Pinopsida; order Pinales; family Pinaceae; genus Pinus; species Pinus albicaulis. The sequence continues at coordinate 1,291,500,795 of CM076583.1, read as the reverse complement.
TGAATTAATTAATAATTAATTCACACCACTCTCACTAATTGTATCTATTATTTAACTTGGATACAAAAAGCTCAACTATGTTTAGATTAGTTAAACTGAATACAACTCCACTAACTTCCTCAATCAACTCCACCAAACTCTGTCACATGAGTTCTAACTGAAGTCTCCATGCAATAGCTTCACTTAAACCCTAGGAAAAGCGTAATTCCTTCTGTCAGTTGCATGTGCCACTTCTTGGCATCAAACTGAAGTGCTCCAAGAGAATAAGATAATGTTTAGAGTCTAAATATTATTAAGAGCTAAGAATATTTGACATCCCTATTTTTAGACTGGCAATCTAAAAATAGATTCCGCCCAGTATGTCTAAAAATAGAAGTCCATCTATTTTTCCCGACTTGACCAACCATCCACAAATAGCATCCTGCAACTCATAGAACATGATCCATATGTCTATAAATAGACATAGTCTAAAAATAGACTTTGCGCCAAAAATAACCTGTGGGCCCACTTAGTGAAGGCAACTCCTTTCCACTAAGCTCATCATCTTGTTGCAATCTCAACAACTACTAGCTACTGCACCTGTCTAGTACTGGATTCTCTATGCTGCTACTGACATTTGCATCCATGCGCTTTGAACTGTTGCTAACTCTGATCTGTGCTTCAGTATTTGGCATCTGTCACTCTGATTTCCATCTTGCTGACATATGAATACATCAATCTAACTGATCCTTCCTACTACTGTTGTACTATGGGCTCCTCGTAGCCATGTTCGATCCATGAGACATGCCATCTCAATGGACCTTGCCCAAATTTCTTAACTTGGAATTATGTCTACACATCACCCCACCTTACACCTCAAGGTATGGTTGCTCCCTCTTCCCATCTGGCTCGAAATTTCCCCCTCATGGAGGTCTCTGCTTGAGTGGAGTACGCTTCCACTCGGTCTCCTCTCTGCTTCTCGTGAGGATGCATGTTGAGAGGTAATTTATGCTCCCTCTAAACCACCAAGTCTCTAACTTCTGCCTTTCTCCTCAAAGCTTTACATATGGTACCTCAAGTGCATATAGGTTCTTGACTCGCGCACAATGTAATTGTCCCGACATTACAAAAAGTTTCTAAAAAAGAGTTGATTTTAAATCGATGATATCTCCCTCATCTGAGCTCCGATTCGACCAAATTTATTTATTTATTTTTATTTTTATTTTTTATTTTTTTTGGGTAGATTTTCACAATGAATCCAAATATTCTACTTGTTTTTGAAAATTTTACACCAAAATCTTCAAATATTCTCTGCAAACTCGCCACCCAAAAAATTCCTGCTCTGATACCATGTAGAAAATCTAACCAACGAGATTCATTCTGATCTTGTAATCTACTAAAACAAGATACTAAATCCTTCCTACAATTTGCGGAAACAAAACATGATCGCACAATCACATATAAGTAAGAGAAATAAATTATCAATCACATAGCAACATGATATATTTGGGGAAAGAAACTACTCAAAATCCCTCTATCTCTATTGTGTATTAAGTCAAGGAATCATGAAACAATACAATGCTTAATCTCTCATGAGATTCTCCAGCACTCTATTAATTGTCTCTCATTGATCTAGGCAAACTCAATCTAGTAGCCAATTCTCATCCTTACTTCAACCTACCTTGCTCATGCAATTCCTAGGGAATTAACTCCTTATTAATTAGGAAAATCAGTCTTCCTTGATTGCGCAATCCATCATGGCATCCCAATGACTTTATAATTGTACATGGGAAATTTTCTCTGAATACAAATGATATTTATGTTCCCTTTAACCTCTGTCTCAACTAGGTATTCCTCGAAACTGACATGCATGCAACTATTAATAGAGAATTATCAGTTATCTGATTGATCACTCATTGTGAATTTCTAATTTAATTCACTGGACCTCTCACTAGCTCATCACTCAGTAAGAACTAGTTAAACTAATTTTAACTCATTTAATTGAGTTAATTACACTTGCACCCCACTAATGCATCAACTTCAACTGGACCCCAAAAATATTATAATCCCTCTAGATGCCTCATCTTAGACCCTCAGCTCGAATTTCTTAAGCTAACTCGGTCATCATGACTTAATTAACTAACACAAGTTGTTATGAGATGAAATTACAATTTATTTTCCAATTTATTTAAGGGAAAAATAATTTAGACGCCCCACATTCCTCACTCCTAGTGCATCAAAATTCCTCACCAGCGTGGGTGCAATTTTTTTTTGTCCTTTCTGGTTTCCAATCTCACTGTTTCTTATTGCAAATTTCAACATTTCAGAATTTGATGTGGCCTTCACATAAAGACACCATTGAAATCACATGCCCAGATTCTCATGAGAAACCTACCTTAAGCTTGATATGCCAGAAGAGAAGCAACAATATGCCATCCTACTTCCTAGCGCAAGCCAACCATTAAGGTATGCAACATTCTTCTGAACCCTCACATGATGATCTTGCTCTTGGAGGATGATCATGACCTCCCTTTAGCAACCCTTACTCGGCCCTCGTACTCGACCTACTTTAGGACTACATCTCTCTTCACCCCCTTGATGTGCCAGATAGTGGGAATACATGTCAAACATCCTAAGATGTGCCAAGTGATAAGGCATGCGAAGATGTGCAAGGGTGTGTCAATGCATGTCAGGGACTGTCAAGACAACAAAATGGGGAAAAAATTTAAACTACAAGGAAATGAACACATAAGAGGGTTAATAAGGCATCAATTTACCTTTTCCAAGAGGGGCATGCTAGGCCCACCAACACTAAGCGGAAATAGGTGCCAAGTGCGAAGTCTTAGTGCATTCTAAGTGCCAAGTATTCCTTTTTTGCTTCTCATCTACTTTCCAACAATTGATCATGACAAATAAATTTAATATTAAACCATGCCAAATCACACCAAGGCATCTCAACATATTCCATACATGCTAAGACTTTCCAAGTGCTAACACATGCCAAGCACCAATATGCATCAGGGACTAATGTTATGCATGTTATGAAATGGAAGTGAATGTTGAAGAGTGCTAAGGTGTGCTAGAGAGTGGTAATGCATGTTGATGAGTGTTAAGGAGTACTAGGAAAAAACATTAAGGGAGCACTAGGTAAAAATTCATGGAATTTAATGAATATGAGGAACGTGTACTATCAGAGACTAGTGTTAATGAGTGTTAGTTGTCATGCCAAGGAGAGAGTGACAAGGTATGCTAAGCATTGGTAAGGCATGCTAGGGAATATCAAGGCATGTCAAGAATTCCCAAAGTGTGCTTGGGAGTTCCAGGGTGTGCTAATTATATCATGTGCCAATTAATAGTGCCAAGATATGCCAATACATGCTAGGTGCCAAGGATGCGGCCAGGGTGCTATGGTATGTCAATATGTGTCAAGGAAACAAAAGGAAGAACCAATAAGAGGGTTAATAAGTCAGAAATTTATCTTTTTGAAAAGGGGCATGCTAGGCACACTAATAATAGGTCCCAATACATGCCATGTGGTATTGTGTGCCAAGTGCTAATTTATGTCAATGCATTCAACCAAGGTGTTCTAGGGCATGCTAGGGACTATATGCAGCATGCCAACACATGCTAGGAGAGTTCCATGTTGTGCTAGCGCATGCCACCATGTGCTTGGGCGTCAGTGTCATAACAAGATGTTCTAGGTACAAAGATGTTCCAAGACATGTGCGGTGCTAAGAAATGTTAGTGTGTGCCAAAGCATTAATTTATGGTGTGCCCTGATTATTGAGGATTATTAGGTCTTTCTCATTAATAGAATTGTCAGAGCTTGATTATGTATTAAATAATATATTTCCTACACACAATAGTGGAACTTTATCTAAAGGGAATTTGCTAGATAATAAACTTAATAGATATGAATCATGTGTTGACTCATAGGAAATCTCTATTAGACTAATCATTACTTGAGGGAAATGATACACACTAATTATTTCTTAAAAAATTGACTGACCCTAACCACTATGGCCTTGGAAATATTATAAAAAATACTCCACAATAATGGTATTAAATCGTTATCTTTTGACAAAAAATATATTAACAGGAACATAGCATCATCAAAAACTCATTAGAATGATCAATGACGACGGACATTTTTTGACCGTCACCAAAAGTAACAAAAAGAGTATTGGTGAGGGTCAGTTTGTCACTAGAAGTGTCACCAAAGAGATAATTAGTGATGGGCCTTTAACGACCCTCACCAAAAGTGTCATTGAAAATGTCTTTGGTGATGGACCATAAAGGACCATCACTATATACACTTACAGTGATGGTTTTTTAATGATCAATGATGACGGACATTTTTTGACCGTCACTAAAAGTAATAAAAAGAGCATTGGTGAGAGTCATTAAAAGTTTGTCACTAGAAGTGTCGCCAAAGAGAGAATTAGTGATGGGCCTTTAACGACCCTCACCAAAAGTGTCATTGAAAATGTCTTTGGTGACGGACCATAAAGGACCATCACTATATACACTTACAGTGACGGTTTTTTAAGGACCCTCACCATATGTGACATTGGTGACGGACCTTAAAGGTCCGTCACAAGCATGACCCTCACCAATGTGCTTTTTTCTTGTAGTGACCCTTAATTCTTTGTACAGTTGTGCTAAGTTTTCTAATACATCGTTGCTAAGTGGAATAAAACTAGATTTGTTGAAAGGCATTAGCGATGCAGAATGAATTGTCACTCCACCTGCATTATATGCAGCTTTACCTGTATATGCTAATATTAAACCTTTTGGTTTCAAAGGGTCTGTATTGTAATGTTCATTGTAAATGCGCATGAGCATTTGAGATATTGATTTTGCTGTGAATGTTTTTCCAGTACTAGCTCCTCTAGTCAAAAATAAGTAGAATGGTTTGTCTATGTTCTTTCGTTTTTTCATTGCAATGTCTTTGAGTATTGCTTGTTTTTCTCTATTAAGCATTCTCCTAATCTTGTAGTATTCTTCGTTGCTAAGCATAAATGGATGTTTTGTAAATTGAAAACCAATGTTAAGATGTCTTTTTTTGTCATTGCATTGGGGAAATTGAAAATCTTTAGCCAAGTCGTACTTCTCGGTAAAATCATTGGATATTTCAGGTTTTTTTATTGTATGGTTAGAAGTTGCAGTGTTGTTGTCAATTTTTTGAATTTCTTCTTCCAAATCACCCCATTTCTTGTTCATGTTATATGTGAACTTAGTTTCATTGTTCTTTATTGTGTTCTTATGCAACATGTATGCACTCTTCCATGCCAAGAAGTCTTGCTTTAGCGCATCTTCATTGTTTTCGAATGGAACATATAGAAAAAGTTTTTCTCTGTAATAGTTTTCATAGTCAATGTGTTTTTTGTATTTGATGAATCAAATTACTTTTTCTTTTTTTCTTTTTGATATTGGTGTGCCATATTTCCTATACTTTGATACAAATTCAGCTAAACATACATGCTTAATAGCATTAGGCCTATTGATATAGTAATCAATTATAGAGCTGCACATAACATCTTCAGAGTTGTCAGGAATTTGTTTCAAAAGAGTGGTTGGTTTAAGTATGAATGTGCGTTCATTTGTTGGTGCTGTGTTTATAAAGTTGCATTCTCTTGAACTATGATTCAATGGTAGGGAGAGAGCTATGTGGACTGCTTGTTGAGTTGAAATTTGTTGAAGGTTAAGCAAAGCATTGCCTAGAGACCATATCATTTGAATAGCATCGATTTTTCTTTTTACATGTTCTTTTCGTATCCTTTTGAATGCATTTGTCATAGATCTGTCAACTTTGGTCATATATGAAGTGCAATATGAAGCTGCAACATATGCATTTAGAACATATTGAGCATTTGTATTTGCATTCCATAGGTGTGGCATATTGTATGCAAAGCTATTATTCCATATTTCTGATGGTTTTCGTTGCAAGAATACCATTGGTTGTGTTAATGTACTTTGTATCAATTTGATGTAATCAGTTTCTGTTAACTGGAATTCATCTAAGAAATTGTTATGACTAGCTGATTTGTCATAGTGTTTTTGTTCTAAGGTGCTTTGAAAGGACAAAAATTTTTCATTTATTGAGCCATGTACCGAAGTAATTGGTTCAAGAATCCTTGTTCTTTTCATTGGTAGCATTGGAAATTTGTATCTACATTGTGATGCTTTTCTTTTTTTACAGCTTTTGGTATGATGATGTTCATGTATCTTTGCGAGTTCTGGATGAAGGTGATTTGTGCTACAAGTTATATAGTTGTCCAGGAAGTTTTCAATTTCTAAGTTAGTATTAATTCCATATATTGGAGCATTTTATATCCATATAAGAGCATGTTCATGTGCACTACCTCTATTTTGGAACTCAGTTACAAAGTAGTAATCTAATATTTTGCCAAAAAATGTACTATCTTGACATATCAATTGCTTCAATGCATTTGTCTTATGTCTATAGTAACGTGTACATGTTACTGGGTCCTTTCTGACCAGATAATCAATGTTGTATTCCTCAATTGTTTCAATGTGTTTCTTTTTATTTCTATTGCTATGAAATTTAGTAAGAGTTTCTACTAGTGGTGTCCAACGATGCTCTGCACTTGTAAATGTAACAAAGAAAGTTGGAGGACCTAATTGTCATATCATTGCAAATATATGTTTTTGCATTTGTTGGTGGTAATCAGGAGAAATTCTTATGTATTTGAAATCTATGTATCCAATGTGACTTTTTAGTAACTTTTCTAAGTTGGGCTTGTACTTAACATCTTTTGCTAACAACTTTCTTCCTTGTAATTTTCCTTTCCTTATTCGTACTGAAATGCATGACATGACCTTTTCAATGATTATTCACATTGTCTTGAAGAACAAATTTGTGATATGATAGGAAAAGTGACCACTGCAATGCATTAGTTCCCATTTTACTATTTTTTGGTAACGAAATATTTGTACTATATCATCGTCACGTGGATTTCCAAAGAATAGTGTTGGGAAACTCATTTCTTCTGCATGTTTGTCTTTGAATATCCCAAGTGGTCGCTGTCCCTCAGCTGGTGCTATTTCAATAATCTTGTCTTGTAAATCATGAATTCGTTGTGAAGCTATGAATCCATGTACTAAGGTTTCAGTTGGTCTTTCACTTTCTGAAATGCTATCGGTTTCACTTTTGCTATCAATGTTGTCATCCTCAGATTTATTATCTTTATTGTCCAATTCAAGTATATGATTCCGATTGCTATTAATGGAAATGTTTTCAGTTTTATATAAATTTCGAGAACATAGTTCTTTAAGTGCTCTCATGACAGTATGCACATGCACTTTTCCTGTTTGATATGAATTTTTGTATTCTAGTCGCTGTTTTAATGAAATAGAAATTGTCATTGTATTGTTTATGGATTGTGGCAATGCTTTTTGGACAATGTCCATCTGGATAGGTACATTGATTATTGAACCAGTTAAGCCCATTTGTGATCACTTCTTGCCACATTGTCTTATTTGTGCAAAGGGAATTCTCAATGCGACAAGTCTTTCCTCAAGCTCTGAAAGTGTCGTTATAGTTTGCAATGGCTTGTTACGTCTTATTTGTTCAGGTGTTGCAAAGCGAGGCAACTTTGCATTGGCAAGTGCTGTTTTGCAAGATCTACAAATGATATTTAAATGCAATGTCTTCTATTTTCCAGATATGGTTATGTACATTTTTTCTAATTCAAGTCCAATGCTTGAGATGTTCTTTTGAAATTTCAACGTCTTACATATTGGACATTTGGTTTTTGGTGTGTCTTCAATTTGTTGTTTGTAAATTTCTATGGGAGTACTTTTTCATGATGAACAATTTTTATCTGCTATTTTATTTCTATTTTCTCCAATTTTATTTGGGTCATTTGTACGTATCATTTGTTTCAATTTGCGCAAGTTTATTCTATTCTTGGTGTTTTCGTGAATTTGTACTATTCTATGTTGCAGATTGCACTGATTTGTATTTTGATTTGATAGTAATGGTTCATAATGAATGTGTGATGTACTTGTTTCAAATGATAATATGTTGTACGTTTGATGGAAATTTGTTTTTGATTGGTAGTAATTGACAATGGTTTTACTGGTAAATGACCATATTTGTATGTTTACATTGAATGTGATCGATGTCCATTGGAAGAAAAATGATGTTCCCTCAACTCCTTTTTAATATGGCATTGCCATATTAATTAGATATTGTTGCCAGCCTGCAACCATTGTTTGACTTTGTATAGTATCATTTGTTAAGTGTTTTTCTATATAATTTAATGCATCGTCGTTCCTAGCCATTAGTGCATTGCAAAAATATTGGACAATGTAGAGTCTGAAAGACTATTCATCAAATTCAGGCACTATTAAATGACAAATTGCACTGAACATGCTATTGGCACATTTCAACATAGTTGTTTTTTCTATATGCAATCCATGAATTTGAATTTCATGAACGACGAATTCATAATGGTTTTCAAGATATTTACAAAGAGGTGACAAGGAATAATTTGGTACAAAGTTGCATCTACATAATCTTTTGTGTAATAGGGGTTCAAAATGTCCACTAATAGGATCTATATCATGAAACAAAATGTTTAGTGGAATTGTGTCTAGATCATGGTTGAAGAACAAGTACCTTGTTTTCATTGTTAGCGACCAGACTCCAATTGGTATGTTCAACCACTTTGATAGCCATTGTATGCAAAATGTGTCTCCCCATAGGCCTCTTTCAGATTGGAAATTGCTATTAGATGCAGAAAAACGCATTCTACGAAGGTATGTGTCAACTCATGAATTCCATGAAGTTGATATAACATGATAGGATCTAGTTCATATTGGTATGATTCTTTTGCCTCTGTGTCATTGTGCTGTAGACAATTGAGAAAATGGTCTATTATTCCATTGCATAGTTCAAAAGATGAGTAACGAAAGTGCAGAAGCACTTCAAATGCATTGAACAAACAATCTCCAGGAGTATATGCAAATTGCTGTAGTCTAAAGAGACTATGGTTCATTAAAACGATATCAATATTAGCATCTATGCGATGTTTTTTTACTGGATGGTAGTTTTCAATGTCTATGATTTCAACCATTTTTTCTATGTATTTATTCTTCAGATTCGTATGGTGATTTGTTTACTAAGTACTATGTATGTTAGATTTTTTTTTCCTCAAAGATGAGAAGAGGTTTTATAATATTTTTTGCTTTATTGAATATATGTCTATGATAATGTTTACTAGCACAAAATACTAATTTTACTATTATATTGTATCTTTGATTTCAAAATAGTAAAATAAGAGAAGAAAAGTTGCAAGTAACGAGCTCCTATTTTTCATCTCTCTGTATTTTAAAAGTATCACTGCAAAACAAACAACATGTAACGTTGATTATTGTCTTTGAAAACATGAATCTCACATAGAAGCTATGTATTCTAGAAATAATTGATTTTTGTATACAATAGAAAGCATGAAATACAGATTGTATATGTCTTGATTAGTAAAACTAATATTGCTAGATGTAAACAACATACTTGTAATTACGAATATGTATGTACAGTCACATATGGACTGTAGAATAATAGCATCTTCAAGGCAACAATATGCTTCGTACAAAAAGCTAAACGCGAGAATCGACTTAGTTATAACAAAGCATTCATCCCTTATGCAAGCCCCAACTTTATTGCACCAAAGCATGTACTTGCAATTCAATGTAGCAAATATTGGACAAGATAGGTCAACATAATATGGACTAATTCTATCATTATATTTTGAAAATTTGGTGGTTACACCACCTTTCGTGATAAGACAAAATATTCATTTGAATCACGAATAAATGTATTGTATGATGATTTCTAACAACCAGTCATTGTTCTATGGACATTAACAATGATGGTGTATACAACAACAACATTTGGACCATTTGAAGTCGTATCTATACGACCTGGTACCATGTCTACATTTAAAGTATTGACTATTTGTTTTCTTCTTTGCCTTCCTTCATGTTGATATTTGACAACCACTTATTATTTTCTGCATATTAACAAATGTACTGCTTACAACAACAACATTTGCACCATTTGAAGCTGCAACTAAACCACTTCTTACAAGGTCTACATGCAAAGTATCCAACACTTGTTTTCTCCATTGTTTTGTTTCTACAGTCTATTTTGATATTAGCGGCGTCTTCTTCCCATATTAGTTGTTGTAGCATCTTTGAAAGTTGCATGTCACTACATTCCATTGTTCCAAATTCATAGATTCCATTCAATGCAGCAAGTGGCACCTGACTTTGTTAAAACATCAAGAAAAAACAACAAATTAACTATCCAAAGGAATCAATTGATTGAAGAATAAGAGCAATACCAGAAGTTGAGACATAGTAACCTGTGGAGGATAATGTGAATAATGGATGGCATAGAACAATCTTGATTTAGACTATATGAAATCTTTAAGATCCTACAATAATAACTTAGGGCATGGGACTAAGACTACCACCACCATAGGTACATAGCAATAAGACTAATGTGACTATTTGGGTAGCTGCTCTAATTTTCTATAAATCTCTATACTATAGTGTAACAAGTACTATTTTCAGTAAGCTATCATTACATAAGCTATAAACTACCCTTGCCTTTGCATCTGTTCTATTTGCTACTTCTGTTTTGACTGCTCCTAGTGTTGCTTTTACTTGATCAATTAAATTGATGACTCTTGTTAGGTGTCTTGTGTTCTGGAAGAAATTGTTTAAAGATTAATTCTGACTAGCTTTCAACTGAGGTGCTTGCATTTTCTTGCCTCCATAATATGCACACGATCCAATAATTTCTTGGAGGATACCAATAACCACAAAACAGATTGAACTTTAATTTATTTCATAAGAGTTTTGTTTTTGGGCCTGTCTTAACTACCCTTGTCTTTGCATCTGTTCTATTAGCTTCTTCTATTTTCACCGTTCCATTTTTTTATCTCCAGTATTTTGTGTTCCAACTACTTTCTAAAATGGTGAACAGTTAGTTTTTTGATTATCGACACTAGTCCTCTGCGTTTGAAAAACATAGTTTTTTTTTATTTTTATTTTTTGTGTTCGGGGAAAGTCTCTGTTTTGGGTGAAATATAGTACTTTTTATTTTAAACACAATGAACATAATCATTTTGATTTTTATATGAACGCGGGCATTTTTATTTTTAAACCCCGGTGGTCCCCACAGTGTTTTGTTGATGTGGCGAGTTCGGATGCGTTCATCGCAATCAGAATGTTTCATATATACCACAGCCTTTTGTTATGGCCCGATGCGATGAGTTCATCGCAATCATATAAATCGCTCTCCACCCTAAGCCAAGGTCCGCGGGTCCACAAGACCACGTGGCATCAAAATAGTCAATCGCAAGTTGAATCACATCGGGAATGTTTTTGTTTGTCGCCCGATTGCACAATGTGAAATCGCTGACTCGATCCACTTTTATACAACGCGGTTTATGTTTTGATCGCGGGTCCGTTCCTCCATCGGAATTAGAACTTTTCGAATGGCCCCTTTGTATTGTGTTAAACCGGTTCCAAGGAATTTTATTCAGTGGAATTGATAAGAGCTTTTCACGTTACAATTCGTGCCTACGTCAGCAGGCCATTGGCGGACGCGATGTGGTTTTATACGATGGATTTAATAATCCATCGAGTGCACAGATAGTGATGTCAACATGGAGAGATTTGTAACGCAAAATGTGTTAATGCAATTTGGTTCATCGCCTTTTGAAATCCGGCGGAGTTTTGTTTTCATTCATCGCGCGATGCAAAGGTTTTATGTCAAAGGTTTTAATATGTTTTATATGCACGACGAATTTTTTATAAAGTTCTTTGTTATAAGAGCTAATGTTAAAACATTTCAATGTTTTTAATATGAGCCTTCATTTTGGGTGGCCTCGAAAGGGTGTATTGCTTTAGTTTTATTTTTAGTGTAATATGTGTTGCGACATATAAAAGGCCCGAGAGCCTTTGTAACAAAGTCTTATGTTTTTATTTTAAAAAGCACATAAGAGTGTGAAATAGAATAGGTTTACAAAATAGTATTATTATTTTTTGAACTGAGAGACAAAGAGTGAAGTTTTGTGCACTGTGTCTTGCAACAGTCACTATTTTGTAAATCCCTCTGTGAGAGGAAGACATTGTAACAACAGTTTTTATTGTTAAGGAATAGAAGTATTTCCTTTCTCTCTCCTATTGTCATCACATTTAATATTTGTTTCGAATCTGCACGCCTTTGGATGTTATTTAATGTCTTGCAACTCCGTCATTGGCCATGGAATGAAAAAACTAGGGAACGATGCAATAGAGGCCTTCGAATTTTGCATCATAAAGTGAAGGTCGAAGTGCTTTCAGATAGAAATGATAATAATGATGCTAATATGTTGTTCTATGAACAAGAGCATAGCTTTTGATCTGCTAACGCCGAAGCTAGAAATGAAGTGGAATTTGATTAAGAAAATGATGATGATAATAATCTAAATTTTTCAATGAACGAAGGCTTTAGTAAACAGAGTCGTTCCAAGGGAAATGACTTTGAATCCTCTGAGGCTGATACAGATGGTATTCTCATGGTAGGGACCTAACAAAATTCTGCTTTCTATGTTTTCTCTGAATGATATAATCTTGAGAAGTACTTCTAGGAACTTTATGAATTTGTTAAAAAGAAACGAGATTTGTAGAACGCAACAAATTTATCAAATTCGAATGGAATTGCGATCATCAATGTTTCATCAGCTATCATTTAAAAACAGAGTCCATAATATGTAAATTGCAGGTAGAATATCATCCACTTTGCACTCAAAATCAAAGCAAGAAAGGGAATTTAATATGTGGAATTACGTGAAAGAGTAAGAGAAATTATGCTTAGCAGACCTTCCAATCGGAGGCGCACAGTTCCAGCCTGACTTGCAGAGTGTCGAGTCGCACGATAAATATACTTGCAGATGTCTTGAGCAGAATATAACGATTTTGACGGTCAAGAACAGAAAATCTAAAGAGTGGAAATAAAATTGACAGAGGTTCAAGCAAAATAACAACTGTAAAGTAGGAACTCGCATAAGTCCTATAATTTTATGCCATTTAATTTTGAATTAATGGTTATTAATATCAAGAGATCTACATGGGGTGTCTGTGATATTGACTAGATCCTCCAACTCAGTTCTGTACTTGCATAATGAATATCATAAATTCCATATTTGATGCCAAAAACCTTATTGTTGATAATGATTCGATGTATAATTAATAACATTAAAATATAAATTAATTTATTTGTCCAAATGGACAAAGACGATGATACAAGTAATAAAAGCTTCATGCATCACAATTTTATTTATGATGTTCTTATTAGCATGTGGCTGATGTGTACTTGGTAATGTTATATATGACTGCAGGTCAGTCTAGAGAAGTTCATCGCTGATGTCAAGTACCTCGGGGGTCAGGTTCCTTCATCACTGTACAATATATGGTACAAACATAACTTAATTTATTCATCTTGACTTATGATAAAAGTCTTTATATAATGACCCATGGCCTTATAACCTTACATTTATTACCTATGGTCTCAATCATATGACATTCAGAACAGAGAATATTTGAAGGGTAAAGTTAATGTTGTAAGGGTTGAATGTTGTTTCAAATACATTTGAATGGAATTAATATAAGCGCGGATTGAGTGTTGGTTAAAGACTATGGTCGGGATAGTCTAACCCTCCTTTATGAGGCAAGGTATTATGCTGCCAAAGGGTCTAAGCTCAAGGCATAGATATTTGTTTAAAAAGACACGAACGTAGGTTTATCTACCTTTGATACCATAGTCAGAAAGTGAAAGTGCTATGGCGCTTCATTTAAAAGAACCAGATCTCATATTATTTGAAAAGGTTTATAACCTTTAATGCACAAGCTTCCGCACAACACTAATAGAGTGAACTGCCCAGACTCACATGCATTTATATGCATAGGAAACAGAAAGCGAATTAGTTAAAATAGCAAGTTGAACAAAATTGATAGAGCCATAAAAATCGGCACAAAAAACTTAATGAGATAAGATCCCGAGAAATATCAAAACCATTAAATTGATATAATTGCCCACATTACAATTAATACTAATGGCTGAACTATCTCAGAGGTGTGGACTTCGAAAACCGTCAAACCGTGAAGTTAATCTACATATATAAGAAAAGGGTATAGGTTAGTTCAAATATAACTAATTTAAGTAATAATCATCAAGGCATTAATGTTTATCATGTAATTGGTGAAAATTTGAATATGAATTAGAAAAATAATAATTATTCACTATAACTATTTAACATAATCCCAATTACTAAAATTATTTAAAAAAAATCACAATTTTAAATATTATTATTTGTATTAGATTTATTTAACATTTCAACAAATTTCAATCCTAATAATTTTTTACAATTATTATTTTTTAAATAATTTTTTAAAATTTTTATAATTAAAATAAATAATAATACAAAAATGATAAAGTGTATTTAAAACATAATTTAATTTAAATTTTAAATTTTTATAATTACATTCTATGTTTTTGCTTTTATACACTGCTGTTGTCTAATTTTATATCATAGCCTCACGGGCTTTGTCATTTGTTATTATAATATGTGTTGTAGCACAACGAAAGAGTCGATGTCTGACTGAATGCATGAGGCAACAATGTTGAGTGGTTGGAGGAAATTCTGAATTCTATTGTGATAAAAATAACCCATGTATTTGTTGAATTCCAGCAAAGAAGGGACACAGAGGGTCGTTAAATCTCTGTGTGTACTGGTTGGGACCATAACAGTGACAATTGAGTTAAATATCCGCACGCGGAGTTAATTGAGGCAGCAGAACGAAGAAGTATTAAAAACGCAACGAATCGGTACCTAACCACGCAGGAATCGAACCATGAACGAAGGCGAAACCTTGTGTGAACAGTGAATGCGGTTTAGAGTCTAAGTCCGGTAGTATTGCGCAGCAAGAAGGGCAGTAAGTAGTATTTAAGAAAAGAACGCGATCTCATAAAATGGGTGACGCATGTCCATGAGCAGTGTTGAAAAACCACTCTCATCGCGCAACCTTTGTGAATTAACGTTCGTGCAACTAAATCATGCGATATTGAGTTTTATTCATCGAATCATCAAAACCGATCCGAGGTCGTCCCAGCCGTTGGATGGGCACGCAAGTTTAACAAACATATGGTTAGCATTGTTACGTTGACATATGTTTATTTTATATGTGGGCTCGAATATTGTGTATTAGAGCTGGCCTTATATTAAGGTATATAAAATCTTTTCAAAATGAAAACAAAACTATTAAATGTGTCGCGACACATATGAACCAAAACTATATAATAAAAAAAAACTAAAACTAAAACTAATGTTAAGACCTGTTGGGCCCACTTTACATTAAAACATATATAACTTAAAACCCATTCATCGTGCGTTGTTAAAACATATCAAACGAAACCTTATCAAACCTTAACATTTGACTTGGTGGAGCCCGCCGGAACTCAACGAAGATTAAACCAAATCACAACGCGAAATCGCGTTACAAACTTGCTGACGTCACATAAATGTTTGTGTGCGCGATGAGAAATTAAATCTTCCCTATAAACCATATCGGGTCTGGTTTGGGCCTGCTGACATGAGCGGCTTTTGTGACACGAAAATGTTTATGAACTGCACCATATAACATTTTGGATCCGGAACTTCAATCCGCGGACGACACAACAAATAACGTGAGCCAATCCTACACCTCCACGTGTCTGCCTGCACTGTGGTGCGGATCTTTCCCGACATTAAATCGACTTGGTACCAGTAACACTACCAAAGCCAATGCAGATGCAACTTGAATTGAGGCACTTAATAGATTAATTAAAGAAAAAGGATATGTTGGCTACAGGGCTTTCTAATTAGGAAAAAAAAACTTCTACTCAGGAAAAAAAAGCCATAAAAAAGGAGAAAACAGATTTACCTCCAATTTCCTCGTGGTAAATCAGTAAAGGAAGCCATAAAAAGAGGGGAAAACTAATTTCCTCATGGTAAATTAGTAAAGGGTATTATTTTATATAAAAAATATACAATTTAATTTCCTACTTACAAATAATCAAAAGCCAAACTGCTAATTAAAATATTTAATTACTCCAAGACTGCTAATTTAGGGAAAAAAAGTTATATCATACGAACGATGCCATGCCTTATAAAAGATATATATCATTCAGATGCCAAATAGAATAATAACGATCACATGCCTTAGGCAAAGATATATACTATACAACAACAAAAAAAATTAAAAAGAACTAAAACCAATAACCTTCGAATAAGTAGGTTCTGCACAATACTTAAATTGCCAGCTGAAGAACATTGAATATTGTGAGTTTTCCCATAGTCTGGATTCCAGTGAACAAATGAATAAAGACTGATAGTGTTGAGTTGTTAGCGCGGGAGAAAATTTCGAGGATCAAGACAGGTGTTGAGTATCGTACCAGTTCAGAAGGACAAGTTCATTACTCAAAGGATGACGATGTAGAAATGACGGCATTGCAGGACGAGCGGCAATAACAAGTGAATAATTTCAACCAATAAGAAGCAAGGAAAAATAATTTTAAACAATAAACAATAGAAATTGGCACTAAGATCTATGCATTTTGCACTAACATGTTGAAACTATCCACTAATCAGATGAAAGAAAAATAAATTAAAAAATTATGAAAACCTAACTATAGCCAAACTATACAAAAATTCAAGAGATATGTCTAATCAAAGAGAATTAATGTCACTATCAAGCAAAACTTGATGCGTAGTTACCTACTAGCGGCGACAGGTACAATAAGGTGGAGTCAATACGAAGAATGGCGCTAACCATGGTGAAATCTTTGGTCGAGCACTGTTCCAAACCCGGAGCGGTTTTGTGAACCCAAAACGACCCTCATCGCGCTACCTTTGGGCCAGAGTGAAACAACTAAAAAAAAACGCGATCCAGTGTGATTTCGCCACGTCGTTGAGGCAATACCACCCTCATCGCGTAATTTCTAAGCGCTAAACCTCCGCCTTTGAAAAAAAGCGATTTTAATACGCATCATCCGATCTGGAGTAAGGGAGATCACATGGTGATCGCGCAGTGACATGCACGGGCGATAACAGAAGGTATGGCCCATTTGGGTTTCGGTGGTTTTTTTTTATTTGATTAAATTTCGGATGGTGGACCCCATAAGATAAGATCGGGAGTGTGGCAGCAGTTTATTATATCGTGTTAAAACCTTAGAAAGTGGGTCAAAAGGGTTGTGCGTTACGATAATACAATTGATGTGATAAACAAAGGGAGGGGTTCAATATGACATGGGCGCTGTATTAAAAAGAGCCAACCTTATAGTATAAGGTATATATATATATATATATATATATATATATATATATATATATGTGTGGGTTTGTGCGTGCTGGAATAAAATCACCAAAGGTCATTTACATATTCGGGGTTTCAATCATAAGTAAAGTGCTTTGTTTACTATCTTTATAATATAGCATTTCAAAATTAGTTTTATTTTTTATTTTTTATGATTTGATCTTTCTTCTTCTTCTTTTTTTTTTATAACTTTATTTAACTATTTTATTACTGATATTTATTCATTAAATTAAAATTAAAATTAAAATTATTATTATTGTTATTATTTTTTTAAATCCTCTATTTTTATTTAATTCTAGTTTTTAATTTTTTAATGTTTTAATTTATTATTTATTAATTTATTTATTGATTATATCCTTTATTAATTTATTTATTTTTAAATAGAATAATAGTAATTTATTTTTATTTTTATTTTTAGCTTTTTGTTTTATTTTTATTTATTTTTAATGTATTTATTTATTGATTAAGTCCTTTATTGTTATTTTTATTTTATTCTTATTTGTATTTTAATTCTCATTTTTATTTATTAATGCATTTATTAATTTATTTATTAAATCCTTTATTTTTATTCTATTATTTTATTTATTTATTTATTGACTTTGACTTTTAACTTGATTCATGTTATTTTAGTTTTTGGTTTTGATTTTATAGTATTTATAGTTTTGCCTGAGGGCATTTAATCACCCTGTCAACTAGC
The DNA here is from genome assembly GCA_034641835.2 of Pinus albicaulis. NCBI lineage: Eukaryota > Viridiplantae > Streptophyta > Pinopsida > Pinales > Pinaceae > Pinus > Pinus albicaulis. The sequence continues at coordinate 1,291,482,686 of CM076583.1, read as the reverse complement.
CAGATTTCGATAAGACAACCATGTCCCACACACAACCCTCTACTTCACCAATTCCTTCCCATTCCCCCCCCCACCCAGATTTCGATAACACAACCATGTCCTACACACAACCCTCTACTTCACCAATTCCTTCTCATTTTCCCCCACCCCTCGCCTCCTATTTCCTCATGCCTTCCATGTCCACATCCTTGTTTCCTGCAGCACTACCTCGACATCACTCTAAATTCATATACATTTCTATCGGCGTGTCTTTGCACCCTTTTGGTGCAAATGCTAGTAATATCTTCAACCACAATGCGTTATAACCATAAATAAATGGAAAGATGGGATATAAGTGTTTTTTTGGACTTACAATGTGTAATAACCATAAACCAATGGAAATTAACTTTTTTCTTTTTCTTTTCCAAAGCCCATGTTCAACTTTTTCATTTGATTTAAGCAAATGTACTAATGACAAAAATGCATTAAAGAAAAGTATTATTAACAAAAGTATGTTAAAAGTGGAAATCAGAATTGTATCTATTTTTTAAGTCATTAAAATAAAAATAAAATATTATTTTGTTATATAGATTTTGTTTTGATTGTAAATATAGGTTTTTTTTTTTTAGTTTAGCTATTTTATTATTGTACAAAAAATATATATAGGTTAGGTGATCAAAGCATTCAAGGGAGCCAATGACGGTCAACTTCTGACGCAATTAAAATTAGAGTTTGATTGGCTCTAGTGGGCTGTCTAACAGAAGGAAACCAACCAATTAGTCGCAACATGTTCAAAAGCTAACTTAAAAACCAGACAAACAGATATAGAGTCTTGTTTAACAGAAAAAAAAGGATAGACTTGAGATTCTACCAGATTGACAGACAGACACCAAAAAGCATAAAAAACTAGGGAGGTAATTCCTCCATAATCCAACAGGCATAGGGGCTGGGGGGAGTACACTCGGATTCCTTGGGTTCAGCCACGTAACCATAATAGTCTCGACGCACGAAATTCGGCCACCGGAGTCGGCGAATTTTTCGCCTATTTAATTCGCCTAGCGACTCTTAAAAAATAGATTTGAAATTTTAACCATATGGTAATATATATATATATATATATGCAAAACTAAGAATCTCCACAGTCTTCATTTTTTAGTCTCTGTTTCGAGTCTAAATCAAGACTCATCTTCATGACAAACCTGCTAAGACTCATCTTCACCCTAATCTATTCTCTTATTAGCAGGTTTGTCCTGAAGATGAGTCTTGATTTAGAATCGAAACGTAGACTAAAAAATGAAGACTGTGGAGATTCTGAGTTTTGCATCTAAAGATCTACACCACAGAAACCTACAACACACACACATATTAAATTTGGGGTGGCAGGCCGCCACCCCGCAATAACAATGTTTAAATATATGTGAAACGGGTTGGGGCCATAGTGACGTAGACCTCGTCCAACTCTGTAATGATAATGTTATAACATATGGGGTGGGCGGGCCACTCCCAGCAGACCTGGATGACCACCAATCAATACAAAACGACTATGTGTTGGGGTCGGCGGGGTTTGAACCAACCTGACCCAAGTGGGTCGACCCACCAACAAGCAGTCCCTGAAATTTGAACAATTGCCAATCTTAAATTTTTTTTTATCGCGTAATTCAAATCGACCCGCCCAAAATACAACGCAGACACACCATAACAGGGTCCTGTGGGGATTTGTCCCGGAGACCTTCGGTCCACCAACGCCTTAACAAAGCACCGCCAACCAAAGGGCCACCGACTTGAACGTTGGTAGGTCCGCCAACGAATTTTATTTAAGCCTCACTCATATGCCATTCGACCCACTGGTGGAGCAGTAGAGCGCCGTTCGTGGCAGAACGAGGAGTGGTCGAAGAGGGCAGAAACCTGAAGAGGGGGAATCTTTGGATGCTGAGAAGATTCCTTTGGGGCCCTAAAGTGTTAATGTCAGAACATGACAAAATTATAGTCATTTTTACCCAAATTTTCGCCAAGAATCCAATCACATATGCTATTTTTCCAGTCGAGGTCTCCATTTTCAATCCATCACCAGAAGTGGAGGTATAAGGTGTCAATTTGTAAATTGATTGTTATTCATTTTTGCTGCCATTTAATGAAAGAGACCTCCCCACAATGAGCAGGGCCCAGAGATGTAGCCCACATTGGGTGAATTCCGTAATCAAATCGTCTTGTATCTTTGATCTCATGTTTGCTTATGATTTCCTCTTCTTTTCATGTGTTTAAATTACTTGGTTATACACCCTTTTATATGCAATTCTGCATGTATCCATGAAGTAAAAGATCTGGATTATGAAGCACCAACCAACCTTTTTTGAAGGAAGATTTGAGGCCTTTGTGAAAGGGGTCTTTGGTATTGGAATTTCAGTTAAGGTGGAAGGAGAATATGACAATCCTAAGGAAGTGGAGGGATCACGTGACTTTAGGGGTTCACATCAATTTTTATTTTGAAAGATCCCCAACCATAGAATCCTAAACTAGTGGGAAAAAACATGTTGCAAAACGAGGGATGTAGTTGCAAGGTGGTAACTCTGATTTTTTTTTTGGAGAGAAGCCTCCCTTCTTCTGGTTTCTAAGTTTTTGTCTTGACAATTTATTGGTGAAATGTCTAGTTTACAAGCACTAGATACTAGAATTTATGTTTTCCTAATGTTGACTACAAACATATATGCCTTAGTATTAGTAATTCTCTTGACTTTAAAGTTAGATGAGGGCCTGGTTGCCCATGTGGTAGGACCCCCTAAGAAACTATGTGTTATTTTTGTAAAAAAATTAAGAATAATATGTTATAAAAAGACTTAGTTTTAAAGTCACCCAACCTCCCATATTTAACACAAAGTGTTGTTGTCCATCCTACCCAAATTCATTTTTTTGTTTGTGACAAGTATGTCCTAATAAATTGATTTCCCTCTACAAATTATCATCTCATGTAAATGGGGTTTAATGTAATCTCTTACTCAATTTAAAAGATTAGATCTTCCTAAATTCAAACCATTTAAATAAATTTATTTTTAAAAATTTATAATTTCATTCCCTGTCATCCACGAAACACACACATAAAGAAAATCATCATTTTTTAAATTATACTTATATATATAGAGTAGCCATAAGGATCCTTAGTAAGCGATTTGGCAAAACTATGTAATCCATTAAGAAATACCATATATATAATTAATTTAATAAAATAAATATCTTTTAAATATTTAATATCAAAACACAATCCAAAATTTAAATAATATAATATTTAACTCAATTTCTTTTATCATATATTTTAAAAAATACTTTAATATATAAAAGGACAACCAACTTGATACTTCATTAGCATAACCATATTAATATCTTCAACCACAATGTGTTATAACCATAAATAAAAGGAAAGATAGGATACCAAGTGTTTTTTTGGGCTTACAATGTGCAAGAACCATAAACAAAATGGAAATTAAGTTTTTTTTACTTTTCTTTTCCAAAGCCCATGTTCAACGTTTTCATTTGATTTAAGTAAATGTACCATTGACAAAAATGCATTAAAGAAAATTATTAATAATAAAAGTATGTTAAAAGTGGAAATCGAAATTGTATCTATTTTATAAGTTATTAAAATAAAAATAAAATATCTATTTTGTTTTGATTGTAAATATAGTCTTTTATAGTTCAGCGATTTTATTATTGTACAAAAAAATATATTACAGGTTAAGTGATTAGAGCATTCAAGGGAGCCAACGACGGTCAGTCTATGATGCAATTAAAATCAGAGTTTGGTTGGTACTGGTTGGCTGTCTAATAGAGGGAAACCAAACCATTAGTCGCAACATGTTTAAAAGCATAACTAAAAACCGGACAAACAGATATAGTCTTGTTTAACACAAAAAAAAGACAGACTTGAGGTTATGCCAAATTGACGAACAAACACCAAAAAGCATAAAAAACTAGTGAGGTAATTCCTCCAGAATCCAATAGGCGTAGGGGCTGGAGGGAGTACACTCAGATTCCTTGGGTTCGGTCACGTAACTAGCCACCCACTCGACATGCAGACTGTCAAGACTTTCTTTTCATTTTGTTTTGCTACCGGAGAGAGAGCCACTGCTCTCGATTATCACTGGCACCGTTTCCAGCATTTCCATCGCCTTCCGCAACCGACCTACTCGCAGAGGAGGTGGAGGCGTCTACATCTCTCCCATCTTTTTGGGACCTATTAACATGCGCTCTTGGCCCCAATCTGGTTCTCCTGGGCTTGGGTCGCACAGGCGTCGTAGGACTCAGAGGTTTGAGGGCAGCGAAAGGCAGGGGGTGGAAGATATCCACCGCCTGCTGCCCCCCACTTGGAAACGAAGCTCATAGTCATAGAAGATGAGGTCCATGGCCTCACAAGCTTTGTCCAATGCATGGTTACCTTGGATAATTTGGTGGTTTAGCTTGTCCGCGGAGAGTTGATGTTGAACTAGTGAGGCGGGAAAAAATTTCTTCATGAGACAGTAGCGCCTCGCCAAGATACTTTGGGATTTCGTAGCACCGGTCAGGGCTTCCAACTCCATCGCATCAACTTGGCAATGAATGTGCACAGGGATGTTGGGCGCGTATCCGAAAGCTTCCCTCTTTTCAGGGACCTCGTCATCATCATCAAGGACTTGCACACCCAAGCGTCCCCATGCATACATCTCTTTTTTCGCCTCGGCATGAGGGCTGTCCGGATTCATGAAAGAGACTAGAGCATCCTCCTCTTCCAGACCTCACTGCAGGAAACGATTCTATGGAAGCTCACCAGGACGCTCAACAAAATGGGATGAAAATATTGATTGAAGGTGACTTGAGGGGTAAGCCTCGTGAGGAGGGAAGCTTCTCGCGCATGTGTTCTCTAGCGGCTGACCACATCTCTGTGCTTTGCGTGACGCCCCTCCTGCATATCAATAACTCTCAACATTCCCATCAGGCCGCTGACGATTTTCCAACCCGCGACAATGCTCCTCACACGCTTATGCATTAAGACATGGAAGGGGGGGGGGGGGGGGAGAAAATGAGGCAGCTGGCTCGCTTGTGGGAGCCATTTGTCTCCGTGCTGTCTAACACCCGTGTTCGATGAAATATAGTTTTTTATTGGATTTGTAATATTTTTAAAATTGATTTTGTTTGGATAAGAGTATGTTTTTTTTGGACATAAGAAAACAAGATAACGACCCAAGATCTAAAGACATCTGGAGTGAAAACTTGCCCCGTATGAATTACTAATAGATAATTTCAGTCGACGTAATTTTCCTTAAATAACAATGATGAATTAGCATATAGATTGTAACCGATGATAATCGTCCCACTACTAATTTAACAACTAAATTATAATACATTTTTCCTTTTTTTTTTTTGTGACTAGAAGAATCGGCAATGGCATCGGTATCGTACTTGCGTGACACGAGGTCGAATCCCACTGGCTATCCCTATACTCCTAGGAGGAACTGCTGAGCCCGCAACAACGGCCCCTCGGTTAAGACGGGACTTGAACTCATGACCTGCACCACGGCACAAACGTCTTAGCAGCACGTTCGCTTGCCACTAGACCAAAGCCCGACGAGCTACATTTTTCCATTATTTCATAATAATAAAAAATTAAAAAAATATAAAAAAAATAAAATCATAAATTTTATAATTTTTAAATATTTTTATTTTCATTAAAAAAAAATAAAAATAAAAAAATAAAATAAGATATTCTCTATTCCAAAATTTTAAAGATAATCCACTGCCTAATAAAGTGAATTTCAAGCAATCGAAATTTATTAATTATTAATTTTATCGTTTTATTTTAATGTTCTATTTTAATAAGGTTCAAAGAAAGATATTAAAATTTCAAACCAGTCTAAATTTATTATTTATATTTATTAATGAAAAAATTGAAATAAAATACGTGAATGTCAAGCAATCTAAATTTATGATTTATTAATTTTATTGTTTTATTTTAACTGAAACAAAGAAATTAAAATTTCAAACCAATCCAAATTTATTATTAAATATTAATTTTATTAATGAAAAAATTTGAAATAAAATACTCTATTCCAAAATTTTAAAGATAGTCCACTACCTAGTAAAGTGAATTTCAAGCAATCTAAATTTATTATTTATTAATTGTATTGTTTCATTTTAATAAGGTTGAAACAAAGGTATTAAAATTTCAAACCAATTTAAATTTATTATTTATTAATTATATATATATTTTTTATTATTTTCAAGGCAAGAAGATTTTTAAAGATGAAGAAGAGATATGAATTGAATATTTATTTTAATAGATGTGGTTTTTATTTATTTAAATTATAACTTTTTTAAAAGTCAAGAAATATATATTTATTAATTTAAATTATATATTTTTTAAAAGTCAAGAAAAAAAAATATATATATATATTAGGTATTATTAACTTATATATTGTTAGGTAGGTGGTTTCAATTAGCCTAATATTTAAGAAGTCTTAACTTTACAAGGATAACAAAGTTATATATGAGTACACTTTAAAAACAAAAATTGAATATAAGCATAGGGTTTTAAGTATTTGAAGAAGTGATCGAGACTTTGTCTCTATCATTTGATCCTAGAGGAGCATGTCAATATGTTTTGTACTGAAAATGAAGTTCTATGTGAACAATCCTCTCCTCATGTCTGGACAAAAATTATGATTGTGCTGGTATCTTTTGACATCCTCCAAGCCAAAAAATATGTTATATCTCTAAGCTTGTTTACTACCCATCAAGTTTCTGACTAGAAGAGTCTTTATCTTCTAATTTAAGGTTAATGGTCCATAATAGTGCTTCCTTCATCTGTAGGTGTGCCCCAAGTGAGGAATCCAAGTGGCTATGTCATCTAGAATCTATAATTTGAGAAGCTATGTCTTTCTTGAATAACTCTAGATTCGAAATTATGAATTTCATTTTGAGTGTTATAGGGAAATGTTGCATAGTAGTTATCAACACCTTCCTAACCTATTATTGAACTCTATTGCAACCTTAAGACCACGACCCCATATAGATGTATTTATTTTTATTTTTATTTTTAATAATCCAATAAATATATTTTTCTTCATAAGAAAAAAATGAAAATAAAATATTTAATTAAAATAAATAATTTTTAACTAAATAATATATATATATATATAATAAAACCTTGATACATATCCATCCTTCATTCATTTAAATCTACCCATATATGTATTAAAAATCGTAAATCTCATATATAAATTGCATAGAAAATAGGAAATGTTTGTTTTTAGGGTAAGTAATATACATTATTAATTAATAATTGTTTTTCATATAATTATATATATATATATATATTTTAACTGAAATAGGTATGGATTTTATTAGTAGAGAACTCCGAATGGCCGTAGCCTTACATCTTTCAGTGCAATTCTTTTACTTTTTCTGTTTCCAACAATTTTCTATTTTCATGGTATACAAATTGTTTCTGGATCTCTGCCATTTGTGATAAGGTCTCCTTGGGCCAAGAGGCAGCCTTTGTTGGCATAGAAGTTTGCCTCTTTGTTTGATTCTCTGAGAATGTGATAGCATTTGAAGGAAGTGAAGTCTTGGAGAAGGTATCTCAGCCTTTGCAGATTCTTATTTAAACTAGCTTCATTGAATTGGCCTTGCGTATGTATTATTTTGATCAGGATTTCTGAGTCTCTGAATGCTTGCAGCTCTCGATGTCCTCTTTCTTTGGCAATTTGGCATCCTTTTATCAAGCTAAGGATTTCCGCTTGATTGTTAGTTCACTGTCCTATACCCCAATTGAAGGTTTCTTTGATGCCTCGATCAGAAGAGTATATGAGTCCTCCAGCTCCTGCTGTCCCGGGGTTGCCTTTAGAGGCACCGTCAAAAAATGCTGTTGTTATTCCTTGCTTCCTCCACCAATTCTGAAAAGATTCATCCTTTTCTCTTAGCCTCCACTCAGCTGAGGGGTTTTTCTGTGCTGTGTATCCATTGGATGAATGCTTGAGTGCCAAGCCAATTCTTTTCCTCTTGCTGCATCGAATTGTCCTCTTTGATTTTCTAAGAATTCAAGATTTATAGAAGGAGTCCTTTTGCTTTTGCTGCTACCATGTTGGGGGTCCAAGTTACATTGTTAAATATCTGCTCATTTCTAGCTAGCCATAACTTCCAACACACTAGCTTGGGGTGAGTGATCTAGATTCTGGCCCATGATGAGTTTAGGGAGAGCGACAGGTGGCACTCTTTCCATGAGAGGAATAAGTCCACAACTGAAGTTTTAGTGGGGATTACAGCCTTTAATCCTTGAAGAGTGTGGGTCCAAACTCTGTTTGCATATGGACATTCAAGAAATAAATGATCCATGGTTTCCATGGCTTCTTTACAAAGTGTGCACCTATGCGGACCTGCAATGTTTCTTTTCATAAGGTTTTCACTGGTCAGGATCTTTCTATGCATTAGTGTCCAGAAGAAGAAGTTTACCTTGGGCAGCGCCATTGGATCCCATACCTCTTTCCAAAACTTTGCAAGATGAATTCGGTCTCTGTGTGTTTGCATCAATTCATAGCCTTTGACTGAGGTGTATGCTCCTGTAGGTCCCCATCCCCATTTATCCTTTTCTGATTTATGCACCGGGGCAGCCTCACGAAGTTCCTGTTTGAGAATTTCTGTTTGCTACATTAGGTGAGCTGGGATATCTCTGAAATCCCAATCAATCCAGAGCCCATACTCATTCCACTTTGAGATATCGTAGAGCATCTTGTCCCCTCTGTTTTCTAAAAACACACATATCTCATGCGGGCTGTCTTGTGTGGCTAATGGAGAGTGGCCCATTATACTATCAGTCAGCAACTTGACGCGTTTCCCATTCCCTGGGATACGATATAAATTCTGGGTGAAAAAATACTGCCCTTTAATACATAAGTGCCATAACAATGAGCTCTTTTTGATGTTTGCATTCTACAAGTTTCTTAGATTTGCATTTGGTAGGTATTTATGCCTCAGATATGTGCTCACGGGATGATTGGGGTCGCTGTGAAGTTTCCAGAGTATTTTACATCCCAGAGATACGTTGGCAGAGTCCGGATCTCGAATTTGAAGGCCTCCTTCCTTCAAAGTTCACTTTGCTATTTCCCATTTCAGCAGATGAAATTTTCTCTGGTTTCCTTTGCCTCCTTGCCATAGAAAATCTCTCATGATTTTATTAATCTGTGCTGAGATCGACTTGGGTGCTATCAGGTATGATGCTTGATAAATTGGCAGAGATGACAACACTGATTTTATAAGGGTTAATTTGCCTCCATGAGTTAGCCATTGGCCACCCCCATGCAACGATTTTACGTCTGATTTTTGTAATTACTCCTTCCCATAGATTGACTCTGTTTGTGCCCAGTGTTAGTGGCAATCCAAGATAGTTGATTTTTTCCCATTTTGCGTATCCATTAAACCCCAAGTTGCTTACTATGTTTTGAGTTTCTTCCTCCTATGCATTCCAGCTATATACTGCACTTTTCCTTTCACTGATTAGAGCTCCAGAAGCTTTGAAATATGCTTGAAGAGTATTTTTGTATGCAGAGCCTATTCTAGTTGAAGCTCCTCCGAGCATGAGGGAGTCATCCGCAAACAGTGCATGGTTTATTGCTTTAAGGTCCTTTGTTATTTTTAAACCTTGGGCTGTTCCTGTTATCATATCAAGCTCTAGCTTTCTGCTCAATGTATCCGCCATTAAGATGTAGAGGAATGGAGAAAGGGGACATCCTTGTCTCAACCCCCTCGTGGCTTGGAAGAAATCAGCTGGCCTCCCATTTACCAAAGGCACTATCCATGGACTACTGGTGCATTCTTGGATCAAATTTACAAACTCTTGATCAAATCCAAAGGAGATTAGAACTTGATATAGACAGGACAACTTGACTCTGTCGAAGGCATTAGCCATGTCTAACTTGATCAGCATACCTTTGTCCTTTATAAGATTGCTGGAATGCATGGCTTCCTGGACTTGGATTAAATTGTCCAGGATATGTCTCCCATTGACGAAGCCCCCTTGCGAATCTGATATGAGTTTGCTTAGCAGTGGCTTTATTCTATTTGCAAGAAGTTTTGCGATAATTTTATATGAGGCATTGCACAAAGAGATTGGTCTGAACCTATCAAAGGAGGAGGGGTTTGTCTCTTTCGGGATTAAAGCGAGGAATGTTGAGTTGGTGCTACCCCCCATTTTTTCTTTCTTCAAGAATCCTTTTATCATTCTAATTAGATATGTTTTTATTATATCCCAGCATATCCTATAGAAGTGAATAGTGAACCCATCTGGCCCAGGGGATTTGTCTGGGTTCATGGACCAAATTATATTGCTGATTTCTTCTTCATTTGTTTGCTTCAAAAATGATGTATTGTCCTTTTTGGTGACCAATGCCGGAATGTTCTTCATGAATTCTTTTTTATCTTCTTCACAGTCCTCTTTCTCTTTGCTGTAAAGATGATGGAAATGTAATACTGCAGTAGATTTTATCTGTCCTATTCCTTTGCAGAGCCTCCCATCAGAGGAAGTGATCTATGGGATGTGATTCCTAGATAGTTTAGCTCTACATTGTCGATGAAAATATAATGTGTTTCTATCTCTAGCTTCCAACCAGAGACTCCGGGACTTTAGTCTCCAATACTCTTCATCATTTCTGAAGGAGAGGAATGTTTTGCATTGGGCTACTTTCTCCTTTTCTAATTCTGTTTTGTTTATATCAATTGTGTCCATTTCACTTTGCAGAATTTCCAGTTGTTGAACTGCCTCGATTCTTTGGTCTTTGGGTGTATTTTTGGAAGTTTACTCCATTCCTTGACTGCCTTTTTTGTTAATTTTATTTTTTGTTCCCATACATAATTGGGAGAGCCATTGACTGAGGTGTTCCATGCCATTCAGACCGTCTCTACAAAGCCGCTCTTTCCATTCCACAGTGGGCTAAATCTGAATGGGATTGGCCCCAAATTCTCTTCCTCCTTAAGCATTAGCCAGATGGGCTTATGAATCGAGGTGAGCTTTGGAAGGATGGCTTATGAGATAAGCTTCCTTTCCATCAACAATATGCTTTGGACCAAGGACCTGTCCAGTTTGGTGGAAATATGGTCTTCCCCTGTCCTGTTATTTGTTTAGGTATAGAGCCCTTTTCTTGGTTTAAAGTCCAATAGATCCCATTGTTGTATCATGTCTTCTACTACATGGATCATCTGATCCTTTCTGTTCCTGCCCCCTCTCTTTTCTTTTTCATTCATTACTAAATTTAGATCTCCAGCTATGATTATATTGTTTGGAGAATTCAGTTGCAAAAACTCATTTAATGTTTTCCAACAGTCTTTATTTTTAGAATACAATACTGATACATATAAATTGAATAGTGCAATGGTTAACTTACTTGATATATGCTTCAGCTCTGTGAAACACCAATGTTGTGTGTTGTGTGAATTGACGAGCCTGAAGTGATCTTCCTTCCACAGGTTTTCTATTCCACCCGAGGAGCCTCTTGCGCTTATTGCTTTTCCTGTGTTCTTCTGCCATTTCTTTTTACTGATCTCTAGAAGGGATTCCCCTTCAATTTCTGTCTCTTGGAGCATTAGGATGTCTGCAGGTTCCGCTTTCATAAGATCTTTGACCACTTCTATTTTCATTGGGTTCCCGAGCCCTTTGCAATTCCAAGAGATGATTCTCATTACTTACTGTTCGGGGAAGTTGGGCCTCCTCCTTTTGGCAGCCTTGTCCTTGTGTTTCTGCCAATTGACATTTCTATAGTGGGTTGAATTCCTTGAGTCTTTTGTCTTTCTGCTTCTTCCTCCCTCGCTTCTCCGCGAGACTTTCTTCCTGCTCTTTTGGCAAGCCTTTCTATGATCTCGTCCTCCGAGGAGCTTGGTGAATCATACACTTTATTTCTTGCTATGTCGGTATATGAGGGAGAGGGAGCTGCTTTGGGGGTTTTCCCTTGCTCCCCTCCTCCTTTCCCGTTAAGGGAGCGTATTGAATGATTGCTGCTGTTCCTGTTTGCTTCCGGAGTTTCTATGGCCTTGCTGGACTCTACATTTTGATCTCCTGATTTCGAGGTGGGGATGGTGGTCCCATATTTTTGTTCTTGCCCCGTTGGTTCGGGGTTATTTCCCTTTGGTATTCTTTTAGTTTTGGGTTTTGCTGTCCTTGCTTTCTGCACTGTGGTCCATTGTTCTGCTTTCGCGTTCTCGCTCTCCTCTCCTTCCTTTTTTTTGCAGTGTCTTGCGAAGTGGCCGTAGCCGTGATAGTGCCGGCATTTGAAGGGTAGCTGCTCATAATCTAGCTTCTGGATGTGAGTCCATTCAACTGCTGTAAGTTTGATTGCCTCTGGTAACCCTTCCTCCAGATCAACCTCCACATAGATCCGTGCGCAAGAGTATTAATCTTTTCGAAGAGCTTGATCGATATACCTTCCAAGCGAGTTGCCGATAGCTTGCAGAGATTTTTGATTCTAGCAATGTAATGGGAGATGAGGTAGATGGACCTAGACTGGCATAGCAGACGAAACGTCCTGGGCTGGGTTGAAGTCAGGGGTCCATTTTTTCAAGTATAAACCCCGAGGCCCCATGAAGTAAGGACCATTTCTGAAAATGAGATTTTTGTCATCCGAGCTTTCAAACACGAACACATAGAATCCTTTTCCAACAAAATGGCTCTTGATTCCTTTAGATACGAGCGACGTCCAATTTCTCCGCACCCATGCTTCAATGGATTTGGGGGAGGGCCAGAGCCCGGTAAATTGTCCGATGAGCCCTCTGTCTGCTAGATTGACTACATATCTGCAGGTTTCTACTATTGCAAGTTCTACAATTGGGATGCAGTCCAGCTTTTTAACGAACTTCTGTTGTGCCTCGGATATTGGTCTCTTGTGAGATCCAGCGACGAGCTTCTTGAGTGCAATTAGTTGGGGCAGGGGAGGGGCAGGTTCGGCACCCCCACCGACCTCCATTGGAGCTGAACCCAGAGAGAAAAGAGCAGAGGCGGCGCTGCCAGGTCACGTTCGCAGCGTATTCTCATATAATTATATTTTAATAATATATATAATTTTTTTTTTTTTTTAAATGTGAAATAGAATTTCAATTATAAAATCATATAAATTTATAAAGTTGTTTTTTGTTTTGTTTTGTTTTGTTTTAAATGAATATTAAATATTATAATTATTCCATAACATGTTTCTTTTTGGAATGAATTTTTCTAATTGTTGTTTTGCGTCACTCTTCATAGTCAGATCTATTTTTAGACGATTTATTATGAAACCAGCTCCAAAAATAGAATAAAAGAGAGATCAACGCCCTATAAATCAACCACTTCGAGGGGGTAACCTCCAATACATTACATAAATGAAAAATTCTTAGATGATACAAATGAACAAAACCTCCTTCTATATATAAGAGTCCATGGGGCCACAATATAATCCTAGACGACCTAGAAATAATAATGTAAGGGCACAATAATAACAATATTGGGGTTACAGGGGTACAACAATAACAATAAGGGGGTTACACTAATAACAATAAGGGACTAAAATAGTAATATAGGGATCTAAAATGCCCCTGTCCTTCAAAAAAGTGTTGTCCTCAACGCTTAAGTAGGTATGGGTGCTTCTGTATAAAATTCTCATCCTCCCATGTAGAATCTTCAGTGGGCAAGTTCTTCCACTTGATGAGATACTCTGAAATTGATCGATTTCATAGCTGTCGAGTTCTTGTTTCTGTGACCACTTCAGGTTCCAATATGATTTTTCCTTCCTCATCAAGTTGTGGCAATATTGTTTGAACTGGAAGATTTTCACCTATATCCTTCTTTAAGCATGAAACATGGAAAACTATATGCACTCGCGAAGAAGCAGGAAGCTCCAATTTGTATTCCATAGTACCAATCTTTTGCAACACCTTGTAAGGACCATAGTAGTTTGGCGATAATTTATTATCCTTCTTATCTTGCTTGAGGGACATTTGTTTGTGTGGTTGTAGCCGTAAAAATACCCAGTCTCCTACATCAAAACTTCTCTCGCTGTGATGTTGATCTGCCTGTTGTTTCATTCAATTTTGTGTCAAATTTAGGTTAACCTTTAAGAGTTGGAGAACTTCTTGTTGATGCTTGATGTGATTTGCCACTGCTTGAAGCTTAGAATTTTCTCTTAAAGATGATGTGATGGACATGGATGATATCCATAAAGTGCCATAAATGGGGTCATTTTTGCTGCAGTATGGAAGGAAGTGTTATACCACCATTTAGCAAGAGGTAACCACTTGACCCATTGTGTTTGTTCATAAGATACAAAACAATGAAGATACCCTTCCAAAAATTTATTCACTATCTTAGTTTGACCATCATATTGAGGATGATAAGATGAGCTATGAGCTAATTGAGTACCCAAACAAGAAAATAACTCCGTCCAAAAATTTCCAGTAAAAATGGGATCTCTGTCACTCACAATAATCTTTGGGTTTCCATGTAGCTTTTGAATTGTGTCCATAAATATAGTAGCAACTGTACTTGCTTTAAATGGATGAGATAATGCACAAAATTGTGCAAATTTTGTAAGTCTATCAACTACCACCATGATGACACTCTTTCCTTCGGACTTAAGTAAAGTCGTGATAAAATCCATTGAATTCTCCTCCCAATGTTGACTTGGAATGGATAAAGGTTGTAGAAGACCCGGGGTCTTAATTGTCTCAACTTTATTTTGCTGGCAAATCAAACATTTTGCCACAAATTTTTGAATATCAGATTTAAGGCCATCCTAAAAAAATTCTTTCTTCACCCTATGGTAAGTTATTAAAAATCTCGAGTGTCCTCCTATAGGAGAAGTGCAATTCCAAAATAATCTTTTGTTTTAGTTGGGAATTCTTACAAATATATAAGCGATCTTGTACCATAAGGAATCATTTTTCCAACTAAATGTATTAGATGTACTAAGATCTTGCTGCAACTTTTGAATGAGTGTCCACACATCTTCTTCCTTCTTCCATTCATCCCTTGTTTCGATTATCCAATCTGGTTGGATAATAGAAATGGCACAAAGCAATGCTTCCACCTTTTCATTCTTTCTTGAGAGTGCATCTGGAACAAAATTTAGCTTCCCTTTTTTGTAGATTATTTCAAATTCATAACCCAACATATTTGTGACCCATTTTGCTGCTCTTCTGAAGATAATCTTTGTTCCAAAAGGTGTTTAAGACTATCATGATCAGTTTTTACCTTGAAGTGTCTTCCCATTAGGTAAGGTCGCCATTTCTCTAGTGCATATAGTATTGCTAACATTTCCTTCTCATAAATAGCTTTCTGTAAATACTTTCCTTTGATTGGACGACTTTCAAAAGCAATGGGTCTTCCTTCTTACATTAAGACATCACCAATTCCATTTCCTGAGGCATCACATTCCACAATAAAGGTTTTTGTGAAGTCTGGCATAGCTAAGGCCAGGTGCTAGGCACATTGCCTCTTTAAGATGTTCAAAGGCCATAGTTGCTTCAGGAGTCCATGAAAATGCATCTTTCTTCAATAATGTTGTTAGAGGTGCTGCTATTCTCCCATAATTCTTAACAAACTTTCGATAATACCCTGTTAACCCGAGAAATCCTCGCAACTGCTTTATGGTTGTGGGGACTTTCCATTCCTTAATGGCTTTAATTTTGTTAGGGACTACCTTAACACTCTCGCGAGATAAAATATGACCCAGAAATTCCACCTCTTGTACTCTAAAGAAACATTTGGATGTTTTTGCATATAATTGTTTCTCCTGCAATAGTTTGATCACCCTATCAAAATGTTGAACATGATACTTCCAAGAGTTGTTGTAGATTAGTATATCATAAAAAAATACTAGCACATATTTTCTATGGAAGGGTTTTAAAATGGAATTCATCAACCCTCGAAATGTAGACGGTGAATTGGTAAGGCCAAAAGGCATGACCAAAAATTCATAATGACCCTCATGAGTTCGAAATGCTTCTTTTGGAATATCTTCAGTCTTCATTCTAATCTGATGATATCCTGAATGAAGATCCAACTTGGTAAAATAAATTGCTCCATGTAATTCATACAATAATTCATCAATCACAGGAATGGGAAATTTATCTTTAATAGTGAGCTTATTGAGCTCCCTATAATCTAGACACAAGCGCCATGATACATCCTTCTTGTGCACCAATACTACTAGAGCAGAGAAAGAACTTTGACTAGGTTGAATTATACCAGCCTCTAACATTTCTGCAATCATACATTCAATTTCTCTCCTTTGGACATAAGGATATTTGTAAGGCCTAATGTTTGGAGGAACAATTCTTGGAATCAAATGAATAGCATGATCATGATCACAAATAGGTGGTCGTCCTTTAAGAGTATCAAACACCGTGGAATGATTGTCCAAGACTTCTTGGAGATCTTGAGAAATATATGATTTTGATGTTCAAACTTCTAGTGAGCATAATTATGCAATTACGCCTCATTGTTCTTTCTTCAAAAGCTTTGTCATGAAATTAGAGCTTATTATCTTTCATGGCTTCCCTGCAATACCCCATAATTCGATTTCCTTTCCTTCCGAATTTTTTTTTAAGAAAAGTTCGTAAAAATTAAAGTTACCATCGCTCAAGATTGTAACAATTGCTTTGGCTGTATCAACACCTCCTATTGCAATAGAAAGCATTGGACATTATTACAATTTCCCCCATGGTTAGCTTGATATTATGGCGTTTTCCCGAGGCGGTATATAGTTCCTCCATTTGCAACCATCACTTAGACATTAGGGTGCTAGGCATAGGAAACAATTAAATTCCTTGGCTACTTTACAATGAATAAAATTATGGGTACTATCTGAATCAATCAACACTATTACGTTTTTCTTCTTGATATTTCCTTCTAACTTGATAGTTTTAGGAGTGGTAATTCCTGCCAATGCATTACACAATATGATCGGACTCATTTCTTCCTCTTCTAGGGTCGGTTCCTGGTGTATATCCTCTTCTTTTGAATATTTTTGTTCATTTTCTTCTTCCTCTTAACAATCTATGTAAAATAATTTCTTCTCAACACACTTACGACCTTTAGTGTATTTTATATCACAACTGTAGCAAATTCCTTTTGCTAATTTTTCTTCCAATTTTTGTGGTGTCAACCTTGTAGGTTGTGGAAATCTAGGAGTAGCAACACTTCCATCTTTATACCTCAAGGTAGGACTGCATACCATAATTTTACATTCAATTTTCTTGCCAACTTGGATGCCTTTTCCAATGAATAGGGTTCCCAAATGCGAACTTCATGTTGGATGTCATCCTTTAAAGTCCCCTGAAGACATCAATCTGTGTTCCTCACGGAATATCAGTTTGCCCTCATTGAATTTTTGGAAGCCCTCAGTGACACACCCTTTGAACCCTTTTGTTTGAGATTTAACAATTTGCTAAAGAAGGTGTTTCTTTTTGTATCCTCATAATAAGCTATCATTTCCTCCGTAAAAATTGACCAAGTGATATTTTTTTTACAGGAGCAAAGCCATGGATACATACAAATGTATTTTGTTCTAAATTTAATGTTGCAATGCGTACCTTTTGTGTGTTTTGCACATTATTAAGAAAAAAATATTAATCCATCTATAGTATCCATGTTACAGGATCATTGCCATCAAACTTCCTCATATCCATATTTTGAATATGGTGGTTCTTCCATCCAACATTAGAGTTTATGAAATCATGATTAAAATTTAGTTTTTTCTCATCATGAGTATCCTCTACTATCTTTTCACCATTAGGAAACATTTCTCGTATCAACTTTGCCAAACCTTCGATGTCTAATTTTAGATCATTCTTCATGTTTTCCATTTTTTCATCGATCTTAGCTTCCATGTCATCCATCTTAGCTTCCATGACAAATTCCATTCCATCCATCTTAGCTTCCACGCCTTTTTTCAAACCATCCATCTTAGTTTCCACATCATTCTTCAAAACTGCCATTTCATTTTTTGTTGCTCTTTGTGATAGGTGCACTTGCTCTTGTAATTTTGATATCTCATGTTGCATTTCTTCGTCTTCATGAGTCATAGTAGAGCCTTCTGAAGGCTTAATGGGTGTTGAATTCTTTTTAGGGGGAATTTTAGAACCCAATACTGATATCTATTCTTCAATATGCCCTTGGAATAAATTAAAACTAATTTTTTCAAACGAGACTTATGTAATTCGAAAAAAATACACACCATTTTCTTGCTTTTGAGGAGCTCGATATTGAAAGTAAATTATCTTTGTGATTTCATATCTTCAATATCTCAAATTGGGCACTATAGTAGCCCTCTGAATCTTCTTTCAAATTCGAGAGGTCTAACCTAATTTGGATTCTTCAAGGCAAAGTTATGCCAAATCTTCTGATGACCTGAGTATGGGTGGACACTAGTCGAGCGACCATATGGAAGTTTTTCCAGAATCCTTGTTTCCTCCTTCGGCTTTGGAATTGATAGAAAGGAAACTAAAATTCATGTAATTTTGGCCACCTTTTACATAATTCCAATCCAATGCTCAGAGAGAGAGTTATGAATATTTTCCCACGATCACCTCTTTGAAATTCGGGAGCTGAAAAATCCCTAATAACTTCCACGAGACCACTATCTCCAAAATATTGTGAACAGATTTGGATAAATTTATCAGTGTTCTTTAGATTTTAGTGAATATAAAAATTTCGGCTTCTAAACCTTCGTAGAAAAAAATTTATAGCAAAAATTCCACGGCGATTTCATGTTTGAGGAGAGACATATAGAATCCAAATCTCGATGCAAATGTGATGAAACCAACTCCAAAACAGAAGAAAAGGAGAGATCTCAATGCATTAGAAATCAACCACTTTGAGGGAAACCTCCAATACATTACATAAATGAACAATTCTTGGATGATACAAATTGCAAAACCTCCTTCTATATATAGGAGTCCATGGACAAATTAATTTAGCCAGGCCCAACAATAACTACAATATTATGAGACACAATAATAACAATATTGGGTATATGGGGAGTACAACAATAACAATAATGGGGCTACACTAATAACAATAAGGGACTAAACTAGTAATATAGGGACCTAACACGATTGAGAGTTATTCCACCATTAGATCCTACTCTGCACCACTCTTCACTGTCAGATCCATTGTCAGCTGAATGAGAATTCTTCCACCGTTATATCCCACCACGTTAATTGTCATCCGAATCTTGATTTGTGCAACCGTTCAACTTGTTTTTTTTTTCTAAGTTAGTTTAATCTATTAACAAGAGAAATATATTACATCGTGGCCAAAGCCGAGTCTTTGCCCGAACCTTGTGTATAAGCGGGATCTATTGTAGGCCTTTATAGGGAAAACGAGTCTCAACATTTTTTAGACTATTGTCTTTCTTGAGCTGTGTTATGGATTCCTCTGAAGATTACATCGATTATGAACTGTAAAACCAAAATTATAGACTGACATATCTAGATATTCAAAAACAAGCCCAGCAGTATGGGCCCCGAAGCACGAAAACCAAACAAGAATAGAACGATTACTCATCAGGAGGTTCTTCAACGATGCGACACCTGTATGCTGCCATGTCATCGTCCTCCATTGATAGGTCCGCAATGGAAGCAGCTTCTTGCGTGGATGGTCCTGGATCGTCATGAGCCAGCTCCCCTTCACGAATCCTGCTGACACGAACATCCTTTCCATGCTTGTTTAACGACCCAGGCTGATGGTCCAAACCCTGAGCCTTCTCAGTGCACTGCCCCTCCTGACAAGTGCTAGGCTCGCCCTCCTGGGCCTCTTCATTGAAAACAACTGTAATTGAGGAAATTATGCGGGGTCAATTCAAGGAACAATTGAAAGATAAATGCGCAATTTGGGGCTAGTGAGAGGCCTGAGCGAAGGGGTTGGTAGGAGCAGAGGAACCCAAGCGATGGCCAGTTTCATGGAGTTGGCCACTCCCACTTCTGGTATTAGGATAACGGCCATAGAAATAATTACTAGATTGAGAACACGACTTAGAGGTGGAGCTTGAGGGTGGGTGCATGGGTTGGCTTCTTGTGCTACCCCTGCGACAATGCATGCGTTGACACAACCGAGGCATGGAGTCGGAATCCGCAGAGGGCAAGAGAGGTGACGGAGGAGCAGGAATGGAAGGGATCTGGTTAGTGATAAAATCCAGAGAAACAGAGGCAGACAAACAAAGGCCAGAGCGAGAGAGGTGTAGACCATCTCTAAAGTCTAAACAACAATTCAGAAGGCTTCTCCTCCCTGTAGTCGTGCGATGACTGGGGAGCCCAGCATTCGGAGAGCACAGACTGTGTAGCGGAGGAGGAACGCCCAAGTAGCCAAAGCCACTCTCCATATTTAAAACCAGACTGGAAATACATCGAGGATCGCCCTACATTAAAATCTCATTGATGAGAGTCGAAGGCCGATGAAATAAGGAGCATATGGAGGCGCGGATGAGAATTAAGGTTGGATTTCGACCAACACAGCGACTTGGGTGGGCAAGTGTCTCCACCCTTTACCGCACCCAGGTCCCATCATAATACTAACTCTCGAATACACCCGCATCCGGGAAACTGTTCAACTTGTTGATATTTAAAATAAAAATAATTATACCCCATGAACATAATGCAGGTCATGTACCTTTGCAGTTGCTAGAGTTACATGTTTTTGCCCCACTATCAAATATTCCAAAGTCTATAGTAAAAGTTGAATCAATTAGAACATATCATCGTCCATGGCACTTGGTTGTGAGGTGCAGAACCCTTGTTGTTGGAAGAAATGCCAAAATAATTTTGTAACCTGGGGTTGTTGAAGGTGTTGGAGTTAATAGAGTTCCCAAAAATGAGGTCTTTGCCAGATTTATTAAGGAATCTAAGAAACCAAGAATTTGAGTGAGTCATTACAGACAATCATTACATAAACATTGACTAAACAACAATGTAGTTTAAGTATTTTCCCAGAGTGCGTACAATCATTGTACATATATAGAACATAGTTTGTCTATTATAATGCAAAACAAGTATTGCAAACTTTGATTGAATTATAATGTAATGTTAGTCTCTTTCGAAAGTGTGCCCCAGAGAAATTTTGTTAAAGTTGTTTTCTGTGGTGTGATGTGTTAGTCATTAGTATCAATGTTTGTAATTGAATGAGGTTTTTTAGTTTTTTTGGAAATTTCAGACAGTGACTAAGGTGGTCACTATTACAAACACAGAATTAGTGAAACACAATTTGACTAGGTCCTAAATGTTGAATTGCAAGCTATATACAAGGTTATGTTATCTTTTTATCCAATTTCATTCATTTTGTAATGGGAAGTCACAAATTTCTCATATGGTTGTTTATTTTTTTTAACATCCCTCAGTTTAAAATATAAACTATAGATGGTTATTTGATCTTCCAGTCATGGAATCACATAGAGGTTGATTATAAGCCTAAAATCACACTGATTTTTGCACAAAAGAATCATCGCACAAACTTATTTTCGAGTGGTGGTACGAGTAATGTGAAGCAAGGAAAGTATTCTCTATAAATTTTATCATTTAGATAAGTACAAATCTATTAGAATCAACCATCATATAAGTATCTAAACCATTAGTGTGAATAATTTTTTAGTGGGAATCTTTCCTTGTATGTTATGTTCATAGATTATGTATATAAATATTGTGCTTTTTGTTAAGAGCCATGTAGAGACCAAACATCCCCTTAGAGAACTCAACTTAACTTAATGGTGGCATCATGGGAAATTATTGAATAGGAATTTATGTGTGCAAATTGAGCAAGGTATGGGGAATGGGGCAATTGGGAAGAAGGGAAACATATAGAAGTAGTCCATAACATTTAACAATTTGGTGCAAGATCAAATAATTTTATTGCTTTGTCGTGGGGGTAAGATTTATATGGATGAAATAAAATTCCACAAACTATTTAACAACATAATAGAATGGAATAGGGTGATACCATTATCATGCATGAGAATTTTGATTGACGATTCATAAATATATTTGGATCCTCTGCAGTTTTGGTACATGCTCAAGGGAATGTTTGACAAGAGAGGAACTAGAAGAAGGTATAAAAGGGGTAGCTAAGGGAAATAAAAGGATATCAAATGCCTCCAAGCATAACACCTCAAATCGGGGAAGGAATATATCAACCACACTTATCAAAAATACCCAATGAAATTCTCTGGGAAGGACATTCAAGTTCTAACATGCTGGACAATAAGTATCATTATATCGATCTTCAAAGGAAGGGAGAAGAAGAACCCAGGGAAATATAGAAAAATAATGATCAACTTTGCATTTGTGAAACTAATGGAAGAAATTATAGGAAGGAAACTTGGTAAATAGGTAAAATATGAAGGGAAAATAGTCTGAAGACAAGCCAACATCTAGCCCAAGCGATCCATTGTTTATCACTCCATCAGCTTAAAACACATGATAGAGAAAATTTCAGACTCCGAAGATGAAGAATTTTAGTGCCTCTTCAGGGATATAAGATTCTACATATAATAAGGGACATTGATAGGAAAGAAAGTGGTTTCCCCACTTATGACTTGATAGGAAGATGATAGTGTTGTCATTCAAAGGAAACATGTTACTAATGGCAAAAGCACATAGAGAACCCTTCACTTCTAAAGTCATTTAAGACAAACAAAATATGATGTACAAATATTATCTATACACCTAGCCGTGAGTGATAACCTGAGACCATTTGATTAGGAAAAAAAATAAACAACATAAGAGAACTTATAAATTAACAGAAGTGAATAAAACATGTCATGGAAACATCAAAATTCTTACTATTCTTCATATAAAAATTGCACCTTTTCAAATCCATATCTCTTTCAATCACTGAGAACATAGAAAGGTAAAGTAGAAGCAAAAAATGCTTCTATAATAATTTAAGGGATAAGAATTGAGCACGTGTAAAGAGGTAGAATATTGTATTAGAATTTAGAGCAACTGCACACACATACATACAAAATGGCCACAAAAACCAGACTGATGGGATAAACCGCACACTTATCGAGAATTGAACTCTAGTTGGGAGGATATCACCATCCCCACTTAAGTAACCAATCAACCCATTTGTGTGTTTTTAGTTAATATATATGACTAAAATTATTTCCATTAATGCACATTTATAGTTTCAAGTTGCAACAACACCGAAAAAATCAAATTGAAGAATGAGACATGATACACTAATTCTCTCCTCAACTCTCCCCACTTGTTTCAACAAATGGAATGAAAACCCACAAATCACAAAATATACTTAACAAATGAACCTTCACTTATGAAATTTCCTTGAAAGTATGTGACATCGGACAAGATACATCAGTTAAAAATCCATTATGACATTTCAAATTATCATGTTAGTTTTATTTGATAGAAAAAAATACTCGGTGTCTCCTACCAAATGCACAATAAAAATGAAAAATGAAAAATGATGATACCAGGTTTGATTCATATTAAAAAAAATGATAAAAATTGAAAAATATTCAAAAGTGTCTTTACTTTTCTTTCCTTGCTTCACTACTATGTATCATCATCTTATATTATTCTTGCCCTCTATCCCCTGAAGCTTGTTCAAGATCTTTTGAGTATCTCACCATTATTTAAATTTAAAAATAATGTACACGAATTTTTCCTCGCTCTCTTGATTTTCTTCTGCACGTTGAATTTATACTCACTATATTATTGCTTCTAGATTTTTAACTACCATAGGTTATAGGGTCAGATCCAGTAAAAAAAAGTGAAACTTTACTCAACAAAGACTTGCTACAAAAAATGATACTCTTCAAGTATGTAGTCTATGATAAGGTATGTTGGAAGGCTAATACCATACTTTTTCTATCATTGATGATCTAAATTAAATGAGAAAGATCGCCATTCTTATCTTTATGTGCAGCCCTAGGACACAAGGTATTTTTGAAAGGTTTCATTAGTTGTTTCGAAAAGTGAAGTTAAGAAATGCAGAACAATTATTGCAAATATTGAGCAAAGTGTGCCCAATTACAGAGGGCTGTTATTTTGAAAAGTGCGTAAAAATGTAAGTTTGTGACAATGCATAGCAAGAATTGCAAACATCAATTGAATTACAATTGAATTTTAGTGTCTCCCCAAACTGTGCCCCAGATATTCATTACATAAACATTGACTAAACGGCGATGTAGTTTAAGTCTCTGCCAAGAGTGCGTGCAATCATTGTATAGAGGGTTATTGTTAGAGTACTTAATAAATTATTTTGAAAAGTTCATATAAAATATAGTTTGTCTATTTTAATGCTGAAAAAGAATTGCAAAATTTGATTGGATTACAATGTACTGTTAGTCTCTCCCCAAAGTGTATACTGCTACTGAAATGGGTGAGTTATAGATATTTGGGTCATGTACAGTGATGTAAAAAATGTCTTTTTAGTTTTTGAAAGTATGCTATTGTTTATGTGTATTATGCATAATTGCTAGCATAAATGGGGCAATGTATGAGAGAATAAGAGAGATGAAATGAATATTAAGGCCAACTAGTTATATGGGATCATAAATTTGAAATATATGTATAAGACATGCCTAAAAAATTCACCGCCATTGATAATTCCTTCACTGTGCTTTACTTAATACATGTACCTTACTCCTCATTTTGTATATTTTGAGGCCTAGCAGTCCTCTCTTTATAAATGTTTTACATTACCTTGTTGTCTATTAGACAGTTACAGGTTAAAATTATGTTGCTTTTGCTTTGTGAAGAGCTACCCTCCTTAGAGCAACATTAATGAATTTAGTTTACCTAGTGTAACGACACATAGATGGGAAAAAAATAAAACAAAAGTAAGACAATGAAATGAATTTTTTAGATCAGTATTTGCAATAAGAAATATACTAGCTTTACTGACGCTGCAAAAACCTATTCATATTACATGTTGTAAAATTGATAAGAAAAGAAAATAATCATATGAAAATTTATACTTTATAGCTTACTTTACATAAGTTGAAATAATTCCAACGCCTCAGGATAGTGCTTTCCCACACTCAGTAAATTGTATCTATTATTCATTGTGAATAGCCTTTCAGGGTTGATATGAACATCCCTCCATGACCTCCTCGACAAACCATGCCCTGTTCACTCTTGACTTATTATGCTGAGATTTTATTTTATTCCAATGTTGAACTAGCAAAACTCAAGGCTCAAGCATAGCAAATAACTGTTCTAAATGCTTTTCATAAATATGATAAATGTATCAATCGTCAAGCCAATCTAAGTGGAAGTGCTCCTCTAAAAATTCCACCCAAAGACCAAAAATTTTAGAGGCCTTGATATCTAACCATTTATTCTCAATATGTTCGTCACAAATGACATGCACTAGATACTTTAAGTCCCTAACCAATTTTGGAAGTTGCCTCACACGAGAACACTCCCTCATATAAAGTCCTTTTAAGCTAGATAATTTCCCCAATTGATTTGGGAATTATTTTTGGCCCCCACACAATGAAATATCAAGGGACTAAAGTTGCCCTAAGTTTACAAACTAAATATGGTAGTTCATATAAACTTGGACATGCGTACAATTTTAGCATTTTCAGTGAGTTGAGATCTCGTGTATCATTGGATAACTTGTGAATATCATGACAGTTTGTGACAGACAACTGTTGAAGGGAAGTCATATCATATATACTTGAAGGAATTTCCCTCAAATTTCTACTGTTAGCTCTCTGTAATTTGTAAGATTGGCAAGAACAAACAACAGAGGACAAAATCAAACTGCTTTGGAGTCCAAGACCTAGCCTTCCTAGACTCAGAGAGGGCTCTTCCTGTTCTTTATGATTTATGATTTAACTTGATGATTATAATTGTTGATATTAGGCTAGTTATAGAGATTATGAGAACTGTTGGTTTTGATTGGTTGGGTGGTTGGATAGACAAAGCTGTGAAACTTAATCCATTGGGCTATGGAGTCATAAGAGGCTGAATTGTGCATCGATTTTTTCAAGGGGAATTCATAGGGCAAGCTAACTATGCAGACTGGATCTTACTCATAGTGTGAATATGAGATGAAAGAAAGCCGTGAGTTTAGTAATAGCTAAATAGCAGTGAGTAATTCTTTAACTATACTTCAAAGGAAGAACATTAACATAAAAAAAAAAGAATTAAGGTGCTCTCTCAGCAAATCTTAATCTAAAACTTTTGTTTTGTAATCAAATAAAATGATGCACAACATGAAAAGACAGAGGAAAACATTAACACAGAGGAAATAACATCAACATTAACATAGCTCATGAATCCTATGAACGGTCTCTTTATTATTGATGCCCAACTCAAAACAGTTACAGTTCTCCAACACAATGATATTTTATAACACAGAGTCTAACAAGGTTCCAACCATTGATAATGAAAATTCGAGCAATATTTAACTAAAACTTGAGACAGTTGCCCTAATCTACTTGGTCCAAACTTCATTTATTACAAAAAAAATGAAATTAAACAGGGACGACCACACAAGGCTTGAGTGAAAGCTATTTGACAACATATCACCTATAAAATTAATTTTGAGTAGCTCTTCATGGATCTAAACGCTTTGATGACCCTGACATATGGTATTGCTTTTCAAAAGATCGACGTTGGGTAATTAAGTCTAGTGCAACACTGGCTACTTTCATTTATTGATTTTGGTGCTGATGTGCCTTGCTGCCCCTTCAGTCTTTGTTGTTATGTCTCAACATCAATGCCAGACTTAACCTTTTTTACACAAAACATCGTAAAAGACCCATTTATCCAGACTTTAAAATATGTGAATTTTATCTTGGAGCTGCATCGCATCCGCGACAACATCGCATTTCACAAGTTTTTCAATTTACGATATACAGAAAGGAATCGGTGATGCGATGCGAAGTGGGAGGTGAAGTGGCGGGAGGATGATGACTTGGAGTAGTGGAATGGGAATGATTGCAAAGGAAAGGTGTATTCGTGGTGAGCAGAGTATTAAGGTGAGGCCAAAACCACATCGCGATTGCAAATCTTTACCATGAAGCAGTAGAGGTAAAATCTAAAATGTGCGATGTGCAAAGCGTGGGGAGGAAGGAGGAGGAAAGGTGGGGGGCGATGACATGATTGGTTTCATTTCTTTGTTGTTCGTATAAGACTCGTTCATGACTTGACCCGCTTAGGGTGCATGACTCGACCCA
This sequence comes from Pinus albicaulis, assembly GCA_034641835.2. Taxonomy (NCBI): domain Eukaryota; kingdom Viridiplantae; phylum Streptophyta; class Pinopsida; order Pinales; family Pinaceae; genus Pinus; species Pinus albicaulis. The sequence continues at coordinate 1,291,455,522 of CM076583.1, read as the reverse complement.
AACACGTTCAAGGCTCTGCCTTTGCTTGTTTTTTCTGCCTTAATTGCTTTCTTTTCTGCCTTTGTTTCCTTTTCCATCTTATCAACAACATTTTCCATTTCCAATGAACTGAAAGGAACATAGATTCTTTTGAAGCTTGTGACAGTCAGGACTTCCCATCTTTCCTGAAAATAAATGATAGCCATGGAATTTTATTTTCAGTAATGAAAAAACTAGTCAATAATCAGTCACCTGGTGATACTGTGAAATACAAGAGTCTAATAGTGGATCCAGGTGGGGATGGAAACTCTTGCATGGGGTGTCAAGAACATTGTTGACTGGGTTGATCCCACTCTGCAACCTGATCTGTCGGGAAATTTAGTGACTGGAAACTAGCTGATTTTTCCTCCTGACTTTGACTGATCAAAATAGACCACATGCCTTCCCAGCCAGCTTATTAGCATACTGATATCTGAACTAAAACTATAATTGAATTTATCCACTACAATCCATCAAGTTGACCATACTACTACTCCTTGAAATCTTGAATGGTGAAACGAGAACTGAGCTAAAACTAAATTTTGAAACATATTGATCTGAAAATGAGAGAAATATAAAACTAAAATTTGAAAGATGCTTAGAGTGCTGAGATTATTTTCACACCTACCTACCCTACTCTACTAAAAAGGCTGCTCTTCTAATAAATACAATAATGCTAGTGTAGCCAGTCAAGTAATTGTTCTAATATCTTTGTTCTTTCATTACTCTTCGCCATTTTCAGAGACCAACCTGACAATGGTGTTTGATAGAAATTCCTGGCCTAATCCTGCTTACATGGATCTTGGTACACTTGAAAAACAACTGTCATGCCAAGAATATGTGCAGGCTTTGTAAATAAAAATTCCTCCATACAGACAGTCACTGGATCAAGGTATTCTTGATTTATTTCTGGGTATTCTGACTCAGCCAACTTAGCTTCATATCCTGGTACTGCAGATGTGTTCTCTTGGTCTTCAATCAACTCAGAACATGTTTGCATGCTACCTGATGAGAGTTGTGCCACTACTTCTACTGAATCAGACAATGGGGAAGACTGTCTGATCATATCCATATCATAGCAGCTTTTGAGAGCATTATGAACACAGGAAGACTGTCTTTGAAAGAAGAATCCATCGAAAACATCTGCTATTGGGTCATGCGGTGCTTTAGATGGTAGCGTTGGTTCTTCTGAGACTTCATGTTTTCCCTTATGACTATCATCCAGAAGGTGGTCCATATTTCCTTTTATAATCTGAAATTCATTAAAGCATAGAGGTAGATAATCAGACTTTATCACTTCATCATCTGCTTTAGACCCCGTGACTTCATCTGATACTTGATATTCAAAAGGATTCAAGGGCTGAACCCTTGGACCTAAAACAGTTTTAGGATCATTCGCCTTTTCCTCAATTGAATCATTAGATCATTGCTCATCTTTCATATTAACCACCTGCTTATAATTCCCTCTCACGAATGAGGCCAAAAAGAGAGGAACACTTTTGGTACTTACTTGAAATTTTTTTGTATTTTCTTCCCATGGAGACAATGCTGGTTGCTCTGTACAGTCAGTCGCAATCTAAACCTTATAATCTTCCTCTTGATAATCATATTCGAGATGGCTACCTATGTATGCAAGTTCATCTGTCATGTAAAATTTTTGTTGAGGATTTCCCTACCTCCTTCTGATTTTGGGATTCATCTTTGGCCATTATGTGGATAGAGTACATGAAACCATCATTTTCTGTTTTAGGGTGTCCGAAATGGGCTGTAAACTGCTTGGGTACATTGATGTTTGTCTTTTCCGGAACTAATGGAACATGAGTATCTGAACAACAAGTTCCTCTTTCTTGCTAATCATATGCATCATTTCGTTGATTGTGTTTGCCAACATATCTAGTTTTATCTCTGAAGATATCAATTGATCTTTTTCTATTTTGTCCTTCTTCATTGATTTTAACTTTTCCTCCCTATTCAACAGGTTGGATTCTACATCAACTGCCACATTTTTCATTTCTTCCAGGGTTGCAGGGTCCCTTTCTCTTAACTGGAATGCCATCTCTGGATCAAAGGCATCTGGGTAGTGCAAGAGAGCCCATCCTGGGGGTGGCTTTATCTTAGCAGGTATTGAATGGTACCTTATTGAACCTGGCTAAAAAATGCTGTACTATCTCCCCTAGCTGTCTTTTTAACTGGTTATACTCTTCCACTATGAGAAAAACATTTACCATGACCACCCATCTATCTAGGAAAACTTGAGTGAATTGATGAAAATTAATAATGCTTACAGCTGGAAGGTCTTTAAACCAATTTTGAACTTTTCCTTGCAATGATAGGGCAACCATTCTGATGCGCGCATCATTGTCTCCCACCTCAAATAGATCAAGGAAATCCTCAAGATTTTGGATGTGCTTTTCAACAATGATCTTTGCACTTTCTCCATCAAATATGGCTAGATGATTGATCAAATTTGCAGGGAGGTTATGGAGGATAGGAGGCAAAACTAGGGGCTTGTATCTGTCTGGGACTTTTACAGGTATAGGAAGTGCAGCAAGAGGATTATAACCATGTGGGAATCTAACAGGGATAGGGGATAAAGCATGAAGCTTATGTTTCACTGGGTTTTCCTCAAGTGAATCCGAGATGTGCACAGGTGTATAAGTATGTACATGGTCTACAATTTGGGGCTTAGATTTTTGAGGCTCATCAATCTTCCAATGATCAAAGTAAAACTCAACAGTGTACTCTCGATCAGGCTTAAAGTGGGTTAGAACATAATTATATATAAAAACAACAATCTCTTGAATCCAATTTGGGCTTGGATACCTTCTCTTTTTAGGCTAACTGGTCATGTTTCGGGTCCTTCCTCCAGTGGAGTCTTTGAATGGAACTAGTCTGAATTGGAGTCGCCAGGTGGATGATTTCAACTTTGTTGTGACTGGCTATTCTCCACCATCAACAACCATATACCAATCTTGGAAAATACTCAAATCTTACAATATTTTGACCAGGGTTTATAAGTTCTGAGGAAATATTAAGCTTTTCCAATAACTCAGTCCCCAGTATGGTTTTCATTCTGTTAGCTCTCCGTAATTTGTAAGATTGGCAAGAAAAAACGACAGAGGACAACATCAAACCACTTTGGAGTCCAAGACCTAGCCTTCCTAGACTTAGAGAGGGCTCTCTCTATTCTTTATGATTTATGATTTAGCTTGATGATTATAATTTCTGATATTAGGCTAGTTATAGAGATTATGAGAACTGTTGGTTTTGATTGGTTGGGTGGTTGGACAAACAGATTTGTGAAACTTAATCCATTGGGCTATGGAGTCATAAGAGGTTGAATTTTGCATAAATTTTTTCAAGGGGCATTCATAGGGCAAACAAACTATGCAGATTGGATCTTACTGGAAGTGTGAATATGAGATGAAAGAAAGCAGTGAGTTCAGTAATAGCTAAAGAGCAGTTAAGAATTATTTAACTATACTTCAGAAGAAGAACATTAACATAACAAAAACAGACAGAATTAAGGTTTTCTCTTAGCAAATCTTAATCTAAAACTTCTGTTTTGTAATCAGAGAAACTAATGCACAACATGAAAAGATAGAGGAAAACATTAACACAGAGGAAAGAACATCACCATTAACATAGCTCATGAATCCTATGAACTATCTCTTTATTATTGATGCCCAGCTCAAAATAGTTATAGTGCTCCAACACAATGATCTTTTACAACACAAAGTCTAACAAGGTTCCAACCATTGATAATGAAAATTCCAACAGTATTTAACTAAAACTTGAGTCGGTTGCCCTAATCTACTTGGGCCAAACTTAATTTATTACAAAACAAATGAAATTAAACAGGCATGGCCACGCAAGGCTTGAGAAAAATATCTCTGACAACATATCGCCTGTAAAATTAATTTTGAGCAGCTCTTTATGGATCCAAACACTTTAATGACCCTGACATATGGTCTTGCTTTTCAAAATATCGACGTTGGGTAATTAAGTCTGGTGCAGCGCTGGCTACGTTCATTTATTGATGCTGCTGCTGATGTGTCTTTCTGCCCCTTCAGTATTTACTACTATATCTTTGCATCAATGCCCGACCCAACCTTTTTTACACAAAACATCGTAAAATACCCATTTACCCGGACTTGAAAATCTATGGATTTTACCTTGGAGCCGTATCGCATCCGTGACAACATCGCATTTTTCAAGTTTTTAAATTTACGATATAAGGAAAGGAATTGATGATGCGATGTGAAGTGGGAGGTGACGTGGGGGGAGGATGACGACGTGGAGTAGTGGAATGGGAATGATAGTGAAGGAAAGGCTTATTCGCGGTGAGCGGAGTATTATGGTGGGACCAAAACTGCATCGCAATCGCAAATCTTTACCATGAAGCAGTAGAGGTAAACTCTAAAATGTGTGATGTGCGAAGTGTTAGGACCTCATAATGTACCATTTTGACCACATATTTTGTTACCATTTTACTCTTTTTAGTCCATATTTAAAGCTTACATTATCACTTTCATCCATTTCTCCCAAAGGTATATAATATTCTTCTCTTTACTATATGTTTAATTTTTTTTGCATATAATTCTACATTACTTTTATATTTAATCATTAATCGAAGGTATATAGTTGCTGAGAGAGTTTAAAGACCGCAGATAATCTATTTTGAAGATTGCATTGCTAAAACAGTCAATATGGTACGCAAATCCTGTTGCTGAAACAACCCGTGATTTGCGATTTTGAAGGAGCATTTCAAGCATGACATCAACAAGAAAAGACAAGTAAGGGAAGCTGTTACACGGGCCATCCTGAAGCCAGTATTCTTGTATCCATCGTAACAACATTATGCTATGGAAGAATAGAAAGACCATGTTTTAGAACAGAAGATCAAATTTGTATAAAAATAGAATTTCTATGATGTAACTGTAATAGATGTCTCCTCTTTAAAAAGAGGAGACATCAACATTAGAAGGATAGTTAGAGACTGCAGAGATTGATCTTTCTGAACAGAGAAGGAGCGTAAATATTTTGTAATACGATGCTTTTTGATAGATGAATAAAAGTTTGTTTTGAGCACTTCAATCTAATTCCTTTCTCTGGGGAATCTTGTGAGAAGGAAAGGGCCCACCTTCATCACAAGATTCACCCATTTGTTCCTATAGTCTGTTAAATTTTTATGTTATTCGCACCTTGATTAAACCCTGTTTGTTGAAGTTATTTATGTAGTTCTGAAATCTCATGTTTATTGTTAGAGCTTTGTTTTCATCCCTTATTGCATTGATTTCATACAATTCATTCTTGAAGAGTTGTGAGTTATTCTATTCAGCAATATTGTTTATGGAATGAGTGTGTGACAGTTTGGTAATCAGGAAATAGGTGCTGAAGATTCCTACTTGGAGGAATAGGGTCCTGTTCTCTGTTATAGTTTAATTGATCTTCCTTTATGCATAATGATTTCCTTTCATTATCTTTCCTAGGATTCTTTTAATGAAAGTCTGCAATAGAATGATTGTCTTTGCTGTAACACAAGTAGGCTTCATCTTTGTTAAAGTAAGGTGTGGTCAGTGTGATTAGTATAATTAGTGTGATTAATACTACAACATTTCTTTGCTTTTGAAATTGAGCATATATAGTGTGTGATTTCCTTTGGAATAAACATACCTTCCTGGGTTGACAATTTATGTAGCACTTGAATAGTTAAACAATTAAAGTGATCAACATTTTGACGCCATTGCCGGGGAAGGCAATTATAGATTTCAAAAGCATTGATGTTTTTCTTCTAGATGTGCAGATTGTATGAGAGGACGCAGAACCCATAAGAAAACTAACCCTACAAGTGGCAAGGGAAAAGGAAGGGGAGGAAGAAAGACTTTTATTGAAGAAATTGTATCAAAGGCTGAATCTTCTCAGAGATTAAGCTCTCGAAGACCAAAGCCTCAACGCTCCCCTCAATCAAATTATGAAACAGAAGAAGTTATGAGCCCTGAAAACATTGAGGAACCAACAAAAAGTATTGAAGAACTAGTAGACAGTGTTGAAGAACCAGAAGAAAACACTAAAGAATCAACAGAAAACGTTGAGGAATCAGCAAGAAACGTTGTAAAACCAGTGGAAAACATTGAGGAGCCAGTAGAAAACTTTGAGGATCAAGCAAGTGCAGTAGGAGATCAAACAATGGAAGGAAATAACGAAGGATTCTTTGGTGGAGGACGAGTACATCCTGAAGGAGAGGGAACAGATGAAAATTCTCTCTCTACCTTGGGATTTCCTATTAGTGATCTCCCTAGAGGAGCAACTCCTATGAAGAATATCCCACTATCAGCCTTACCCAACTTCCATGGTTTATCCTCTGAAGATCCTGACGAATTTCTTTTTGAATTTGATATATTATGCAGAAGTTATGATTATGTTACTAATGCTCAGAAGCTGAAACTGTTTCTAGCAACACTAAAAGGAAATGCATTAAGGTGGTTCATGAGCCTTGAAAGCCAGGTAATCACAACATGGGAACAAATGAAACACAAATTTCTGCTTAAATATCAAGAATATTGTTGGACAAGAGAAAAGAGGGAGGAACTATTCAAGCTGGTACAAAAGGAGGACGAGAATTTGGAGGACTTTGTGGAGAGACTGCAGTACAATCTGCAGAGATCCAATCATCCCGGTGTAAGTAAGGATATTATTAAAACAATATTATTGAAAGGGGCGAGGGATGATTGTTTAGACATGCTAAACATGCTTGGTAAAGGATATATATCTAAAGAATCATATGATGAAATTGTTGATCTCTGTAAAAGATGTTCAAGAGGAGTTGCAAGGAACAGGTCAAACACTAGAGATGCCACATATTCAAGAGTTTAGAAATCAGCCAGTGGGGGAGCAACAAGAGCTGAAATAGGTAATTTACTTGAAGAATTTAAAACTGAAATGTTAAGTTCTTTTGCTTCACAAATTGACACCTTGCAGGTTAAAAAGAAACAGGCTGAAGCAGAAGCAGCTTTGGCTGTCTTTTGCCCCAAATGCAGAGATAAACACCCACTAAGGGAATGCCCATTGGATAAGATACCAATTTTCACCCTTTGTGAGAAAGATCATGAAACACAACAATGCCCTTCTCTACCAGGAATAAAGGCATCATTACAACCAACGGAAGAAGAAGCTGAAGCAGTTTACCTGCTAACACAGAGGAGACAATGGCAACCACAAGGACAAGGTATGAATCCTACTATGCCATTTACATCTTCTAATCGTTGGAACAATTATCCTTCTTTTAGTAAGACAAATTACCCTCCCTTCAACCAAATGCAATACCCACCCTTTAATCAAATGAATTACCCACCCATGCAACAAAAAAACCCTCCCTTTATAGATCCTGCAATGTGGACTCCTTGGCCTCCACAACAACCATCTTATTTTTGGAATTCAAATTGGAGGGGCCAACAACTCCCATTTCCAAATCAATTTCCTCAATTTCAACAACCACTTCCTCTACCATCAGGTGCTCCACCAAATAATCAAATTAGACCCCAGCTACCTGTACAACCAAATCCTAACCCCAATAATAAAGCTATGCAAGTCATTGACATTCAAAACCAGCCTACATTTCCTACTTTCCCTGCACAATGTAATTATATTCATTTAAGATCTGGGAAAATAATAGAACCAATCATTGATGATATAACTTCTTCCGATTTTGATAAAGAAGAAACTGAGAAACATGACTCACACAAAGAGGTACAACCACCCTCTGATAAGGGTACTGAAACAACAGAGCCACCATTCCATAAGCATTTAGTTTTAACTAAAACGCCTGAACTACCTGCTTTTAATATTTTAGGGGAATTGCAAAATCTGTATGTTAAAATTCCACTTTTATAGGCACTAAGAGATGTACCAATTTATGCCAGAACCATGAGAGACATTTGTGTTAAGAAACCTGGTAGGAAAGCTAAAGATCCCCTTACAGTTCATGTTATGGGTGATCTATCTGCATTAATGTCCGGTAAAACCCCTCCAGTCAAATATGGTGACCTCGACCATCCTACTGTGACAGTCCAAATTGGTAAAACAATAATCCCTCAAGTTCTGGTAGATTTAGGTGCTACTATAAACATTATGACTCTCGAAACTTCACAATTGTTACAGCTAAAGAACATAATCAGAGATACACCAACCATTCTAGAGTTAGCTGACCGTTCTACAATTAAACCAGAAGGAGTTGTTGAAGACTTAGTTATCTCGGTTGAGTCCTGGAATTACCCAACTAACTTTGTGTTGTTACAAACTAAAACAAAGTTGGGGGGACATCCTCTGATTCTAGGAAGGCCTTGGCTAACCACAACCGATGCCTTTATCAACTGTAGATCTGGTTCGATGAAAATTTCCAATGGATATGAAACTAAACAGCTTACTCTTTACCATCATGCTACACCCATGACTAACAATGAGAATTCTGTGTAGATGGATTATGATGATAATGTTATTCAACCTATTTTGACTATCGGACAAGCTTTAAGTCTTAAAGACAACACAGAGGATGGAGTAATTAATAATTTTATTTATGAACCTTCCTCTATGATTGCTGAAACACACAATCAATTGACTGCACTTTTGGAAACAGATACCTAGGAGAAGCTTAAATCCGAAGATTCACCTCAAACATCAACTACCATCTCTTCTAAAAGCATAACAGTAGAAATCAAACCTGGCAAAACACTAAACATATATCCTGATCTGACAGTTGTTGAAACACAACAGTTAATGAAGTTATGCTTGAAAATAAGGAAGCATTCGCATGGGATTACACGGATATGAAGGGAATCTCTCCTGAATTATGTACTCACCGGATATATATTAAGGAAGGTTGTCGACCAGCCTGCCAACCCCAAAGACGAATGAACCCTAATTTAAGAGAAATTGTTAAAGAGGAACTTCAGAAGTTCCTTAATTTAGGATTCATATACCCTATATATGATAGTGAATGGGTTTCCCCATTGGTAATAGTTCCTAAGAAAAACGGGAAATGGAGAGTGTGTCTAGATTATAGAGCCTTAAATAAAGCCACTCAAAAGGATCACTTTCCTTTACCGTTCATTGATCAGGTGTTGGATAGTTTTTCAGGGAAGCAATTATTTTCCTTTTTAGATGGATTCAGTGGGTATAATCAAATCATAATTGCACCCCAAGACTAAGACAAGACCACATTTACTAGTCCTTGGGGAACTTTTGCCTATAGAGTTCTTCCATTCGGACTATGTAATGCACCAACAAATTTTCAAAGGGCTGTTATAGGAATATTTTCTGATATGCTGAATGACTCCATGGAAATATTTATAGATGATTTTACCCCTTATGGTGTGTCTTTTGAAGATGCATTACAGAATCTTGAGAAGGTACTTAAACTTTGTATACAAGCTCACCTCTCCTTAAGTACTGAAAAATGTCATATGATGATGAGTGAAGGAGTAGTGCTTGGACATAATTTTATCTCATCTCAAGGAATTCAGGTAGATCCATCCAAAATACAAGTCATTCAGAATCTTCCTGTTCCTAAAACACAAACTGATGTGAGAAGTTTTCTAGGACATGCTGGATATTACAGGAGATTTATTAAAATTTTTTCCAAGATAGCTTCTCCTTTATTTGTGTTGCTTATGAAAAATGCTGAATTTAAGTGGACTAATCTTTGTTAGGAAGCCTTTGTAGAACTCAAGCATCAGTTATCCATAGCTCATATTTTGAGAGGACCTAATTGGGCACTTCCATTTCATATATCTTCTGATACTTCAGATACTGCAATTGGAGCTGTCTTGGGACAAGAGGAAAACCATCTTCCTTATGCCATCTACTTTATCAGTAAGAATATGATCCCTGCTGAGCTTAATTATACAGTTACCGAAAAGGAATTTTTAGCAGTAATTTATGCCATTAATAAATTTCGACATTACATTACTGGTAATTCTACTTTTGTCCATACTGATCACTCGGTTATTAAGTATTTAATGAATAAGTTTGTCACAAATGCTCGAGTTACCGGATGGTTATTGTTACTGCAGGAGTTTGATATTACAATTGTAGATCGAACAGGTAAATAAAATGTTGTGGCTGATTTCCTTTCACGGTTAAAAACTGATAATAATATTCCAGTAGATGATTCATTTCCTAATGAGTATTTATTTGCAGTATCTGCTCACTCACCTTGGTACACAGACATTGCCAATTATCTGGTTGCAGGAAAGTTACCATCACACCTGTCACATAGAGAAAAGAGAAATATCATTCAACAAAGTGCCAAGTATAGCTGGATAAGCGAGTGTCTTTTCTACACAGGATTTGATCATGAAATCCGAAGATGCATTAGAGAGGATGAGGTGTATGACATACTAAAAGCTTGTCATGATGGCCCTTGTGGAGGGCATTTTGCTGATAAAAGAATGACACATAAAATTATAAGGATGGGTTATTATTGGCCCTCATTGTTTAAGGATGCAAAGAAATATGTGCGGGCTTGTGATAGCTGTCAGAGAATGGGTCAACCTAATCATAGAGATGAAATGCCATTAAACCCCCAGGTAATACTTGAACCATTTGAAATATGGGCCTTAGATTTTATAGGACCCATTAACCCTCCATCCAACCAAAGGATTTATATATTAGTCTGTACAAATTATATGACCAAATGGGTGGAGGCCAAAGCACTTCTTAGAGCTAATGAAGAAGCTGTCCTAGCTTTCTTATTTGAAGAAATCTTTGTTAGATTTGGAATCCCTATAGAGATAGTTACAGATGGAGGACCTCCTTTCAATTCTCATGGTTTCAAATCTACCTTTCAGAAATATCATATTCATCATAGAATGACTACACCATACCATCCCTAAGCCAATGGGCAGGTGGAAAGTTAAAATAAAGTAATAGAAGCCATTCTAACCAAAATAGTGAAGGATAACCGGAAGGATTGGTCTCAAAATATCCCTGAAGCACTATGGGCTTATAGAATTGCCTGGAGAAATACTACAGGATTTTCTCCCTATGAATTGGTTTATGGTAAAAGTGTTGTTTTTCCTGTGGAATTTGAAATTAAAACTTTAAGAACTGCTTTAGCTGTTAACCTTGATTTGAGTGATGTGCAGACAGCCAAGTTGCAACAACTTCTTGAACTGGATGAAAAGAGATTAGATGCCATTCATCAGACAACTATGATCCAACAACAAAGAACAAAGTGGAATGATAAAACCATCAAGCACAAGCAGTTCCAAAAAGGTAATTGGGCCTTATTGTATGATTCTCGGTTTGAGAACTTTCAAGGCAAGCTACGTACAAGATGGCTGGGACCTTATGAAGTAGATGGTGTTTTTCCCAATGGAACAGTAAGAATTTTAACAATTGATGATTCTAAAACACCTCTACTAGTAAATGGTCATAGGCTTCATTTGTACCATCGCCCTATTTCTAAAGAAGATTTTAAGGCCACTTGCATGGCAGATGCACATTATCTTTTTCTAGGGGAGTCTTCTGCTCCTCACAACATTTAATTGTTTTCTGCACTATATTTTTAGCATTAGATTAGATTTCTTAAAACTAATAATCCCTATTGAGCGCTGGCATGTTACAATTGTATTTTGCAGATTAAGGAAGAACTTACCAAGGAGGACAATTTCACCACAAGAAGATCTAAGCTTCAATCTGAGAAGCTTTGCTTCCCTCATTTAAATTCATTTCCTCATCTCCTAGTAACATTTCATCACTTATTCCCTCATTCTTTCTTTTCCTTTTCATATCATTTTCCTATTTTTCCCATTTTATACACTGCTGAAACACCATTCTCCAGCAAGTATTTTCCCTATTCCTTACTGCTGAAATACCATTCCTCAGCAAATACTTCCCCTATGTTCCCATTGTTAAATCATTACTTTTTAGCAACATTTCCCTTATTTTTCGATTGCTGAAACACCACTTTCAGCAGCGTGTCATTTATCTTTCCGTTGCTAAAACACCATTTCTTTCCCCTAAAAACATGACTATGCAACTTTTTTAGTCCTTCAATTTTATTCTTCATACTCCTTGTGTGAATAATGTCCATTCACTGCCTCTCTCTTATGATCAAGTAGACTCTAATATGATCCTCCTTACATTTCAGAGAATTCTAAATTTCTTCCATCAGTATCAAGCTATCATAAACAAGCACTATATATTTCGAATCACAAAGCAAAGCTAAATATAAGGTATGTGAATTTTATGTAATACAATTAAACGATAGTTTAAAGAGAAGATTTCGCTCATTATGACTACTATCTCCACACACTTAAAAACATCATTTCACCATACATGGGGGGGATTTCGAAGTTACAAACCATCATTTCACAGCATGCAAACTACCGTCACTCTTTACACCCATTACCTCGGCCCTTTACCGATACTCCATGTTCTCAGTCACAACGATTACTCTGTTCAAAGCCTGGTAATTCTGCTCTTTGCCTCTACATTTTACCTAAGCTAGTAACTATGGGAGGACCGAACATTAGACATAAGCCTGGCTCAATAGCTCTCCTTGAATTGTTTCTAGATGCTTATCAGATCTTCCAACAGGTAGGATGGGTGGCATATTTTGAAAGACTTCAAGAATTCGACCCTTAGTAGGTCCTGGAATTTGCACAAAACCTTCAGGAGGACCATTCTACAGTCTAGGGGGTCCGAATTCCGGTTTCAGAGGACGACATAGCGCAAGTCTCGGGTTTTCCAGTCACAGGTGCTCGGTGGTTTAGTCAGAAGCACATAATCTTAAACGTGCAACATGACTTCCTTCTTCCAGGAGAACATGTTGAGATTAAAGGCCGTGGCGTAGGACTGCACTCATTACCTCCTCCGTGGCCAAAGATAGCTGAATTTGTCAAGCATTATTTAACTTGTGAAGGTCGCTATCAGGTAGTCTATCAACACGAATTTGTCTTAATGAGCCACTTACGACATGGTAGACTAGTAAACATTCCTTATTATCTGCTTGGATGTATTAGAAATATGTCATATTATTGTAGACGGGTAAGATTTCCACTACTTTCCCTTACCCATCATTACCTTTTTCAGCTATTGATTCAGAGGGGCTTTGCTCAACAAAAACCTCCTCTAAACAATTTACCTTCACCCCTTGAGAAAGTTCCCGAAATTCCCCAAGAAGCTGAAAACCCCCAAGAAATCCATGAAATTTCCTACGAGCAGCAATTGGGGAATATCCCAGATCCTCCATCGATTCCATCCTCAGGACCAGTCAATCCAGTTGACCTGTCCTTAAGCCCATCTCATTTAGCAGAGTCATCCCATCCTACCGTCCACATCCCTAGTGATGACTCTCAGGCTGAAACACCACCATCTTCCCCTATTCATAAAAGAAAGAGGCAAACTACAACCGCCTCTGTATCAAAAAGGAAAAAAAGGGTTGCATCTAAAGCAACCACCTCCTTCGATAACCCTTCTCCTAGAGAAAAATCTTCTCATAAAAAGAAAAAGCAAGCTATTGCTTTTTCTGGTTTCCTACCTAGGAGAAAAATGAAGACGACCATTGAATTAGAAACCATTCCCATTACCCCTGACCCTGCAGCCATTTTTCTAAAACTCTAGTCATCACCACCTTTACAAATCCCAGAATCATTACCCGTCTCATCTTGTGGCATTGCCCCACAAGAACCACATGCCCAAGGTAATATGACATCATTTTCTACACAACCAGTAGCTGCTCCACAAGAACCAGCTACTCAGTCAGTAGCTGCTCCACAAGAACCAACTACTCACTCAGCAGCTGAAACACAAGAACCAGCTGCTAACGTGAAAAAGTTAAACATCCAAGATGCTACTACAAGGAAGCCATCTCTAGCTGTAACAAAAGAACTAGCTAAAGCTGAAAAAAATCAATCAACTTCAGAAAAAGCGGCCGATACATAGGGTCCAATCACGATGGCCTCCCTTTTAGAGGAAAATGAATTTTTAAAGTCAGAATTAGAACCCTACAAGAGAGAATTGGTAATGGCAAGGGAAACCTTTGACAAGGAACTAAATTTCTATACCTTGGCCCATACAACATCCATGCAAGATAAACATACAGAGAACGATCCCTATAAAGAATACATGTGCCATCAGTGTGGAAACATCTATCAACAGACATGATACAATATAGTTAAGGTTCCAATGCCTAGAGCATCCACATCGTCTGCGGTTAAGGAAGAATGCCCTACTGTTACACAAGAACCTGTAGGGCCTTCAAAAAATTTGGAGAAAGAAACCAAGGTACAAGTATCCTGCCCCACATTAACTGATTTTGCTACTCAGACTATGCCTCAGCCCATTACTTATAATGCCGGAACACAAACTCCACCATGGAAAGAGTTGGAATAATGAATAAGTGGAAGAAGCAATATGCTATTGAGCAAGACAAAACTTTACAACAACATAAATTGGCCTGGCAGAATCATATGTATTCCAATTGGGAGAACTGGGAGCAGACACTTCAACAACTTAGAGATTCCAAGAAAGAGAATAAATAATTAAAAGATAAACTGCTCCTAATTTTTCAACTAGTACAAAACTATTAGCCACCAGGAAACCATCTTTGAACTATTCTTTGTTTCTTTCAGAACGCCTTGTTTATTTCCATTTGAAAGTAGTTAAGGACGGAAGACCTCATGAGCTGCTCACAGCTGAGCAGTTTGTCAAAAAATTTTTAGAGGCTTCCACTAGTGATCAACATCTATTATGTGAGCTATATCTTCATAATGAAGCTATGCCTGAAAAAAGAGAGATCAATCTTAATCCTATTGTTGGTGATGTACAGATTAGGGCATTTGCTTCCTTTCTTGCCAATCAAATTACATGGCAAACCATTTTTCTTGCAACTAGGCACAATGAAGATAACCGCCTTCTCTGGATAAGGCCAAAACCTCGAAACCCAACCATTTTTGTGGCAAAATATCATCAGTTTTTGCAGAAGCTAGGAATGATTAGACATATACAACGATTGCAGGCCTCAGTACTCCAAGAGTGTCACCAGTTTATCAGGGCCAAAGAGATTGCTGCTCTGAGAGCAAACAACATGTTGTGGCTAAAATCCTCTAAGGAGAGACAAGAGTATAATCCCTTTAGCCCTATTAACCTTGAAACTGCATTGTCCAGAGTACCTAACTATATTAGATGTGTTCAGCAATGTGCTAAAAATTGGATAGGCTACCATTTTCACTTTCCTATTTTATGGATGTCAGCAGAACAATATCAGGCTCATTACATGTTGGCTAACAGGGATGAAGCAACAGCATGGAAGAAATTGCAAAGTAACCAGGGATTCAGGGCTTTAACATATACCACCTTCCATAGCTATTGCTTGAGTAATTTGCATGAAAAAAGTCACTATCCAGACTCTAACTCAGACTAAAGTTGCCTGAGGACATGAAACCCTTTCAGTTGGGGGGGATGTTAGGACCTCATAATGTACCATTTTGACCACATATTTTATTACCATTTTACTCTTTTTAGTCCATATTTAAAGCTTACATTATCACTTTCATCCATTTCTCCCAAAGGTATATAATATTCTTCTCTTTACTATATGTTTAATTTGTTTTGCATATAATTCTACATTACTTTTATATTTAATCATTAATCGAAGGTATATAGTTGCTGAGACAATTTAAAGACCGCAGATAATCTATTTTGAAGATTGCGTTGCTGAAACAGTCAATATGGTACGCAAATCTCGTTGCTGAAACAACCCGTGATTTGCAATTTTGAAGGAGCATTTCAAGCATGACGACAGCAATAAAAGACAAGTAAGGGAAGCTGTTACACGGGCCATCCTGAATCCAGTATTCTTGTATCCATCGTAACAACATTCTGCTATGGAATAACAGAAAGACCCTGTTTTAGAACATAAGATCAGATTTGGATAAAAATAGAATTTCTATGATGTAACTATAATAGATGTCTCCTCTTTAAAAAGAGGAGACATCAACATTAGAAGGATAGTTAGAGACTGCGAAGATTGATATTTCTGAACAGAGAAGGAGCGTAAATCTTTTGTAATATGCTGCTTTTTGACAGATGAATAAAAGTTTGTTTTGAGCACTTCAATCTAATTCCTTTCTCTGGGGAATCTTGTGAGAAGGAAAGGGCCCGCCTTCATCACAAGATTCACCCATTTGTTCCTGTAGTCTGTTAACTGTTTATGTTATTCACACCTTGATTAAACCCTGTTTGTTGAAGTTATTTATGCAGTTTTGAAATCTCGTGTTTATTGTTAGAGATTTTTTTTCTTCATTTTTTTTCTTCACTTACTGCATTGATTTCATACAATTCATTCTTGAAGAGTTGTGAGTTATTCTATTCAGCAATCTTGTTTATGGAATGAGTGTGTGACAGTTTGGTAATCAGGAAACAGGTGCTGAAGATTCCTACTTGGAGGAATAGGGTCCTGTTCTCTGTTATAGTTTAATTGATCTTCCTTTCTGCAGAATGATTTCCTTTCATTATCTTTCCTAGGATTTTTTTAATGAAAGTCTGCAATAGAAGGATTGTCTTTGCTATAACACAAGTAGGCTTCAACTTTGTTAAAGTAAGGTGTGGTCAGTGTGATTAGTATAATTAGTGTGATTAATACTACAACATTTATTTGCTTTTGAAATTGAGCATATATAGTGTGTGATTTCCTTTGGAATAAACAGACCTTCCTGGGTTGACAATTTATGTAGCACTTGAATTTTTAAACAATTAAAGTGACCAACATGAAGCATGGGGAGGAAGGAGGAGGAAAGGTGGGCGACGATGACGTGATTAGCTTCATTTCTTTGTTGTTCGTAGGAGACTTGTTCATGACTTGACCCGCTTAGGGAGCACGAATCGATCCAAACAAGTTCAAGGCTTTGCATTTGCTTGTTTTTTATGCCTTAACTACTTTATTTGTTGCCTTTGTTTCCTTTGCCATTTTATCAACAACATTTTTCCTTTCCACTGAACTGAAAGGCACATAGATTATTTTGAAGCTCATGACAGTCAGGACTTCCCATCTTTCCTGAAAATAAATAATAGCCATGAAATATTATTTTCAATAATGACAAATCTAATCAATAATCAATCACCTGGTGGTACTGTGAAATACAGGAGTCTAAAAGCTACAATGGTCAATAATGAGCTTGAGAAGACTAGGGAGCTCCAAACACAACCCTCTATATAATCTGGTCAAATTTCCAAAACTCTCACATAGAATCAATGATAAATTTTAAAATTTTTGCTAGTATTGAAAGTATTTTTACAGGGGAGGAAGAATTACTCTCTCTAACTGAACAAATTTTAGCCGAGTTAGTGAAGAAAAGACTAATAACCCTTGGAGTGTAGCACACTTAAAATTGTGATTGACAATGATTGCAACCTTTAATGTATGCATTGCTTGCATAAATACTGGAAGAAAGTATTCACTTGCAGATAAGTTTAAGATAAGATCCTTGGCATTTAGAAAGTTCATATGACACCAATTCATCTACTTCATTGGACCTTGACATACAATAATGAAAAAATCAACACATTCATAAACAAATTATGTGCAGGTAGAATGTAAGAGAGTGCAAGCATTTGTTCAAGTGAGACAATTCAATATTGAAAAATGGTCAGCAATGACTAGGAGAGGAGAAAGAAATATGCACCAAACCTTTGTGGAAGGAAACAATCTCAACATCAAATGTACTAATTTTTATCTTCAATGATTTTTTATATGTTATGATTCTTCTCAAATTTATGCCTTACGACGTTTCCTTTGCAACATTTGGTGCAATTTATAGTTTACATAGTTTTGTAATGAATTGTAGTTTTATTAATTATAGAGAATATAATATTAATGTTCGAACACAATTTCAACGTGAATTATTTATAACAATTTTATAATAATGATTATGATATGTAGCTATGTATTTAGGTTAAAAAATATAGAGTAGCATAATTTATGTAATGAAAAGAAAACAATATAAACGTTAAATAAAATTTGAATACAATTGATGATGATAATGAATAAAGTCCACTAAGACTAATATGGTTTATTAAACTTTAAGGTTATGACAATATTTTGATGATAATGATAAACATTGCGTGGAGAGGAGCTCTAGTGGAAGAGATGTTGCCCTATCATGTCATGTTGTGTTATGTATACATTTCGACCCGGTCAAATGAAATAAAAATAAAAATAAAAATAAAAATGATTTAAAATAAAAAAAATAAAAAAATTATTAATTATAATTATTGGTTAAAACATTTTGACTCGGTCAAATTACATAAAATAGAAAACAAAATTATAATTATAATTAATTATAATTAATAATTAAACCTACCTAGATTCGTCTTAAGTCCATATCTACCAAGCGTCGAGAGGGATCAAATCTCTTGAGGTGAAAACCTCTTTTAGAATGAAAAGAGATTTGATCCCTCTCGGTGCTTGGTAGATCTAAAGTTAAAATGGATCTAAGTTGGTCATAATAAAGTTTGGTGATTCAAAACGATGATGAAGATGACGATAGAACAAATTTAGAGAATTAGATTTTAGAAAAAAAATGGTAAGAAATGAAGTTGGTGATTCAAATCTTAAGAAAAGGTAAGAAAATAATTAGTTTTGTTTAAATTTTTGTTTTTAACATCGAAAATATTAGCGAGAATCTTTCCTAAACTTCACTGATTTCAATGAGAAGCTTTCCTAAATCTCTTTGGTTCTTATAAGTAAACAAGTTACACAAACCAATAAAGTTACAAATATTTTGAAAATGACTTGTTGTTGTCGTTGATTTTTTTTTTAAACAAAATGAGAATGTTGTATTTATATGCAAGTCTATTTGTGGATCACATGAAATAAATTTTGTAATACGTAGCTATATCTTCAAAATATCTTCGTGAGTCCTCTTATCCAACAAAAATACAATTTTTTCTAGAGGGACTCCAAACTACAACAAAAAATAGAGTTTTTTAGGTATATTCCTTACAAAGCTCACCCACAAAAAAACAAAATTTACGTGTCATACTATTACTAATTGATAATGCAATGTTTCATCACTGTGCAATGCCAATGCATTTAGCTCTAAGGAATAGGGAGGACTTGATTTACCCATTTAGTTTTAAATCTCCCAATCTTAATTTACACCCCTTATTAGTGCATAATTCTGCATCTTTATTGAGATAAAAAAGAACATGGAAATATGATATTGAAGATAACCCTTTCGTTGTTTTTCTAATTCTTTTCATAAGAATTTCTAGTGTTTTTTCCCTAAGAGAGGAGCCCTTCACCAAATGTTGAATAAGAAGGGAGTCTCCCAAAATAGTGAGAGAAGGTACCTGTTTTTCTTTAGCTAATTGAATCCCCTAGTAAAGAGCATAAGTTTCAGCTTAGTTGTTTTCCATGCATCCTAAGCCCTATGAACACACTACAACTTTGAATTCCTCGAGGCCATAGAGCACCCCTCCTCTTTCCACCCTTTCAAAATGATATCTAAAGTGAGAATAAATAAGACATTTCAAGATATAGTTCTTTTCATCCTACCCCCCTTAGTATCACAAATATAGCACACTGTTTCATCCCATGACATTTTAGGATTTTTTACATTATCCAATTTCACTATGTAACTAATGAGAGTTTGTTCCTATTTTAACAATGTTGTTTTTCTTCTTTAAATGAGTTATAATAGAAAGATATTTTTCATCTTGTAGAGTGGGGTTAATGATCTCTTTATTTTATATTAATATTTTCTAATTGTCTATTTCTGCAGCACACCATAGTGTCTCTTTAAATTTAATTATGATAACATCTTTAATGGTATCGATATTCTTGAGAGTGAATTTCTCTTCCATTCCAATGGTTCAACAAAGAGATAACCTCTTTATACCACCCACTCTTAAACCACAAGTGATTTTGACTGGAATTGCAAGCAACATCATACAACATCTTTATCTTTCATGTTAGTTATCTTGTTTTTACACTTAAGGTTCCTAACAATAATCATACTCTAAGTGGGTGGAAGACCAACTTCTAATAAAATGATAAATAAGGTATATTGCTTTTAATTCAAAAATTATAAATAATAAAATACTCTTAGATTTGCTTAATTTTACTCCAAAATACTCATAAAATATTGCAATTCAAATTTCCTATTTATATAAAATAACTAGAGTACCAAGTATCTCAAAGATAGTTATTCCTTTTTCCAAAACTAGAAATTTGTTGATTTACAATTATTATTATTATCAAAATAAACTTTTCATCCTCAATTAATCATTTTTCTCAACCCTGTAATTTCAATTAAGATTATAACACAAGTTTAATCCAAAATACCTATATGGAAATACTTTTCACTAAATTACAATATTTCAATTAAGGTTATAACAAAGGTTTAATCCAAAATACTTGTATGGAAATATTTTTCTCGAAAGTACCAAGGCTCGTACAAAATAAATATAAATATTTTTTTGGATTTAATTAATTAAAATAACTGATAAATTAAAATTAAAAAACGCACATTAAAAATAAACTGCATAGTAATTGAGTGAAAGTAGAATTCATCATTCAAATTAGTTTTATGCATGAGCTAAGTGATTCAAAATGGAGTTTTGCATATCTTGGAATATTTTGGGGTATAAGGTTAAGTCAATAACCTTACTAACAATATATTTGTTAAATACTCAACATATTATGTAAATATTATAATTGGGTGGGGGAGGAAAATACTTATTTTAAACATCCCAACCAAAATAATTAAGTTAGATTGAAATAATATATAGTGTTATTTTATGCTATTTTTAAGTTTAAAGTAAATAAGAAAATTATTTAAAATGAATCAAAAATATAATTATTGGATATTTATACATATAATGCGTAATTAATTTTTTATAAAGAAAACTAATTAGAATGAGGTTGTTAGTACCAGACCACCCCACAACTTACTTAAGAGTTCACAATGCTTAAAGGTAATAGAACAATTTATAGGCACAAATTTATTACAACAATAATTATCAAAGCATTATTATTCACATTGTCATTAGTGGAAATTTGAACCTAAATCAAGAAGGAAGATAACAATGGAGTTGTCTTTAGTGCGACTTTTTGGAGTTTCAGGTGCCAGAATCCGGTGAAAACTATTCAGGTAAAATTTTGGTTTCTATTATTTAAACTGGTTTTTTGACTATATATATGGATTCAGCATCCTAAAAAACCCCTAGGGCACTTTAATTGTGCAAAATTACTCATCAAACTTCTATTTTCACTAAATTCCTGCCGGAATTTAGAGAAATTAGACCGGAAAAAACTACGTAAAAGCCTTCAAAAAGTCACATTATAGACTATTCGGATAGCAACCATTACACCCAACCACCCAAAATAATTCAATTAACTACTATTTTTTTATAACTTACAAACTCATTATCAATATTTTTTATACAAATTATTTAAAAACCTTGAATATTTAACTAAATTCTAATGTATATATCATCAACAATAATATCGATAAACTTCAGATCATTAATAATATATATATAACATCTTGCTTTTTAAATAAATATCAATAATATCATATTTTTTTAATAAATATTTGTTTTAAAAATAATAATGTTGTGGAACAGTGTTGCGAACATCTTGATTTTATCTCAAAGTCATGATTTTTTGGCCTAGCTGATGTTTGCCGATTTTCACTGATATTTTGATGGTATTTTGGTGATGCTTGTCAAATGTTATCGATTATTTTATTATTATTATTATTATTTATTTTATTTTATTTTTTCGATTTTACGTTTGTTTGGTTTTCCGAACCCTTGCCCATTTGATCCCGATGCACGTATTCACAACATTGTTGTGGAACTTCGAATGTCACATTCCATATTGAAATAAAATACGCCTTAACGAAAATTGGAACCTATATGGTCCACAAGGATATAATTTATCAACTGGGTAGTTAGGATATATATATATATATATATATATCGTTCATATATATATAAACCCACAAAATAACCTAGAAGTTTTAGCAAGATTATGAAAAATTATGGCAGAAATTTTTGAAAATCTGGGTTACGGGTATCAAACTTCAGGATTTTGGGTGCCCAAGGGTTTTTTATGGTGCTTAATCCATTTCCACCATAAAAAAGATAATTCAAACACTCCAACTACCTAATTTTTTGATTTTTTTTTTTACTGGATTCTGACAAAAAACTGCCGTCTAGGCTATTTTATTGCGTCGATATACAACTCATATATATATGAAAAAGAAAGATTGATGGGATGTGATACACAACCTTCCTATCAATCAAACAAGACTAAACAATGATTATTCCATCTTTGTAAGTTTGCACTTTTTCTTCCTATGTTCCTTTGTACTAAACAAAAAAAATTAAATCTTTAACATTGTTTGAAAAATAAAATAAAATATTTTAATTATTAATAGAGCTAGACATAATATTGCATAAATGAAATTCCTGGATCCGGGTGACAATTCAGATGTTCCATCCAGCACACAGGCACACCCTCCCATAGCGATTGATGACGCATCTAGGATGGGATTGGTGACGCCATGAATGGATGCCAACACCTTGTAGCACCATGAAACATTTAATGCAATTAATGATTTGATGGCCTCCACCCGGGTTCTTGTTTTGAGGGGCTCGGCCATAAATTCTCCCCGGCGCCCTCTCCCTCGCATTTCCATCTCCGTTCTCCCTCGCATTTCCATTTACAAAATGAAATGTTTTTGCGATTCCACTGCCCCAAAGGTGCAAAATGTGCACACCTATTCTTCCTAAGCTTCTTTAGGCCTTTTCCACCGTCTTGTTTCACACCGAAGTTGATGCGATTTTGTTCTTAATTGAGCAATAAGAACCTTTACCCTCCACAGAATGTTAGCTCCAATTTACTCTTTTTGTTGGAGATCATTCGTAGGGTTGAATTATTCAATAGAGTACTTCTTCTTTCTACCCAACTCTTTTCCCCATACCCGTTTGTGAAACTTCTATGTTGGGTGCGAGTTTTGTACACTTTTCCTACATTTGTTTTCCCTATTTTGTCTCATAATTATAACCAATGGGAGTATCTTTGCCTCTTTTTCCTACCTTTCTACCCTAACTTGTGATGTTTCACCTTGTTTTTATTACTCTGCCAATTCACTAGTTATTATGATATATTGTGCCTTTTTATGACTAATTGATGGTGAATGTTTGGAGAAGATCGATGGTCTTTGTGTTGTCTTTCCAGATGTCATTTGTGGCACCAAATATCCTGAGCACAGGGTCCACAGGAGCAGTTAAGAGGGTGCTGTTACACCTTGCTGTTACAGACCCGCTGACAAACTGCTGTTACACTCTGCTGTTACAGACCCGTTGGCGAACTGTTGATAGAGTTGTACCATTGACTGGATCTCGTCAACACTTGTTGCCGATCTGTCCTTTAGTTGTTACACTATATCTGTGGTCTTATTACGATAGCTGTAGAATTTGTTTAGCATTGTATTTTTGGGATAACAACCTAAGGGCGATTTTGATTGTAATCTATAATTTTCTAGTCAGAACTTTATTAGGAAGAGGTTATAACTATATGTGTTCTATTTCGATCAGCATGATAATCATAATATTCTCATGACTGATCTATCCCTTGATTTTCTGATGTAACCACTATATAGTTCTCAGCCCTAGAGGTCGAAAGGTTAGCGGAGAACAACATTATTTTGGCTTTGTAATTGTGTTCAAATTAATACAGATTATCCTGTTATTGCTGTTACATGCGTTATTCAATTTAGTTTTCGTTAAGTTCTTTCTCTACCTGTGCCCTGCTAGGGAGGAAGGGCCCTCCTTCTTAGCAGGGATTGCAGTGATTAAAGTAGTTGTGTGTATGTATTTTTATTTCAATTTATGTATCAATAGAGTGTTGTTGCTGCTGTTCAGCTGGGAATATATCCGATTCAATTTCAATACTTTGTATGATGTTACACATATGATATTAGAGACACCAGCTGGATACTTGTTGTGTGGCGCGCTACAACATATTAATTGAAGTGTGATTCCAATATTTTATATCCTTTTATTTCTGCATGAGTGATTTACTTCCAGCATTTACTTCAGCAACGATTTCTTTTCTTTGGAATTGCTTCTGGTTTGTGTATCGGCACATATAGTGCAACTGTCATTGGAATAAACAGACATTCCTGGATTGATAATTAATGTGTACTGTTTAGTCATTTAACAATGATTAATATAGCTCAACATTTTGGCATTGTTGTCGGGGATGGAAGTGACGATCCAATAAATCAAAGTTGTTTCTTAGAAGTGAGATTTCTGTGTGTTTTCATAGAGTGTCTTCGACAACACAATTGCTGGGCAGTAAGACGAGAGGTAAGAACCCATGCAACATTCTAACAAACTTGAGCGGGCTCACCAATGTCTTGCTGGGACACTTAGGAGATTGAATTTCTGAGCATTTTGTTTTTTTTTTCTTAGAGTGTCTCCAGTGACACAATTGTCGGGTGGTAAGACGAGAGGTAAGAATCTGCGCATCGCTCTAACAAACTTGAGTGGCTCACCAATGTCTTGCTGGGACACTTAGGAGTTGAGTTTTGGGTGTTTTTTTAGGGTGCCTTCAGCTATACAGTCGTTGGGCGGTAAGACGAGAGGTAAGAACCTGCGTGTCACTCTAACAAACTTGGGCGAGCTCTTTGCTGTAGAAACTTAAGCACTTATAGGATGAATTGATACACATAGGGCCCATGTGTGCCAGTAGGACAACATCAACATATACAAACACCCCCCACTCTATTGACTACAGGAAAGACGGGTCGTAAGAAGGAAAAGAAGAGTGCATATTTGGGAAGAAAGACATCCTTTGGAGATCTGATTTCAAGGGCAGAAAAGGAACAATCCACGTCATATAGAGATAATAGGAAGACAAGACTGTAGAAAGCAACTACCATATCAAGGCCTGGACCATCAATGTCTTCCATGTATGGACCTCACCATCCTTCGAACAGCATATCCACTCCCGATGTCAAAACTCCAGATTCAAAACAGTAGTGGAAAATCATTGATCAGGATCTGAGAATTGAAGGACACGGAGAGACCAGTGGGGAGCATCAGGGACCTGAGGAAAAAAATTCAGTTAATCATCAATTAGATGCTGGTAGTGATGTTAAACAATTGTTCCTGGAGAATCTTTATCCTTTTATTTGTCAATATCCAATACATGCTGAGGTCAATTCATCCCATCAAGAAGAATCGGCCATGGGGGATGAGAATGTCAAGACAGATTGCTCTGTTACTTTAAATTCCCAATAGTAGTAACATGGGATGAGGCTCCTATGAAGAATATTCCTTTATCATCCCTACCATCCTTTCAAGGGATGGATGTTGAAGACCCTAATACCTTTTTCTTCGAATTTTATGTGTTGTGTAGAGGTTATGAATACACTTCAGATGCCCAGAAACTGAAATTATTCCCTGCTACTCTGAAGGGAGCAACATTAAGATGGTTCATGAGACTGGGTGCTGGCACGATTCAAACCTAGAATGACATGAGAGAGGCTTTCCTCTTTAAGTATAAGGATTACTGTCGAACTGGGGACTTAAAGGATGAGATTTTCCGAATTTCACAGAAGGAGGAGGAAAGCTTGGAAGACTATTAGGAGCGATTTCACTATTTACAGAGGCCTAAGTTTAGTAACTTAGATCCAAAAATTCTAAAGTAAATATTTTTAAGAGGTATAAGAGATGATTTTCTGGAGCATCTGAACCTATTGGGAAAATGAGACATATCACAAGAAATGCTTAATGAGATTGTTTGAATGTGTTTGGTGCACGTATGTACGAAATCACACCAATTTAAGGGGTGTGGTCTACCCACTTAAGTTATTGGTAACATGCAAAAAAAGAAGTGGAGTCAAGCAAGTTAGTGGAACAAGTTAGAATCATAAGCATAGTAGATAGAGAAATAACATGCATATATAAACTAAAACTAAATTGAAACTAAAACAAATAAACACGAGCTCTGAAAAGATTCAAATGACAACAATAATTCAAACGATGGCTCTTGGCCCCTCTTATTGAGCAATGGTAGGAAATAAGGATGAAAATTTACTCTCTTTCCAAAGGGCCCCTTAGAACATGGGTTCTAAGTCTTTATGCAAGGATGTTCTTACCCCAAGCTTTCCTCGGTGCAAAGTCTCCCTCTCTCTCTACTGTGATGGACAAAACTTGTTGGATGGCCAACAATTGAGTCCCCTCTAGCTTCAGCTCCAGATCACACACTGCTGGTATTGCTTGGGCAATTCTGGCCAACATAAAAATGTGTTCACAATTTCCTCATCTCATGGTGGTCTTATATAGAAGAATTAAAATCCTCCTTCCCTCTCTTGGTACATTGTGGATGATGACCCAAGAGAGGGGTATGATTCCTTTATGTGCTCCAAATATTCCATTGTGTGCTCACTTGATGTTTAAGGAGGCGTTGGTGGCTATCCTTAGGCAGCTTCAAGTGAGGAATCAATTGTCCTATGCTTTGTGTGGTCCCAGAAAGTGACATTTCACCACTCCCAGGATTGTGCGCATTTCGGGTCATAAGGCGCACAAAGGTGCTCTTCATGAAGGATAATGCACGCAAAAGCATTTATGACTTGCTCAAATTTGATTTTCCTCAGACCTTAGATATTTTTAAATACTTTCCAGATTTTGTAATGTCTTCCAGCCCTATAAATCCTTCTGCTTGACATTAAATAATGACGTCTTCTGCTTGTACGATTTTCCAGTGTTAACAGTTTCCCCTTAATGTGTGAGGTCTAGGAAGAACTGTATATTTGAAATACATTATAGTTTCTTTTCAGTATATCGTGCGTAGAGAGAGAGAGAGAGAGAGAGAGAGAGAGAGAGAGAAAGAGAGAGAGAGAGAGAGAGACTTGCGTGAAGCTTGGAATTGGAAACACCTTGCACCGATTCCAAGAATGACCACGTCTTAAGGGACCCCTGTAAGCAAATATAGTACAATACATATACAAATTTTCTACGAGGCAGGCATGTCCCATGCTTTTGATGCTGTGGTTAGTTAAACAAATCTATTTGACAGATATATGTTCTGTCTGTATCACTGATATGGTAGTGATCTGGTGGTTGCTGACGACGACTGCTGACGCCCTCCGGGGCATTTTTTATTTGAAAATAGGTGGAATATGGTACCCATATGCATAAAATTGGTATGGAATATAACTGCACATTTTACGCATAGGCACTGGTTGGGACCTTCCCGTGTAAGCATGGCTGGAAGAGACGCTTATGGAGGCATGGGTCTTCAACGAATTTGATCAAAGTGCAATGGTTGTAAGGTACGATACCATATTGACATGAAAGATTTTTTTGTAGTTGAATGTCAGGAGGATCGATGCCATCTATGGGAAATGATGCCTCCTATAATGCCACCCGAGGATGCCCCCTTTTATGGAGAGGGGTAATCCAAGGTACTGTTTCCTTTTTGGAAAATAGGTGTCAAAGTCGACAAAAAGGAAGCCTCAACCGAATGAGGGGTTGCCAAAATGAGGGGTTAGGGACCTGGATGTGATGGGTTTAACATAGGCATGTTGGCCAGGGGTGACTGAAAACTGATGATGGGGATTCAACGGCCCAAGGTCAGAGTATACTAAGCAGCTTGGTGACAGTCATAGTTCTTTTTGATGGGGAAATCCCTGGAGTTGGCAGGACTTCCAGGGTGGGTATAAACTGGCTATGAATGTCATGATGGATTTTGCGTGGGGGTGTAATACTCTGACCAATAGTGTTCAGGGATTGCTACCATGGGAGAAAAAGATGGATGAGAGGGTGAGGGGACGTAATGCACCATTTGCGGTCTTTGTACACTTACCAAAAGAATAAAATAATGAGGTTTTGTTTGTACAAAACACAGAGACGGGTACCGCAAAACATAAAAGTGTTCACTCACTGATGTTGTGAGGAAGGTGTTTTTTTGAGGGTGGGGGTCCCATTGGTTGGTCTCATGTGTTGGGTTGGTGAAGCGGATGAAAAAGTATCGCAGATGGGATTATGCTAGCGGAGGTATGGTGGGCCAAATGCGAGGCGCGGTAGTGCACTTTTGATCTGCTTGTACAACTTGGTCGTCCGAGAAGGGGGTTTTATTCTGTATGGTAAAACTTGACCTTCATGCAATGTGGATGGATGGGCGTGAGGTGCTTCCCAGACTAAAGCGGTATGGCCATGGCGTCACTTTTGCTGTGATATGTGGTCTACTATGGGTGACGAGCGCCATGGAGGGGAGGCTCTACTGACTAACTGTTGGGCATGTGTTATATTCTTTCCATGAATAGCCCCAAATTTTTTTTTTTGGTGTGCGGATCCAATCATAGGTGGACCCACCCATGGTTTTGTGCATGATTTTGCACATGGTTTTGGGGGACGATGGTTTTCGGCCCCTGGTATTTTGTAGATTCGGTCAAGGGAACTACGGTTAAGTTCTAATCCAGGGTTAATGGATTGGGGTTTATGTATGCTTCGACATGTATGTATATGTGTTGTAACACTAAAAGAAATATAATGAAAAATCAAGCTGGTTGTCTCGATTTGGGATCCAGGGGAAAATCTCTGTGTTTATCTGTTTTATGTTTTATGCTCTCGCTATTATTTATTTTCTGTTTTAAGATTTGTTTGTAGATAATTTTTGTATAGGGTTAAAACCTACACCAATGAGGATGTTTATCATGTGCAGGGTGAGGTGATGATAAACATGGTTAGATATATGAAACCTATGATTGATTTCTGATGGAGAAATGATGTCAAGATAAGTAGAGTTTTCTGGGACTGTATCATGCTGGGGGTAGAATGATTCCTGCTCTGGAACTTTTGGTGGATGGAGTTGTGAATGGTCTGCGAGATTTTCCTGCAAAAAAAACTACCTTAAGTGAAAGCATCTTCTTTATCAATTATTATTGAAAGTCATGAGCTTTAAAAAAGAAGATGAGAGAGGGCATACCTGTCAGCGTTGAAAAATTATTTTTTCGGGAGTGTGAGTGTGTGGCATTGCCTCTGGGCGTTATGGAGTGCTGATCACAGTGCTACTTTCGGTCTGGTGATGAGATACTCTAAGCTACAGTTTTCCCCTGGGAGTTGTTACTTGGCTCCTAGTTTTGATTTCGGTTGGGGTTGCTCCCAAACTGAGATCACGGGGGGAGTTTCTGGTTACTGCCCCCTGTCCAATATCTCCCTTTTGTTTGTTCCTCGACTTATTTTTGCGGCATTTGGAGGATTTTCATAATTATCCTGGTTGTATGGTTGCTGATGAGCCTGGGAAGGGTTGCACTAGATTGACCGACGCATTATGTTGTGCCAGTGGTCCATTTTGTGTGGGGAAGGGGGGATATCAGTTCCCTTTTCCTTGGTTGATTGCTGGGGTGAATTTCATGATAGCTAGGTTGTGATATGTTCTGAGTAGAATCGTATGAGTATCCAGGATATTGATTACTGCTGCCTAGGTATCCTTGGGCCAAAGACCCGATCGAAATGTCTGTAGAATCGACGTGCATGGTACTACTGCTGCCTAGGTGATATTGGGAAAAAGAATAATAAAAACGTCTATAGGATCGATGCACATGGTACTACTGCTGCCTAGGTTATCTTGGGTCAAAGACTCGATCAAGCTATCTATAGAATCTACCTACCTAGTTGTTACTGTTGCCTAGGAGATCTAGGGTCGAAGAATTGATCAAGCCGTCTACAAAATCTACCTACCTAGTAACTCCTTGAGTATCATGGGTGTTACTACTGCCTAGGTGATCTTAGGTCAAAGACCCGATCAAGCTGTCTGCAGAATCTACCTACCTGGTAATTCTCTGAGTATCATGTATGCTACTGCTGCCTAGGTGATCTTAGGTCAAAGACCCGTATCAAACCGTCTGTAGTAGACGACGCGCCTAGTACATTGATATATAACATTTATCATCATTGATTCATTGATCACCATATAACTTTCATGAAGCATCATATTCATAATTCACTCACTGAATATAGATTATTGCTGCCTAGGTGACCTTGGGTCAAAGACTTGATCAAAACGTCTGCAGTAATCGACACGCATGATAACTCAAGAGGATGAGGCAACCAGGTTCCCCTGTCCCAGGTTGGTCTACGGTGGCTTGGGGGGAAGAGGGACAAATGGTTGTATTTTTGGTGATCATCGTTCATCTTGTAGGTACAGGATGATACGAGGTTCATCTGCAGTAGACTGGGTGGAGGGATCCTCTTGATAGGATCGTTCAATGGCCCGTAGAGTGTCCCTAGCAAGAGCTCTAGGAAATTATGGGTATAGTGCCCATAGTTGCTACAGATAGTGCATGCGTTATTGGTGCGCAATGCTTTGCCTTTACCTTTGGTGGTAGGTTCATTTTTACGGGAACACGGTATCGTGATGTATGTCTCAGAGCCAAGGAGTGGTTTTAATTCATCTAGTTCCAGACAGATATGGATAGGGTGACCTATTACGTCGCATATGGCGCAGACTGGTGATTCCCGTTGTATGGTGGGGGTCACCATCTTCTTTCCTCTTTTCTCGGTTTTCTTAGCTGTGATCACCGGTTTTGCAATGGGAAATTCCTTTGCAGGGATGGTTTCGACTGTTTCTTGGATGAGTGGGGCCTCCTTGGTACTGAGGGGCTTCAATCCTATGGCAGTGACGTGGGTGGATCCTGTTCCCATAGGGGGAATGAGGTAGCAAACTGGTATTTCCAATGATATGTTTGGTAATACCAGTGTTTCCAAAACCTGCTGGGAGACTTAACCAGCTGCGGGGTAGAGGAAAGGGGTTTGGGAAGCGGCGTAGGATAGAGAGGCTTCCGTGGCCAATGAATTGGTGTAATTACTGCTTCTGTCTGTGTCTTGACTAGCTTTGGCGCTTGATGTGGACATCATGCACACCAGAGCCCCTATGACATCAGGTGATGACTCAAGGATTATGGGTGGATCTCCTAGGAATGATACTAGAACAGGCGACGGTTTGAACTGGTCGGGGCCATATTCTTGGTACCATGAGAGAGAATTTGAGGATGTATCTACATAGGTGTTGTGAAACCAGCTCCAAAAATAGAAGAAAAGAGATATCAATGCCTTAGAAATAAGCCACTTAGAGGGGGCGACCTCCAATACATTACATGAATGAACAATTCTTGGATGATACAATTTACAAAACCTCCTTTCTATATATAGGAGTCCATGGGGCCATAATTTAATCCTATTGGGCCACAATTTAATCCTAGCTGACCTAACAATAATAATTTAAGGGCACAATAATAACAAAATGGGGGTTACAAGGGTATAATAATAACAATAAGGGGGTTACACTAACAACAATAAGGGGCTATACTAGTAATATAAGGACCTAACATGCCCCTATCCTTCACAAAATTGTTGTCCTCAATGCTTGAGTAGCTCTGGGTGCTTCTGTATAAAATTTTCATCCTCCCATGTAGAATCTTCAGTGGGTAAGTTC
The DNA here is from genome assembly GCA_034641835.2 of Pinus albicaulis. Lineage (NCBI taxonomy): Eukaryota > Viridiplantae > Streptophyta > Pinopsida > Pinales > Pinaceae > Pinus > Pinus albicaulis. The sequence goes on along the minus strand of CM076583.1, from coordinate 1,291,423,982 downwards.
TTCCACTTGATGAGATACTCTGAAATTGATCGATTTCGTAGCTGTCGAGTTCTTGTTTCCGTGACTGCTTCAGGTTCCAATATGATTTTTCCTTCCTCATCAAGTTCTGGCAATATTGTTTGAACTGGAATATTTTCACCTATAACCTTATTTAAGCATGAAACATGGAAAACTGGATGTATTCGTGAAGAAGAAGGAAGCTCCAATTTGTATGCCATAGTACCAATATTTTGGAAGACCTTGTAAGGACCATAGTACTCTGGCGATAATTCATTATACTTCTTAGCTTGCTTGAGGGACATTTGTTTGTATGGTTGTAGCCGTAAAAATACCCAATCTCCTACATCAAAAATTCTCTCGCTGCGATGTTGATATGCCTGTTGTTTCATTCGATTTTGTGCCAAATTCAGGTTATCCTTTAAGAGTTGGAGAACCTCTTGCTGATGTTTGATGTGATCTTCCACTGCTTGAACCTTTGAATTTTCACTTAAAGATGATGTGACGGATGGTGGATGATATCCATAAAGTGCCATAAATGGGGTCATTTTTGCTGCAGTATGGAAGTGTTATACCACCATTCAGCGAGAGGTAACCACTTGACCCATTGTGTTTGTTTATCAGATACAAAACAACGAAGATATCCTTCCAAACATTTATTCACTATCTCAGTTTGACCATCGGATTAAGGATGATAAGATGAGCTATGAGCTAATTGAGTACCCAAACAAGAAAATAACTCCGTCCAAAAATTTCCAGTAAAAATGGGATCTTTGTCGCTCACAATAACTCTTGGGCTTCCATGTAGCTTTTGAATTCTGTCCATAAATGTACTAGCAAATGTACTTGCTTTAAATGGATGAGATAATGCACAAAAGTGTGCATACTTGGTAAGTCTATCAACTACCACCATGATGACACTCTTTCCTTCGGACTTAGGTAAACCTATGATAAAATCCATTGAAATCTCCTCCCAACATTGACTTGGAATGGATAAAGGTTGTAGAAGTCCCTAGGTCTTAATTGTTTCCACTTTATTCTGTTGGCAAACCAAACATTCCACCACAAAATTTTGAATATCGGATTTAAGGCCATCCCAAAAAAATTCTTTCTTCACCCTCTGGTAAGTTTTTAAAAATCCTGAGTGTCCTCCTAAAGGAGAAGTGTGCAATTCCAAAAGAATATTTTGTTTTAGTTGGGAATTCTTACAAAGATATAAACGATCTTTGTACCATAAGGAATCATTTTTCCAACTAAATGTATCAGATGTACTAGGATCTTGCTGCAACTTTTGAATGAGTGTCCATACATCTTTCTCCTTCTTCCATTCATCTCTTGCTTCGGTTATCCAATCTGGTTGGATAATAGAAATGGCACAAAGCAATGCTTCCACCTCTTCATTCTTTCTTGACAGTGCATCTGCAACAACATTAAGCTTTCCTTTTTTGTAGATTATTTCAAAGTCATAACCCAACATCTTTGTGACCCATTTTTGCTGCTCTTCTGAAGATAGTATTTGTTGCAAAAAGTGTTTAAGACTATCATGATTATTTTTTACCTTGAAGTGTCTTCCCATTAGGTAAGTTGTTCTAAATGTATTTTTTTCTAAATGTAAAGTTGCAATGCGTACCTTTTGTGTGTTTTGCACGTTATGTAGATCAAAATATTGCTTCATCTGTAGTATCCATGTTACAGGATCCCTTCCATCAAACTTCCTCATATCCATTTTTGGAATATGGTTGTTCTTCCCGCCAACACTAGAGTTTATGAAATCACGATTAACATTTATTTTGTTCTCATCATGAGGTTCTTCTACTATATTTTTGCCATTAGGAATCATTTCTTGTTTTACGCTTGTCATCAAGCCTTCCATGTATGCTTTTAGATCATTCTTCATGTTTTCCATGTTGTCTTTCATGTCATCCATCTTAGCTTTCATGCCCACTTCCATGCCATCCATCTTAGCTTCCAAACCATTCATCTTAGCTTCCACGCCTTTCTTCAAACCATCCATTTCATTTTTTTTTGTTCTTTGAGAGAGTGAAATTTGTTGCACTTGCTCTTGTAATTTTGTTATGTCATGTTGCCATTCTTTGTCTTCATGAGTCATAGTAGAGCCTTCTAAAGGCTTAATGGGCATTGAATTATTTTTAGGGGCCATTTTAGAATCCAATACTGATATCTATTCTACAATATGCCCTTGGAATCAATTCAACTTGATTATTCAAACAAGACTTATGCAATTCGGAAAAAAAATACACACCTTTTACTTGCTTTTGAAAAGCTTGATATTAAAATTGAATTATCTCTGTAATTGGGAATCTTCAATATCTGAAACTTAGCCCTATATTAGCCCTCTGAAGCTTCTTTCAAATGCCATAGGTCTGATCTGATTTGGATTCTTCAAGACAAAGTTATTTCCAATCTCCCACAATGACCCAATTTTGGACTGGTTCAGTAGAGTGAACTTGTACGACTTTCCACGTGTCACTGTTTCATCCTTCGGCTCTGAAATTGATAGCCAAGAAACGAAAGTCTGTGTACTTGTGGCCACTTTTTATGGCACTCCAATCTGATGCTTAGAGAGAGAGTTATGAATCTTTTCCCATGATCACCTCTTTGAGATGAAATTCTGGAGCCTAAAAAAGCACTACCTTCCAAAGATCATATCTCTGAAAATATTATGAACCAAGATCTGAAATTTTTTGACGAGTTTCTTCAGGATTTCGGCTTCGAACCCTAAAAATTTCAGATTCTGAACCTTCATATAAAAAAATTTATAGTGCAAATGCCACGATGACCTTTTTAGGAGCCTGAAAAAAGACCTAACTTCCACAGATCATATCTCTGAAAATTTTGCGAATCAAGCTCTGAAATTTTTTGACCATGTTCCTCAGGATTTTGGCTTCATACCCTAAAAATTTCAGCTTCTGAAGCTTCGTAGAAAAAATTTTATAGCGAAAATTCCACGATGACCTATTTGGAGCAGCAAAACCCTAGAATCCAAAGCTTTGATACCAAATGTTGTGAAACCAGCTCCAAAAATTGAAGAAAAGAGATACCAACGCCTTAGAAATAAGCCACTTCGAGGGGCAGCCTCCAATACATTACTTGAATGAACAATTCTTGGATGATACAATTTACAAAACCTACTTTCTATATATAGGATTCCATGGGGCCATAATGTAATCCTAGTGGGCCACAATGTAATCCTAGCCGACCTAACAATAATAATTTAAGGGCACAATAATAACAAAATGGGGGTTACAAGGGTACAATAATAACAATAAGGGGGTTACACTAACAACAATAAGGGGCTATAATAGTAATATTGGGACCTAACAATAGGGTAGAATTACGTCAGTTTTTTTTTGGGGTCGTTTCTCGCTATGCATCAATTGGTCTACAATAATGATGCGGTCCTCATGGGGGAACATCATGATGCGAAAGACGAAGGAGGCTATGGTAGACATGGCATACATATAACTCCACCCAAGGAGTATATTGTAGTCCAAATGAGCATCCAAGACTTCAATGTCTATGTGGATCGACTTTCCAGCTAAGCAGACCGGGACGTTTTGGTAGAGGCCGACGGGGGTTTTGAAGTCTCAGATGAGGCGGTGGAAATTGAATTTGCTCATAACTTGAGAAATAATCAAACCTGAGTAAGGGGCATGCAAGTGGAGGTGACTGAAGAGGTAATTTCCCAGGTAACTTCATTACCAGTACAGCGTCAGAGGTGGTTTAATAGAAAAATCAATGACCCCTCCTTGAAAGAAGACTTCCTAGAAGGGGAAGCAAAACTAGAGAAGAAAGGGAGAGGAATTGATAGGCTGTCACTTCCTCATCGTTGGGAATATGTTTCCCTGGGTTTAATTAAATATATAAGTTGTGAGGGAAGATCCACGATAGTGTTCAACTATCACTTTCCTCTGCTTAATCACCTTCGGCACCAGTAAATGATTAATCTTCCATTCTATTTGTTAGGGAACTTCATGCATATGGCGACAACAGTAAAAACAACAGCACAACCTGAGGCATGTGTGACCAATCATAGACTCATCAAGTTAATCGTGATGGATGCACTAGGCCAACAAGGAAAAACTTGGGAAGAATTCAAGCGAAAGAGGCCGAGGACAAGCCAGGGGAAACAAACCACGACTTCAAGAGGAAGTCAAGCAGAAGTGGAAACCCAAACTCAGCCAGCTAGAGTTAGGATTGGAAAAGACCCTATTGATGAACCAATTGGGGATAGAAGGCCAAAAAAATGAGTGAAAGTTAGCATACCTGCAGAACCTTTGCCTACGACTGGAAAGCAGACAAAAGCAGAAGTTTTAGAAGAAGAAAGGAAACCCTCCTCATTAGGTAAGGACGAAACCAATGTCGTGTTTTTAGAACTCGAAAATCTAAGAAATGAAAATGAAGAATTAAAGCGGAAATTATTTTAAGGGAAGGAAATCTTGGTGTCTATATGAATGACATGTTTTCAAGACTTAACAACAGTGGGATATAAGGTATGTAGAGAAAAAATCAGGCCAATGGAAACATAAATAGAACAACAGGAGGCTGTTACACAAGAACTTGCTGATGATACTGCTGTTACATAAGAACCAATAGTTAAAGCAGAGCCTCCTGTAATAATTGACCTAGAAGCCGACCCACAAGAACCTGTGGAGGCCACTCCTATTGTAGAAGAAACAACAATGGACACAAAGGCTACTCTAGGTGGGAACAAAGGGGCTGACACACAAGAACCCACCGAGGAAGCTGCTGTTACACAATAACCAACAATAGAGGTGGAACAAACCCATGTAGTAGAGGCTGCTACACCCATTATTGATGTGGATATTGAATGTAGAAGAACGTCGGGTTCCATCTCGGGATGGAGTTCTGAGAAAATCTTGTTAATTTTCGAATTAAAAAAGTGGAAATAGGAAGGAATCTCCCTTCGAGAGGGGACGCTTTCGCTAAAGGAACATCATAGAGAAATAGAAACTTTACATGAAAGATGGATGAAAGCAGAGTTGAAGAAAAGATGGGAGAATTACAAGAAGAAGGAAGCTCTGAAGAAACAGGAAGAACAACTGCTGCTGTTACAGTAGCAGATTCAGGACCTCACCATAGATAAGAAAAAAATTAATGACCTCGCCCTCAACTTGTTGGGTTGTAGGCGACCTTCTCCATCCTATCCTATCTTTCTAGGGGAACGTTACTTCCAGTTCCAGATGAAAGCTGTTATGGAGGACAAACCTTATTTATGTTCTTCCACTCGTACATTTCTAGATGTGTTCCATGCCTCCGATTTTGATGAGCAAATATTGCTGTGTGAGTTATTCTTGCACAATATTATTTGTTAGCATGTGAGTATGCAGATGGTTGTGACAATATTCTCCTATATGGGAGATACTCAACTGAGAGCTTTTGTGTCCTTCATGAATAATCAGATTGAATGGAATTTGGCCATCAAATCTATGGAGAACAATGAGGAGAAGATGGCATTTTGGGTTCGGGCAGAACTAGGACGGGCTGCCGAGTTAAGACGAGAATTCAGGAGAATGTTGAGTACCCCTGGGATTAAAGAACTGACTGCCACTTATAGAAGAAGAATTGTGAAATTTTGCCTCAATCATTTCTCAATGATGAAGAGTTGAGCTTTGACAGGGTACTTGAAACGCACGGAAGCCAGTAGTGCTGAGCTATTGAAGGGGGACCCATTCTCATTCCAGAATTTCGTGGTGGCTGTTACACATGTACCAGCTTATGCACAGAATGTACAATCCCTTGGTGCTTTGAGGCTGGGATTGAGATTCGAGTTTCCTTTGATCTAGCTGCCAATTGAGGATTATCAGATCAATTATGAATTGAGTAAGTACGAGTCAGAGTCCTAGGTAGGACAGTTGATGGAAAATCAGGGATACAGGTCTGCAGACGAAGATATAATTGGTGATTATGATCTCACCGACCTGCACTAGAGATATTCCCATGAGAGATGAGTTTGCATGAGGACATGCAAGTATTTCAGTTGGGGGGAGATGTTGGGTGCCAGTTTTGTATACTTTTCCTACATTTGTTTTCCCTATTTTTCCTCATAACTATAACCAATGGGAGTATCTTTGCCTCTTTTTCCTAGCTTTATACCCTAACTTGTGCAGTTTCACCTTGTTTTTATTACTCTGCCCATTCACCAATTATTATGATATATCGTGCCTTTTTATGAATAATTGATGGTGAATGTTTGGATAAGATCGATGGTCTTTGTGTTGTCTTTCCAGATGTCATTTATAGCACCAAAGATCCTGAGCACGAGGTCCACAGGAGCAGTTAAGAGGGTGATGTTACAACGAAGCGATGTTGTTGCACCTCGCTGTTATAGACCCACTGAAAAAATGCTATTACACTCTACTGTTACAGACCCGCTGGCGAATTGCTGATATAGTTGTACCGTTGACTGGATCTCGTCAACACTTGTTACTGATCTGTCCTTTAGTCGTTACACTACAGCTGTGGTTTTATTACGATAGCTGTAGAAGTTGTTTAACATTGTATTTTTGGAATAACATCTTAAGGGATGTTTTGATTGTAATTTATAATTTTCTAGTCATAAATTTATTAGGAAGAGGTTATAACTATATGTGTTCTATTTCGATCAGCATGAGAATCATAAGGTTCTCATGACTGATTTATCCATTGATTTTCTGATGTAACCACTATATAGTTCTCGACCCTAGAGGTTGAAAGGTTAGCGGAGAACAACATTATTTTGGCTATGTAATTGTGTTCAGATTAATACAGATTATCCTATTATTGCTGTTACATGCGTTATTCAATTTAGTTTCCGTTAAGTTCTTTCTCTACCTGCGCCCTGCTAGGGAGGAAGGGCCCTCCTCCTTAGTAGGGATTGCAGTGATTAAAGTAGTTGCGTGTATGTATTTTTATTTCAATTTATGTATCAGTAGGGTGTTGTTGCTGCTGTGAATATATCCGCTTCAATTGCAATACTTTGTATGCTGTTACACATATGATATTAGAGACACTAGCTGGGTACTTGTTGTGTGGCGTGCTAGAATAGATTAATTGAAGTGTGATTCCAGTCTTGTAGATACTTTTATTTATGCATGAGTGATTTACTTCCAGCATTTACTTCAGCAATGATTTATTTTCTTTGGAATTGCTTCTGGTTGGTGTATCGGCACAGACAGTGCAACTGTCATTGTAATAAACAGACGTCCCTAGAATAATAATTAATGTGTTCTGTTTAGTCATTTAACAATGATTAATATAGCTCAACATTCTCCATAACAAAATTCTTTAGCTTTTTTCTATTTGTGGGACAAGCATTGAGATATATATTCCATTTTTTCATCCATGTGTAGTTTTGTATCATCCATGTTTTCTTTCTTTCACTCATGCCTTCCTTGAAGATAACATTTGGGCATCTACCTATTCCCATTTGCTCAATTCTTTTTAGATATCTTATTAGCCGCACCATAACGATTGCTTCGGTGGGAGTTTCTCCTGTTTCACTCATCATTATCTCATAAGGTACTGAACTTTTTGTTTTGAATTTTCTCATGATCAAGCGTTTTTGAATTTTCTCAATTTGCTTCCATTTTGAGATAGGGATGCTTCCAGCCCACAATTGACACCCATATAGCATCACTCAACAAAATAGTAGTCCCAAAAGCACTTTAATCATTTTCCAATCCCATAACTCTGCCTCTATATATCTATTTTGAAGAGCATATAGTGCTTTCCACCCTCCTAAGATTCTCTTCTCTCTACGGTCCTCCCAGTTAAGTTTGTTGTTGAAATCAATCTCGAGGTATTTTTACTCATTTACTTCTTCAAGAATGTTGCCTTCAAAGAAGAACGTATGTTTTCTCTACTTCCTTTTATTAGATAAATTCATTATTTTGGTCTTTCTAGTATTGACTTGCATCCCCACTGATCTACAAAAATTCTCAAGGGCATATAGGTGAATTTGAAATCCATGGGCCGATTTAGAAATCATTACCAGATCATCATCATATAAAAGAAGCTTTATCATAAATTCCCCCAACTGAACACTATCCCCACCTTGCAAATTTAGCCACTCTTCTAGTTTATCAATATATAAACAAAAAGAGTAGGGGATAAAGGGAAACCTTGCTTGACTCCAATGCCACTTCTAAAACTTTCTGAAATACCAGCTGGGGTATAATTTTGAGTTTCACCTCTTCATAAAGTCTATGGACAACAACTCTATAATTCAAAGGAATTTCAAGTTCTTCCATTCCACACCACAACTTATCTCTAGGGATTGTGTCAAATGCCTTTCTGAAGTCAACAAAACAACATAATACTTCTTCTTTACCCCCCAAAACCTTTTCAATAATGTGTCTCAACGCGATGCCATGATCCACTGTAGAATTCTTTGACCTAAAACCTGATTTTCATTTTGGCCTCTTTTCTTTTACTTCTGCCCACTTACTGATTCTATTTTCTACAATTCTGCTGAAAAGCTTTAAAAACAAAGGATTGATCATAATGGTTCTATAATTGGAAGGATTATTAATGTCTCCACTTTTAAAAAGGGGTATTGCTAGACTAGTTGTCTAGTCCCTTGGGAATCCTTGTTGAATGACGTTGAATATTTCCATGATGTGTGGTGCAAGAGTGTTCATTCCCCATTTTAGATACTTTGCTTGAAGTTCAACCGAGTCTTTTGCCTTTCTCGTTTTCAATTTCTTAATTCCAATCTCCACCTCTTGTAACATGAAGAGCTTTGTAGTTGTGTTGATCCCTGGGAGAGGCTCATCCTCTGATTCTTTGTCATAGAGTTGTCTTGCATTTTCAAACCATTGATTGGCTGTAATATTATTTTCGATTTTCTTCTTCCTTGGTTGAATTTCGTGCCAGAAAAGCTTTGGGTTATTCTTGCTTAGTTATATTAACTCTTCTCGCCTTGTTTGCATGAACTCATATTTTTTTCCTTTTTAGTATTTGCTATATAAATTTACATTCATCTTCTCCTTGCCTGTGTTTTTCAAGGTTCTCCTTGCCATTTTTCATTCCTCATCAAACCAAGAATTTACAGGAAAACACTTTGATTTTAATTTTCTATTTTTTTTTTTAATCTTTTGCACTTCTCACTTGCCCTTTGAATTATATTTGTTAACTCATGTCTGTTGAAGCTTTGGAAACCAATTTTCTCCTTCTGAATTAATCTCTCCAGCATTGTCTTGAAGATAGTACAATTTTCTTGTGTTAGAAGAATTTTTCCCCTTGGTAGTGATTGCTGAGAGAATTGGGTTTTTCTCCTATGTTGCCTTTCTTCTAACCATGATAACTTTATATAAATTAGGTTATGGTATGACTTTAAGTCCCAATTATGCTCTCCAATCTGAACTTCATCTATATTTTCTATCAAGCTTTGTGAACAAATCACATAATCAACGACACTTGCCCCATTGTATGGGTTGCAAGTGAAGTTCCTAGACCTTTTTCATCTGTCTAGACCATTGAAAATAATTATGTTGAAAGAACCAAACAGTGTAAAGAAATACTCTCCAAAATGATTGCTAACTTTGTCATCTTCTAAACATCTCACCCATTGGGGATTCTCCTCTTCAGTGATCCAAATATGATTATGATCCTCTTTGCAACAAAGAATACTAGCTTTCTGATTTGTTGATCTAGCATTAAAATAATCCACTAAAATAACTTCTCCCTATGGAGAGTACACGACAATATCTTGCTTTAAATCTGAATACAGGTCCTTACTGTCTAGCCCCTTATTTTTATGAGTTTTTGAGACTTGAGGGAAAAAATAACATGCTGCAATTCTTATGTGATTCTCATTCTCTGATATTTTGAACCATAAATCTTATTTATTTTCATCTTCTTTCATCAACTATATGTGATGACCTTATTTTTATTTCACTAAAACTGGTATTCCCCAAACCCTTTTCCTTTTTCTTCTACCTTTTTCTAAACTGCTAACTTTAAATAACCATCAAACACAACTGTTTTGCAACCATCATGTTCATGAGTTTTCGTGAGACAAATTATGTCTCTACTTTCCCCAATAGGCCCTAACCTAGGTCCCCTCCTCCAAGGGTAGCCTATACAATTCCAAAAAACTAAACTTAGGTAGACCTGTTAGATTTGACTTCTACGTAGTTTGACACATAAGACTCAAATTTGAGTCTTCGCCCATTTTCATCCATGTTGCTCTTGTTGTTTTCCAACCTATTATTGAATTCTATATTTTTTATTTACTGCCAGCTTGCTGCCCTTTTTTGTCCTGAGTCCCAAAAACTACAATAATTGCTTTACCATTGTACAACCATGCCCTTTTCCCTTCATTCCTTGCTTCCCTAATTTTATTCACTTCTTCCATTCTCTCCTCTTGGTGTTTTCTAGTTAAATATTCATTTATAAAGAAGTGTGAGCCTTTCAAGAGTTTCTTTTTGATCAAGAGATGTTGTTTGTCTTGCATACTTTCCATGGTGACTATTATGGTACGAGGCCTCTCTTCACATATCTTCCCCACCCTCCTTGCTTGGAAAATTTTCCCTTTCCAATGTAGTTTCTCTTTTAGAAATTTCCTTGTCAAATTGAGAGTACTTTCATTCCTCCCATAATCTCTTATTTCCCTGATAATAAAGTTTGTTTCCCTGTATGTTCTTTCTTTGTGTTCTCTTTCTTGTGCTCTATGAGCACTTTCATCTTCTTCTTTCCTATGTCCTTATGTAACCATTAGCGTCTTCAACTCTATATTTTATTTCTTTTGGACCATCTTCCCTATTGTTCCTTTTTGTCTTCTCTTTCGAAAGATCTGATTGTTGAGATACTTGTGTATCTACCTGAGTTGCTTTAGAAATCATCACATCCTTATTTTTTTCTCTTGATTTTGTCATGGTTTTCCACGCTGTGTTTATGATTTTCCATTCTTGTTTTCCCGTCTCTAGAGCCTCTTGTAACATTGTTACCTGCTCTTTTAAAATTCTATTACCTTCCATTAAACATCGATTTTCAAATGTGATCTTTGAAAATTTGTGGTCCCTTTCCTGTTCTTTGGCTTCCAAAATCTCCAACCATGTCCCGGCCTTCATCAGTTCTTTGACATATAGATCTGATGAACAAATAAGAGGTGTGGATGTGGGACTGTAAATGGTTGACTCTTATTTATTTTTGCTGCTCGTATTTATTTTCTTTCTCTGGAACTGTTTTCTTTTTCTTTGTCTTTATCTTTGTTCACATTTGAGGCGAGCAAGACTACGCCTTAAAATGCCCTGATATTGCTTTGCATGTACCCAAATCCACTTTCCTGTTGTGTCGGTTGAAGCAATTTTAAATAAGGCCCCGATATTTCTTTGTATTTACCCAAATCCACTTTCCTATTTTGTCGGTTGAAGCAATTTTGACTTGCCCTAAATGATTGGTTTCCACAGAAACTAATATTTCCTTGCCATTTTTAACATTTTCTATTGATTTTCTTTCCATTTTAAGATGAGAAAATCCTCCCGAGCAGAAAGCCTGAACAGAAAATCCTCCTGAATAGAAAATACTCCATTTTTAGGCTTCTTGCTGCGATATTTTTTACTATCGGTATTTTCAACGTTGTTGGCTCTAGATCCACCACTGTTGTACTTGACACTCTCGAATCTCAGCAGGGTGAAATCCCAAATTCTTCCTCGTCATGCGTGACTGTTTGTTCTTGCGCACGTCCGTTCAGTGAATTTTGATTTACCTGTTCTAGGCTTTGACTCAGTTCCATTAGTTGTCGTGCAACTCGCTCTGCCGTAAATGAAATAAAATCAAATACCAAATGCTGTGGGCCTAAGGATTTCTTTGAGTCACCTGACCTGATTTGGGTTCTGAAATGAAAGCTTCCCTGCTTGTTTGCCTTTTCTTCCTGTATATTACTGTATCAAAACGCCAAATCGTTTTTCAAATCTTGTAAATTAAATCTTATAAGCATATATTCGACAATTATGGCATAAAATAAAATGCCTCAAATACGCCGGTGATAAAGTTCAAACAAGACGAAGAACAAATTAGTAATATTCTCGAGACTCTTGAAATATAATCATGCTTTAGCTATAATAACCCAATCTTTGAGATGCGTGGCAAAGATTTATATTTGTATGAAAGTTCATTTACATGCTTTCTCGAGGTTTACCAATTTTTATAAAGTTTGTAATAATGTGATATTATGCCCTATTTTTATAAAATTAAAGTTTTAGGAGGATTAACCATGTGAGGATTTTCCTCTTTATTGTAGTCTTCTATTGACATTAGCAGGTGTGTATAAAGTTAATATTTTTAATTTTCTAAACACTTTAATTATAAAGGAAAAATCCATGCTTATGATCAAATGGCTACGTTTAGAATCATGTATTTGAATTTTTTTTTTTGTGTGTAAATTTGGTAGATCCTCTCTATTCATTCATTTTAAACTATACAACATGTTACATCTTATTATGTTCTTGGTGGCCTCAACCTGCTTGAAGGAAACCAGGTGTGTTGGCCACCTCCAAGAAGTTAAAAGCCAACCAAAATTGAAATTGTTTGATTCTGTCTCTAAATGCCTTATAAGCTATAAGATCTACAATATTCCTAAACATAATATTATGAAAGTAAATGCTAGCTGCCCACATCATATATTCATAAAACAAAAAATTCTAAAATTCCTACAACTAATCATTAGATGATTCAATCGGTGTCGGGTCTTTCGCACTTGACCCGAGCATGTCCACTTGGTGCAGACTCTAGAGCTGCCTTTCAATTGATCCGAATTGCACATTTTGATGATGCACCTGTAGTTGTATGGCTTGAATGTCCCTGTGAATTTCTGCCAAGATAAATTCTGTCTTTGGGATTCCTCCTGCATCCTATACTACCATTATGGCCTTCACCATCAAACATTTCTTGGTATAGCAGAGGTGAATTCACTGCTTAAACAGATTCAGTTTTCCTCTTGTATTTCCTGGGACTGTCACCATAGGCTCCATTTCGTTATCCAGAATGTCTGTCTCAACCTTGGTGTTCAGGTATTTCTCCCATACAAATAACAATGATTTGAATTGAGATGGAGTACCTACTCCATATGCATGAAGTAAGTTCTGCATGTTCTCCTGGTCCATTTTTCTGCTTATTGTGCATTGAGTTTTACTGGATGATGCTACTCCATTCCCTTTACCTTTTGATTTCTCAGGCTGAGCTAGATTTCCACCCCACCCTCTGTTGCCCTTATCTTACTATTCCTTAACCATTTTCCACTTTCTGAGGTCACCTAGTTGCTGTGCGTGCACTCAAATCCACACCAGGGTTCTCACCCTCCATGGAGATTCAAGAGAGATATACAGGCTAGGCAGAATCCAATGATGAGCATTTGTATCATTTGAGAATTGTATTTCAGAAATGCAGGAATTTCAAGATTTCTCTTAATCCAAAAAAGAGTCTTTTTTCCATGGAGGAAGGAAAGCTTCTCGGTCATATCATCTCCAATGATGGTATTCACATTGATCCTTCTCGGGTTGAGGCTATTCAACAAATTGAATTTCCATGCAACAATAAATAAATTCAAGCTTTCAATGGTAAGATGAACTTTTTATGGAGATTTATTCTAAATCTGGCTGAACATCTTCGAGAAATGAACAACATGCTAAAGAAATACAATGAGGTAAAGTAGTCCAAGGATGCCAAAAATTATTTTAATTCAGTAAAGCTTTCATTAACTACAACCCCTATTTTGATCAACCCCGATTACTCCATTGATTTCATCATATTTTCATTTTCCTCTGAACATACCTTAGATGCGGTTTTGATGCAAAATAAGGACAAGAATGAGTAACCCATTGAATTCTTTAGCCGTACCATCAGGGGTGCAGCCCTTATATATAACATAATTGAGAAGAAAGCCTTGGCTCTGGCAAAGGCATTGAAGGAATTTCGTGTATATATCCTTCATTCACATATTCTAGCTTATGTTCCCAATGCAGCAGTGAAGGATTTTCTTATGCAAACTGATCCGGAAGGTAGAAGAGGGAAGTGGATAGCAGCAATGTTAGAGTATGACTTCGAGATCAATCCCACAAATTTGATCAAAGGTCAAGGATTAGCCAAGCTCATGGATGAATCAAATTTACATGCTCTAAATATCAACCTCATTTCAGTTTTGTCCGATGAAGAAGAGGAAGGAGCACTCATACAGGTATCTGATATTTTAATTTCATCCCCATGGTATTATGACATTATATATGTTATTCAGAATCTAAATCCTCCTCCAGGCATGTCTAAAAGTAAGGGAAGGTAATTATAGTCGAAGGCTTCCAAATACTGCATTTTGGACAACGCTCTTTATTGGAAAGACCCGAGAGGTGTCTTGCTGAACTGTTTAGTAGAAGATGAAGTCGAAGAGGTAATGAAAGATTTCCATAAGGGAGATTGTGGAGGTCAACTGTTTTGGAAAACCATGACTAATAAGGTGTTGAGGGCTGGATATTATTGGCCAACTCTTTTTTCATATTTATATAAAATAGTGATGAGTTTTCATGAGTGTTAGGTATTTCAAGGTAAAAGAAAACTTCTTCCATTACCTTTGTAGCCTATTTCCGTGCAAACACCATTTCAGTAGTGTTGTGGCCAACAACAACCCCCTTCTTATTTAGTATTAGTGGTAATACTAAATAAGTGGGGACCCTTAGTCAAAAAAATCCAAAAAATCAATTAGTGCTTGTTTTCCTTTTTTCAATAAAACTTACTATCACAAACTTAGGAGAAAATTCCTTGAAAAATCTAAAAAAATTAAGTTTTATGATAGCTTAGAATAAAATCATTCTTTGAGGAATATCATGTCGCAAAAATGTAATGAAGGCCTCTTTATAAGTGGAACACAAAAATAGCGAGATCGCGATGCGAAACTACATTCATCGCATCACATGCTTAGAATGTTATATCTTACGATGAAAACTTCAAATCATCGATGAGCGATAACAAATATTGAAAATCGAATGTCATAGAAAATATGTTAACGGATGTTTGTCATATGTTATGTCTTGCGATCTTGCGATATTGCGATATAGAGAATTCGTGATGTTACAATATTGCGCTATTTTGATTCCACGAGATTGCGATCTGCGATATTGCGATTTTGCGATATTGCGAAGCAAATCACAGATCGCCTTATCGCAGATCTTTAAAGGCTCATTACATGAAGAAATATTTTCATAAATCGAGACCCCGTTATGCGCTTTAATGTTAAATTAATGAATTGGTTGTCATTCATTAATGAGAAATGGTTTTGTTCTGATCAAATGGTTATTTCACGTAAGATGGTATATTTTATACGTCTTCAGCATTTAAAACTTTCCCATCACCTTTTTCATATCATTATTCTCACTTAATTCGTAAACTGCAGGAGTGAAGAAAAGAGAACTATACAAAGCAGTATTCAGAGTATTATGGGAAAGAAAGACAAAGCTCTAAGTTCTGAAGATAAAGAGATGACGTCCTTGTACACAAACACCGCCTGCAACAAAGACGCTGGTATTACTACTTGGGAGGGATGTATAATATACTTGAGGAAGAAAAACCCAGAGTAATGGAGGTTACGACTACTGCGGGATCACATGGGTCTTCTGAAGCATCTCTTACAGAGCTAGCTTGTTCATTCTTGCACCGAATAGCAGCGGGACCTAGAATTCTTCCATACACATATATGGTTAAATGGGTGCTGGATAGCACTGATATTACAAAAATACAGTTTAAGACTCAGGGTCAAGAGCTCATTGGCTCATTCACTCCACAAGATTTGAAGCTTATGTATCATTTGCCGGAGCCACAACCAACTTATAACAAACAGTTCATGGAGAAGTTTGCCAAAGAAAATGAAAACCTGGCAGAATGCACCAAGGAATGGTCCAGGAGAGACAAACCATTGAAGAAAGATAAACACGGTATGTATAGTACTGGTTCTCTCACTTCTCTGTATTGCTTTGCTGCTGCTATGCTCTGTCGGCTTTTTGGAAAGACAGACATTAATAAGTTTTCACTTGAATGGCTTCCGTTATTGAATGCTGCTGTTAATGCTACTATTGTGGATTGGGCTAAGATATTATCTGACAACTTAGCCACGAATATTTTGAATTACCGGTCTAAACAGACTGTCTCTCAGAGAATTTATCCCCCTTTTTACTTATCTGCTTATGTAATGGATTCAATCTGTTATGTTTCTAAGTTTCCTTTAATGGGTTGGAAATGGAAAATCCAAGATCCCCTACACATTCATGTTTATCACAAAGAATTGTGGGATTCAGAGTTCATTCCCTATTTTTACAAGATTTTCCATGGCATCATGTTGCTCCTGTACAGAATGATGTATGATAAGGACGCTCCAAGATTTTCTCCTGAAGCAGAAGTAGATATTCTCCTTATCGCAAGATGGTTTGGAGAAGAATTATTTACATATGTTAGGGTTTTTGGAAGTTTTGCTTCTCCTCATGTTTTACCTTTGTATGTTCCTGATAAACTCATGGCTCGAGAAATTGCTTATCAAACCTGCGGAGAAGGAGGTTTGACTAAAGATTTGAAGGATAAAAAGAAGGCCAACTAGCCACAATTTCCTGTGGTCTGTGGGGCCTTTTCATTATTTGATGTTGGTCATGCATTTAAAGAAGTAAACAACATTACATGTTTACATTTGTTCAAGTTTCCAAGAAGATCATTCGACCCCTATGATATTGTTAAAAATTTCACTACTGCAGTCAAGGTAAGATTATTTTCTAAAGAAGATGATATTTTTGATGACATGTTCCAAGAAAAAGGCACATTTAAAGATATTCTACATTCGGCTCGAATACGGTTTCCTCCAGCAGAGTTTCAAGAATTCAAAATGTACAGAGAAAGGAGGTTAACTACTATCCCTTTGGATAAATTATGCTTGGAACCCGTAAGGGAACCAACTCCTAGTATCAGTCTCAGTAGAAGTTAAGATACAAACAGGTCTAAGTCAAAGTCCGGAAGAGAAACCTCTTAACACTCTAAAAGTGAAGGGTTAGTAAGGAATACTGCCCAATCTAAAGAGCTCTCACAACAACAGATTTCAACCTCTCCACAGTTAAATCTTCCCCCTCTCATTGTACATAAATCATCAGTCAGAACTCAATTAGATAAGGAATGGGAAACATTCAATGACTTGATTAATATTGAAGCACAAAACACACAGACACTTGTGAGCAATGTAAAAACAATAATAAATATAGTCACAGGAGTAACTACCAATGTCTCAGAAACAAAGCATATTCCCATAACCCCATCCTCTGAACTCATGCTCAAGATAGAGGAAATTCCTCCTCTTGATGCGTTCTGTAGTCCACAACACAAGGCAGTGGTAAGAAGACAAAGGAAGAAAAGGAAATTAGAAAATGTGCTCTCTCATGATGCAGAAAACCTAGATGTTCTATGGCAAGATCCTATTACTGATCCAACTGAAAATCTCACTAAATTATCTCAGATCATAGGAGCTTATGCCTCTGCAGCCATTAACAAAGCATCTGAGGTATGACAATTATTGAATGAGAAAGAAGAACAGGTACAGGTCTTGCAACAATAGCTTCAACAAGCAAAATGCTAACAGTGAAGCTCAGAAACAACTTGAAAAATTACAGTTAGATTTTCAACAAATGCAGATCGAATATCAGAACAGTTTGGTTGAAAAAGAGAAACAACTACAGGTTATGCAAGAGATGCACAAAGACGATCCCAAGCTCATAGAATTTATCACAGAGTCTATTTCCTTAAATGACCAACTAATGCAACAATAAGAAATGTTATGCCAAAGAATATCAGAATGGAACTCTTATTGTGAAGAAAGTGATAAAATCACTAATCGTGTCATAGACTTACGACATGATTATGTTTTAACTGATAAAAGAGTTACTGACTATTTGGCTTGGAAAGATACAGAGGAGGGGAAAAGAGCAGATGCACCTATAATCAATGAAAATCACAAAGAAATACTTTTTAATAATTGGGATGCACAGATCAGGAAGGTAGAGCAAGCGGCAGAAGAAGCAGCCACAACAGCCAACAATATTATTGATTGTATAAATGAAAATTTACACAAGGCAAATCTGATCTCTGAAACTACTCCAGGGTACCTACCAAAAGCACAACAACTGCAGACAGACTGGAAACAGAAAGCCCAAGAAAAGGCAGAATTGATTAAAGGATTAACAAAGTTAAATTGGGATTCTTACTGGGCATGTCTGGTAAAACCACACAGCTAGTGTATGACTCTCAAGTGCATCATTAATTATGCCGAGAAGATGGCGCCAACTCTTGCCGATTCCGTTTTCACAGGACAGTTAAAGTTTGAAGTCGGCCAGCCGATTCTTCTCAGATAAATGCTGAACGCTTGCAATTCCAAAGAACAGATTCACAATTAGTTAGTTGTTAAGTTGTAATTTTATATTTAGTATTAGTTTTGCTTTATTTTTGCCTAAAAAGAGGACGATCATTTAAACCGTATCCTACATTTTTGTAATTAATTATTTTTAGATTTAGTTAGTAGTATTTAAACCCTTCTCATGCATTTAGAGAAGGGTCCTGAAATTTGTCAAAAAACTTGTCCTCAGAACATGCACTTTTGCACCCTCCAAGGAGGTTTTGATGAATGAATGGAACAAGATTTATTGATATCTGCGTTTAATATCTACTACTGATGTTGCACTTCTGTACTCTTAGTGGATGTTGGATTAAGAAGAGATAAGTCATTATTGCTTGAAGCTCATGAGTAGAACTAGTTATAAATGGTACTTTTATCTCTTAACTATTTCTGCCTCTGTGTTAAAGTGATATTTATGTTCAGTTGTTTATGTATTAATGCTTGAATGTTTGAGTTATCATTTGGCACTTTTGTATGGTGATAACTATTTATTTATGCTTAATGTATGAATAGCTTATTATGTGATATGTTTTTCACTACTGTTTCTTCTAAATTTTTATATGAAGTGGTTTATCTTTATTGAATTCTTTTCTTATAACAGTTGAATGATCTTTATTACCAATTGTTATTTGAAATCATTTTAGATCACATAATAGAAAGATTATATCCCGGGTTATTTTAGAACTAGATATTTCTGTTTAATTAGAATACAATTACATGTTATTAGATTAGAAATAGAATAAAAGCATTTCACTTAGGAAATTTTTAGAAAGGAAATATCAATTCTCAAACACACACACACATATGGGGAAAATGGTCCCATTATCAATAGTCGGACCCACTACACCAAACGGAAAAGGAGCTGCTAACCAAGGTCCGGACCAGGTGGGTATCCCCCTTGTTGTAGACCCGATTTTCGGGGCTTCAACAAGTAGTGGGGCCTTGACTATATCAGAGAGATTCACCTTGAATCATCAACACACCATAAATGGATTTTAACAACTACATACTACTTCACTAAATGGATCGAAGCGATCCCAACAAGGCAAGCAACAAATTTAGTAATTATTCAGTTTTTGGAGACTAACATTTTGTCTCGTTTTGGTTGTCCTCATAAGATCATTACAGACAATGTGGATGCATTCAAGTCGAAGAAAATGGCTCAGTTTTGTGACAAGTAAAACATCAAATTGGGACACTCAACCGCGTATTATCCGCAAGGTAATGGATTGGCATAATATTCTAATAAATCTTTGATTAATATCATAAAGAAGATGTTGGAGGAAAACAACAAGAATTGGTACACAAAGCTTATTAATGATTTCTGGACGGACATGGTGAGTAGTAAGAAATCAATAGGAATGTCTCCTTTTCAGTTGGTATATGGTGTAGATACTATTTTTCCTACATCATGTGCAGTCCTGGTTATGAAGTTGTTACGAGAAGCAGGAAGTGAAGAGAATGATGTGCAACGTTGATCCATCTTCAACAAACAAGAGATGAGGTCTTTCAGAACACGTCAAAGATTCAAGAAAAGATAAAGAAGGTATATGACCGCAATACATATGGAGATGATTTCAAGATTGGAGATGTGGTCCCCCGTTGGGATGCTAGAAACGAGGAAAAATGGAAGCACGGAAAATTTGAGAACCCGTGGAAAGGACCATACAAGATTTCAACCTCTCACGGACAACATGCTTTCCTATTGGAAGAGATGAATGGAGAAGATTTATTAGGAGGACCAGTCAATGATAGGCTTGTCAAGAATTATCTTTTTCGATGTAGATTTCTAAAAATTTCCTAATTCCATTGTATATATCACTTTAATTTTTCTGCAAAGTGTGAAGCGGAGAATCATTGGCGCTTGGAACTTGAGGTGAAGGCCATAAAGTTTCACTGGTTTTCTGTTGTTTTCAAACTTTAGTCAACGTCAAGTAAGTCTAGTTTTGAGTTAGTTTATTATATCAAGTTTTCAGTATTCAGTTTGGTTTTTGGATTTTGACTCCATGCCCAATAGTTAGGCTACTTTGGTCTACGGTGTTCTTGACACCTCCAAGGAGCTACCATCCCCATTTGGAGCCAATGTTAGTGTTAGTTTTTGCATCCTATCACCAATGATCAAATTGAATCTTATCATGTTCTAATAGGGTCCTTAAGTCAATTTATTTCATTAGGTCATCATGAAAAAATTTGGTCACTGGATGTAGATCTAGGTCTGTTTTTACTCATTCCAAAGTTTTACTAATTGCTGGTTCATTTCACCTCTCAGCTGAGTGTACCATCATTCAAAATTTTTAATTATCATTATAGTCATATTTATCATGGTTTCATTCAGTCTAGAGTATCCATTATGTCTTTAGGTTTCCAAGGTCATCAAATCATCATTCCATGCATAAAGTCCAGCAAGTGGAGGAGTGAGAATAAAGTAATTTCATCAATAAATTTTATTTCAAAGAAAAAAATGTAATTTTATGTTCTTAATTTGTAATAAGTACTTCAGAGTTCCAAGTAGCTGCAAATTCTCAAGTTCCACCAGCAAATGTTCAAGGTTCCAGGAAGAAGTTCAATGTTCTGAAGCCACCAAAAGCAAATCAAAGGTTACATTTGAAAAGGAAAATGTGGGTCCATGACCATTTAATGATTTTAATCCAAGTTTAAAAGGCCCTAAAGGACCAAAAGACATTCATTCTTGCTCTTCAACATCGATCTTTCAACTTACCAAATTCAAAAAACAAATTTTTACTTCAAGAAATTGAATTTTTGGTGCAGCGCTGCGCTTTTCCTTACGGCGATGCACTTTTCTGGAGAACATTGTGCTTTTATGGAGATCACTGCACTTTTCCGGAGAACGTTGCGCTTTTCTGAAGAACACTGCGCTTTTCTGGAGAACGCTGCGCTTTTCTGGAGAACGCTGCGCTTTGTGCAGTGAAGTTGCATTTTGTGCATTGAAGGTCTAGAGTGATTCCAAACGGTTTTTTCAACTCTACTACGGTCTTCACATAGTTGCAAATAAGTAAGTATATCCATTTCAACCCACCTTTCATCAGTTCTTTCATGGTTTTGGTCAATAAATAATTCATCCCTCCATCACTGTGCTTTATGGTGTACATTGTGTTACTAACTTAAAAACCCGAGGCTCCTTAAACTAAATACTTTACATCTAAACTAATCCCTAAGGCCCTAATTCCCATCCCAATTTCATCTCATAAATCCTATTCCCTAAAACCCTACCCCTACGCTGTGCTTTTCTATTAAGCTAAAATATGCCCCTATAATTATATTCCCTAGCCCATCTCCCTTGTTATTTTAACTCCCCTCCACCTCCCTAAGATCCCCAACTCCCCTACACCCTTCCCTAAATTTTCCCACACCTATCCCAACTCCCTAACCCCATCATCCCATTCCCTTTTCCTTCCCCCTCTCCCTTGTGGTTCCTAGCAAACTAAATACCATGGAGGAAGAGAGAAAGACCTACAACAAAGGAGGGAGAGTCTCAAGGCTTGAGCCATCAGGTACTAGGGAGTTGATGTCATCACCCCTAATAGTCAGATTCTTCCAAGATGTGGGTTGTTATGATTTTTTTGAAATGGTCCAAAGAGTGCAAAGCCATCCATATTTGACTAGAATCATCATCACAAACCTCTAGAAAGACCAAATCACCATTGCAGGGGTGACATTCACCATTTAATCCAGGTGGATTGAACAGGTCCAAGTACAAGTGGCTTAAGTACAAAGGATCAAAAATCAAAGTGTCAGGAATGTGGAAAACTTAATGTCAAGTTAAAGATCTCATATTTATGATTCCAACGATGCAAACGACACTCAATTCCAAGTCCGTATGGAGGAGTTAGGAGCTGTCAAATTTTGAGGGTTGACTTGGTGATGTGGCAGCTTAAGGAGGAAACAATTTTGTAGAAATTCGTCCACCGGATTCTGGCCAACCCCGGTCGGATTCTAGGCGAAATTGCGGGATGGTTAAAAGCACTCCTTTAGTCAAATTCTAGAAAAATAAAAAATAGTGGGTTGGTTAAAAAAATAAAAATAAAATAAAAATAAAAATAAAAATAAATAAAAATAAAAATTTGAGGGGCAAGCCATGACACCCGCCCTCTCCACCCAACCGCATAAAAAAAATTCATATTATAATAAGGGGGTAGGCGGCCATGAGCTCGACGCCCCCACCGCCATCCCATCTCCCATACCTCCACGGTGCCCACAGAAAATCCGTGTCGGGCCGCCCAATGCGGGCCCGACCCCCCTCACCTTTATATTTAAATATATATCCGATGTGTATTAAAAGAAATGGTGTGGTTTTAAAAACACAATTAGACTTAATATGGAGGGGGCGGGGTTTGACCACCCGAACCCCTCCCTCCAATAGAGGATCTCAACCATTTCGGCTAGTGGATTCCTTGGGGAGTATGCCTAGCATCCCAATACTTAAACCATTCATTCTAGTAGTGTGCCCAGGCAGGCCAGGAGCAGACACGAAGTACAAGACACATGGAACCATGAGCGCTGTGTAGGATGGGGGAAAAACCATGATCTGAGCCATTTTCCAGAGGGTCCAAATTTTCACTTTGTCAGATTCACACAAATTTTATATGGATTTTGCACCTCTTGGTGCCACGAAGCCAACGGTGCTGTCCATTTCTTCATCAGAGGTCTCCAATTTTTGGTAACTTTCAGCTATGGAGGTATAAGGGTGTAATTTTTAATTTAGCTCTTGTACTTTCATTTTTACTTCCACTTAATGAAAGAGGGCCTCCCCACTAATTGAGCAGGGCCCAGAGACGTAGTCCCTCTAGGAAAAACTCCGATATCAATTCCGTGTCTTCTTGCATGATGTTAATTTCTTCTCTCTTATTATGTTTATGGCTTTAAAGTTTATTTTTTAAACTGCAATTTTTACATGTAATTCTTTAACACATCTCAAGCAAAATATTTTGGATCAAGTGGTATTAAAGCAGGTGTTTGTAAATGTGAATTGCATGTTTGTATGCTAACTAGAAACAGGCTACGAAGTGTGAAGGGGCACTACAATATTTTTATCCCGAAGCGGGATGTGCACATCGAAGAAGAAACATGGATGATGATGTTCGAAATCAGGAGGAGCTCAACTTTCGCAAGACCTTCGACACCATGGAAGATCGGGTCGAGAATTTGTTCTCTATACTTGAGAAACTAGAGAAAGTAGGGGAGAATGCTTCAGAAGGACAAGGTTCAAGGCATGGAGATAATGGAGAAGATATACCTCCTTCTCCTCTAGCGAGTGAAAGTTCTTCCTCATCTTCTCACCATAATCTGTTAAACAGCATGTTAAGCACACACATGGTGTATGAGAAGAATAAACACACATACATAAGAGACTCAACACACAATGAAGGATAAGC
The DNA here is from genome assembly GCA_034641835.2 of Pinus albicaulis. Classification (NCBI taxonomy): domain Eukaryota; kingdom Viridiplantae; phylum Streptophyta; class Pinopsida; order Pinales; family Pinaceae; genus Pinus; species Pinus albicaulis. The sequence goes on along the minus strand of CM076583.1, from coordinate 1,291,400,159 downwards.
GTGAGGATTTTTTATTTTCCATTATAAAAAGATGTACATTTATAGTACAATGGTGTGACTCTTGGTTTCACATTCCAAGGTCACTTGGACTCCATTGTGACTTTTCACATTCCACACCTACTCATGTAGGATTAGGTGTTCCAACATCCCCCCTTAATCCGAAGGGGTATGTGTGAGTCCAAGAAGAGAGTTGTGATACACATTTGCAAAGTATACATGGCAGCACTTGGGCTGAATCAACTCTCTGAAATGTTGGAAAAAAGAGGTGGTTTAAGGATGACCACCAACACTGGAACACAAAACTTGTTGCAGTTCCTGGAACTCTTCCAAAACTGGCAAGAAGCTGAAAGCTTCTGCTAGAGGAATTTTCCCTCATAAAAAAGGGAGACCTTCAACCTAAAAGAAGGGAGGTCTACTACCTGTGATGGTTTTAGGATTACCAACAACACTGGAATGCTTGAAGCATTTCCTAGAACTCAACCAAAGCCGACAAGAAGTTGAAGGCTTCTGCTAGAGGAAGTGTTCCTCATATATGAAAGGGAGACCTTCGACCTAAAATAAGGGAGGTCTACTACCTGTGATAAGGGGTAAGGGAATGAGATAACAGTGTAGAGTGCCATGGGTAGGGAGGAGACGAGTTTGAAGACAAGAGGGAGAGCCGAGGGTGTGGGAAACAGAGGCAGAGTGTGTTGAGTGATGCGAGGGGAGCATGGGTAAGACAAGAGGGATGTTTGTAGAGTAGGGAGGCCGCGAGCAGTGCAAGGCCGAGGAGGGAGGGCGGAATAGGTGAGGGGTTGGGCGAGGGTCGAGTGTGAGTGGGAGTGGGTGGGATACGCTGTCGGTAGGAGCTATAGAGAGGAGTGGGGTGCGGGGTGAGATATGGTATGAGTTGAGGTCTGGGTTGGGGACGGAGCGGTAGATGTCGAGTTGTGTTGTAGGTTTGATGTGGGAGTGAGAGTTTGTGAGCAGTGGCGTTTGCAGTAAAAAAAAATGCAGGTAGGGGAGGGCATGGGGGCCGAGTTGTCCAGGGATATTTTTTTTATTTTTTTATTTTTTATTTATTTTTAATACAACAGAGTAGAGCAGAGGGAAGAATTCGCAGAGATTTTTAGACTCAAAATTTTTCAGGAAATGCAGGAAATTTCACCAGTAAAAACTTAGAATTTTTTTTTTAGTAGCCCAGCAGCAGAGAATTGGACTTTGCAGAATTCTTCTAGATATACAACAGAATTGGACAAAATGTAGAAATGAGGGCAACAGTAGAATTTTTCCTTCCATAAAATGCACAAAATTTCAGCAGAAAAAACCCATAAACTTCTTAAGAAACCCAATTTAAATAATATTCCAGCAACTCTTCAAAATGGTGCAAATTTAAAATGCAGAAATTGCAGGAAGAAATCAACCTTCAGATGTGCAGTGCTGCTCTTCTTCAAAACCACTGCTACTCATCTTCAAAACAAATTTTTGAATGCTGTCAATTTCTGAATGCTGCTCCTTCTCAAAACCAATGCTGCTCTTCTTCAAAACACCTTTCTAAATGCGGCAAAAAGACTGCTACAGAAATCTCTGAGTGCTGCAAAAATTATCAAATTTTTTGCAAATATGCACAGGCCATAAACACAAATGGCTCACTCAAGGTTGAGCTGGTTATGAATGTATCGGCTCCGATACCATGCTAAATACCATGTTAAGCACACACATGGTGTATGAGAAGAATAAACACACATACACAAGAGACTCAACACAAAATGAAGGATAAGCGTGAGGCTTTTTTATTTTCCATTATACAAAGATATACATTTATAGTACAATAGTGTGACTCTTGGTTTCACATTCCAAGGTCACTTGGACTCCATTGTGACTTTTCGCATTCCACACCTACCCATGTAGGATTAGGTGTTCCAACATAATCATAGGAATTCAGGAAATCCATATAATAAACCTTTCTTTAAGTTAGATGTCAAATTTTATCTACCCATGTATAATGGTGAAAGTAATGCAGAGAAACTTAACAAATGGATTAGGAAGCTTGAACTCTACTGCAGGATTCAACAGTGGAGGATGATGCAAAGATCATGTTGGCTTCTCTTCGACTGAATGGCACAACTCTCATCTGGTGGGAGAGGAAACTTCAAGGCAATAGTAATTTGGGTAACCTTCTTTCCTCATGGTCAAATTTCATTGCTACACTTAAAGATCAATTATATCCCTTGGGCTATAAGAAAAAAGTCGTAATGGAGTGGCAGTACCTAAGGCAAGGTAAAGGAAAAAACATGAAAATCTTTACCGAGGAATTTAGAAAACAAGCACTAAAGTTTGGGCATTTCATTAGATTCACCTGAAGTGGTAACTAAGTATATTGGGTCATTACATAATTACATTAGACATTCATTGTTAATGTTTGAACCTACTACTATTGACTCGGCCAGTGTAAATGCCATTCATCTTTAAAAAAGGGACAAAAATGATAAGGATGATCATTCAAAGAAACCATATTTCAAAACTTCAAATGAAAAATTCAAGGGGAAAGGAAAGGGAAAGGAAAAGAAGATGACATCAAAGAAGAAATATGAAGGAGAAAAGCCTTATTGCACTCAGTACAAAAATAAAGGTCATGACGACGATCATTGTTGGAAGTTGTACCCAGAAAAGAAGCCAAAGAGATATGGTGGAAAGGGTAAGAAAAAGACGGTAGCAACTGCGCAACAAGACCTTGGATCCGACTCTGGTGATGATGCATTGATCACAACAACAGGCACAAAAGGTACTCTTTCTCTTCATGTTAATTCTAAATCACATGGAAGCACTAGTTCAACAGATGAGCCTCTTCCTAACGAACGAAATAGAATTGAGTTGTTTCATATTAGAGTTGTCATATATCATACAAAAGTAGAAAATCTATTTGATTCAGGCTCTCAAGAAAATTTAATCTGAGAATCCTTGGTTGAAAAGTTAGGCTTAGAAGTTAAGCCTCATCCGAAACCTTATTCGCTTGAATGGATACATGACAAAGTAAAATTAAATGTAACCAAGAAATGTAAGGTTAAATTTGTAATTGCTTCTAAATTGGTGGATGACATAGAACTGGATGTCATACCATTAGATATCTGTGGTATTGTGTTAGGGAGTCTTTATCTTTACGATAGGAAAGTAGTTTTCTTTCGACATGGAAATAAATACCAAATCACAAAAGATGGGGTAGAGTATATTGTAAGAGCTCATCAAACCAAGATCAATGCCAGTCTTGTAAGTGCAGGATAGATGAAGAGATTGGTGAATTCTGACAAGGGGTGTTTTCTCATTGTTGTGAGAGAAAAAGATGCAGAAACATCTGATGCTTTCCAAGGATTGCCTCCGAAACGAGAAATCCAACATGAGATCCATTTGCAGCATGATGCTCCATTGTAAAACATTGGTATGTACAGGATGTCATCTATTGAGATGGAGGATATCAAAAAGAAGGTACAGGAATTGTTGAACCAAGGGGTGATTCGGCCAAGTACTTCTCCTTGCGGCTCGCTGATCGTGTTAGTACCCAAAAAAGATGGCACATGGAGGATGTGCGTGGATTATCGGGCGCTAAAAAAAATCACAGTGAAAATTTGATACCCTCTCCCTCGCATTAATGATTTTTTAGATCAAATAAAGAATGCTATCTATTTCACCAAATTGGATTTGCGTAGTGGTTATCACCAGGTCAGAATTGCAGAGCAGGATGTGTGGAAAACCGCCTTCAAGACCAAATAGGGGTTGTTCGAATGGATGGTGCTGCCATTTGGACTGTGCAATGCTCCAATCACATTCATGAGGGTCATGAATGATCTTTTTAGGACTTTCATTGATGAATTTGTCCTTGTGTATTTAGAAGATATTCTTGTCTTTAGTAGGACTTGGGATGAACATGTATGCCATGCAAAGAAAGTGCTTAATGTATTAAAGAGGGAAGAATTGTATGTAAAATTTTCAAAGTGTGAGTTCGGGAAAACCTCTTTGGTTTACATAGGTCATATTGTCGGTAATGGTCAATTAAAAATAGACCCCTCCAAAGTTTAGGTGATTGTAAAATGGCCTAAGCCTACCAATGTAATAGAGGTCCATAGTTTTTTAGGTGTAGTACAGTACTTGAGGAGATTCATTTCCAACTTCTCCATGATTTCATCACCCTTACATGCACTGAAAAGTATAAAACAAGCCTTTCAGTGGGGAGGAAAGCAACAGAAGTTCTTCAAAGCATTGAAAAAGAAAATCAACACTGCACCAGTCCTGGCTTTACTCGATCTCCAACAAAATTTTGAGATCGAAACCGATGCCAGTGGGTATGCCATGGGAGTTGTACTATTGCAGTGGAAGAAGCCGATATGTTACCATTTAGAAAATTTGTCCCAGTTTGTCATCAATTACCCCACTTATGACAAGGAACTTTATGCCTTGGTACAAAGTGTGAAAAAGTGGAAACACTACCTGATCAACAAGGAAACCATTATCCATACGGATCACCAGCCCTTGTAATACCTTCAGTCACAGACCAAGCTACAAAAATATTGTCATTTCAGGTGGATGGGGTTTCTACAATAGTTTCATCTGGTAATAAAGTATAAGAATGACACTAGTAGAAAAGTAGAAGATATGCTCTCTCGCCCTCCTATTGCTTTTTCTATTATTTTTCATAATTCTTCGTTGTCTTTTGAAATTTATGCTGAACAATATGCTAACGATGATGACTTTAAATAAATATATGAAAAAATAACTCATGGATCACAGGTGGAAAGCTATAATTTGTAGGGGAAGCTGTTGTATCACCTTGGAAATTTTCGCATACCCAGAATAGAAAGGGTACATGTAATTTGAGAGGCACATACCTCTCTTGTTTCTGGTCACTTTGGTGTCGAAAAAACCTTATGTCATTTGCAAAGGTTTTGATTTTGGCCTCATGTGAAAAACATTGTAACCCGTTTTGTAAAGGGATGTGTGATGTGTTTTGTTTCAAAGCCCTCTAATAGAAAACTCAGGCTCTACACACCACTCCCTATTCCGGGTCGTCCATGGGAAAGTGTGTCGATGGACTTTGTAGGAGGTTTGCCTATGTCTAGAAAGGGTCACGACTATTTGTATGTTTTCGTATACCTCTTTAGTAAAATGTGCATATTAATGCAGGCCACTGCTGAGCAAGCTGCTTATCTTTTCTTTTAGTTTGTTTGGGTCCACTTTGGGTTTCCCACATCGATTGTGTCAAATCGAGACTCTCGCTTCTTTGGAGAGTTTTGGACCAGCTTGTGGCAAATGATGGACACCAAGTTGAAGAGAAGTACAACATTCCATCCAAAAACCGACGGACAGATAGAGGTCGTCAACTGTACCGTGGTACACTTGTTGCGGGTATATTGCAGAAAACATCCCAAGTTGTGGGATGAGCATCTTCCATATGTGAAACACACCTACAACCGAGCAGTGCATTCCTCTACGCAACATTCACCATTTGAGGCATGTTTTGGTTACTTACCAATGAGCCCTTTTGACATGATCTATGGAAGGGATGAATATTCTAGTGGACGTGATGAAAAGGACAAGGCACAACGATTCATCCAGCAGATACAGAAAATTCACCAAGCAGTGCAAGAGCAATTGGAAAAGAGTCAGGCTCGATATAAGGCCCGACATGATAAGAAACGAGTTGACCATCAATTTCACGTTGGTGACAAGGTGTCGTTCCATATCAGCAAGGATCAAATGAAGGGGGAAGGCAAGAAATTGTGACCAATCCGGTATGGTCCATTTACCATATTGGAGAAGATTGCGAATAATTATTTCTGTCTCGATTTCCCTGTATACATGCAAATGTACTCAATCGTGAATGTCAAGAATCTGAAACTTTATGAACTACCATTGGTTATGGACACTGAGGAGGTAGGATTAGTTCCTACAGTGAATGCATTAGGGGAATTTTGAGGTCTAAAATGGGTCTCCTAAGGAAACTATAAAATAATAGTGGAAATAATAAGTAATATTAGATTACATCATCAAATTTTAGAGGGAAAAAAGGAAAAACTATTTTTTCAACTCGTATTTTCAACTTATCTCCCTATGTGTTTACTAAAATTTTGAGTGGAAACACTCGTTGGATGCATAATTTAATTCCTCATCCAAGGAGTACCCATGTTGCATATTTTTGATGGACCTTGCTACACGAAAAACGAGAAATACATTAAAAATGTGATTGCAATCACGTTTTTTCATATATTTATCATTTTTGGTATAGCAGGGTCCATTAGAAGTATGCAACATGGGTACTCCTTAGATGAGGAATTAAATTTTGCATCCAATGAGTACTCCCGCTTGAAATTTGAGTAAAAACTTAGGGATATAAGTTCAAAATATGAGTTGAAAAAGTAGTTTTATTATTTTATTATTTTTACTTTTTTACTCCCAAAATGGTAAATCAACCCCCATGGTTGACATCATCATCTTGAATGTTATTAGTTCTTATAAAATTTATTTTGGTTGTACATTTTTCTTAGGAGGCCCATTTTAAACCTCAAAATTCCCCTAATGACTTTGCACTAGAGTATCTCGATGAACTGCCAGAAGACATCATTCTCGATCAAAGAACCAAGACTTCATGACGAGGAGATGTGGAATATCTCCATGTTGGTTTCAAAGGGATGCACCCAAGTAAAGCTAAATGGCTTGAAAAGGATAAAGTGTGGGAGCAATTCCCTCACTTGCATGTTGATTGATAAGGCTTTTGGGGGTCCAAAAGCTCTTCAGTGGGGAGGAATGATCCAAGTGGATCGAATAGGTCTAAGTACAAGTGGCTTAAGTACAAAGGCTAAAAAATAAAAGTGTCAAGAATGTGGAAAACTTAGTGTCAAGTTTAAGATCTCATATTTCTAATTCCAATGACACAAACGACACTCAATTCCAAGTCAATATCGAAGAGTTAGGAACAGTAAAAGTTTGAGGGTTGACTTGGTGACGTGGCAGCTTAAGGAGAAAACAATTTTGCAGAAACCCGACCATCGAATTCCGAGCAAAATTGTGGGACGGTTAAAAGCACTCATTCGGTCAAATTATAGAAAAATAAAAAATAGCAGGTTGGTTAAAAATCAAATAAAAATAAAAATATAATTTTGAGGGGCAGGCCATGACCCCCGCCCTCTCCATCTAGCCGCATAACAAAATTCATATTATAATAAGGGGGTCGGCAGCCATGACCCCGCCGCACCCACACATTACGACATACAACTATATTGGGTGGCGAGGGTTGCTAACCCCACTGCCAACCCATCTCCCATACCTCCACGGTGCCGACAGAAAATCCGAGGCGGGCCGTCCAATGCGGGCTCGGCCCCACTCCCCCTCCACGGTTGCTAACCCCGCTACCAACCCATCTCCCATACCTCCACGGTGCCGACAGAAAATCCAAGGCGGGCCGTCCAATGCGGGCCCGCCCCCGCTCCCCCCCCACCTTTATATTTAAATATATATCCGATGGGTATTAAAATAAATGGCACGGTTTTAAAAACACAATTCAACTTAATACAGAGGGGGCGGGGTGTGACCGCCCGACCCCCTCCCTCTAATAGAGGATCTTTACCGTTTCGGCTAGCAAACTCCTTGGGGAGTCCACCAAGCCTCCCAATACTTAAACAATTCATTCCAGTAGTGCGCCCAGGCAGGCCAGGAGCGGGCATGAAGTACAAGATAGGTGGAACCATGAGCGCTGTGCAGGAGGGGGACGAAGCCATGATCTGAGCCATTTTCCAGAGGGTCCAGATTTTCACTTTGTCAGATTCACGCAAATTTTATATGGATTCTACACCTCTCAGCGCCATGAATCCAACGGTGTTCTCCATTTCTTCATCAAAGGTCTCCGATTTTCGGTCACTTTCAGCTATGGAGGTATAAGGGTGCAATTTTGCATTTATCTCTTGTACTTTCATTTTTACTACCACTTAATGAAAGAGGGCCTCCCCACTAATTGAGCAGATCCCAGAGACATAGTCCCTCCTTGACAAACTCCGATATCAATTATGTGTCTTCTTGCATGATGTTAATTGCTTCTCTCTTCTTATGTTTATGCCTTTACAATTTCTTGCTTAAGCTGTAACTTTTACATGTAATTATTTAACACATCTCAAGCAAAAGATTTTTGATCACCATTTCAACATATATTATAGTAGTAGTAACAAGGATACCTAATGTAGGTGAAAAGTGGTTCAAAACTCAGAAATTGGATGCCCAACTCTATCAGCCCTACCTCAAAATACCATACAAGGATAGCGTCAAGAAAATATTCCATTTTGGTCAGCTACTTGATAATTTTTCTCTCATGATGAAAATAATAATGAAATATTTCAATTTTGAGGGAAGATTCTCTACACTCTACAGTTATCACATCAGATTACTCATGCATTTCACTAGGGTAAAGCTTCTCAACATTCCCTATTATTTGTATAAGAGCATTGACAAGATGGCCTACAAGGTACAACACCGAGAAATGAGCTCCAAATGAACAATATTTTCCATCACCCACTTATCAAAATCATTTTTCTTCACCATCTCAAACAGCTGAACATTGCATGGGAAACTTTTATTGAGGCAGAGGTCTTCACATCTCCATGCAACCATCCTGCTAGACCTATTCCACCATAAACACCAGTTACATAAAAAAAGTTTGGGTCATCTTGCAGGGCTGCAGTTAAGAAGAGAAAAAAATACAAAGAGGTCAGAACTTATCAGAGAAGAAATAGGCAAGAGTTTGCTCCACAAATTGTGGAATGGGCCTTGCCTTCTACATCAACAAAGCAAGGATATTATAAGCAGTAAGAGACAATTTTCCAAGAGAAAGAAGCCCTTCACCATGACATTGAGATGATGGAATTTGAGTCCCAAGATGAACTGGAAACCCTAAACCTAGTCATAAAAGAAAAATATGCAAAAATCAGAGAGCTACAAGATAATTTGGCAAGGTCCAAGTTTATTATCTCCTTCCTTGAGAAAGAGAATAAACAGTTAAAGGAAAAAAAAACACTCTTGGAAAAGGACCTGTTTAAGGCTACTAGGCAAGGATTGAAAGGAAAAGCAGTGATTGAGCATGATAAGTCTGATGAGCATGAAGAAAATATAACAAGGAAAAGACCAAGAGCAAGGGGCCTAAAAATAGAATTGGAACTAGAAAGACAACATGAGGCACTTCTTGTAGAGGAACTCACTTTTGAGGAGAATATTTCCATGGAAATCAATGAAGATAGGGAAGTTTGGCTTGATAGAGTAAATGACCACCTAGAGAAGCTTCTTCACAAAGCTAACAAGGATAATAAGATGATGAGGCACATGGCCCACCACTATTACACTAGAAACAATGTCTGCAATATCAAATACAAGAAAATGCAAAACAAGTTAAAAGAAACCCTAATCACAAAGAACACGAGGGAAAAAATCCATTTGCTAGCTGATGCATCATTGATTGCATATAAAACATAATTTGGACCTTACACAACAATTTTGAAATTTTTGAAGAAGTTTTTGGCATTTTTGACAGTTTTGGCCAAATTTCACTAGCTTTTGCACAGTCTGACTGCAAAAAGCGTAGCGTGGGCCACGCTACGCTTTTTTCTGGAGGCCTTCAAATGATGCAAAATTAGTTGGGATGGATTGACATTGGCTTCTACATCACATTTTGACTCCTGGAGATCAAAAATATCAGCTTTGAGGGGTGGAAAATTTTAAAAAACATCATAAAAAACACCTTTCTGCCAGTTTTTTCAGCCACACGCTACACTTTTTGACCAATTTTGGCGAAAGTATTTTTTCAGGGGCTTAACTCCATAATTTTCACTTCTTAAGAACATTTTGGATAACTAGACATGAAAAAATTTCCAATGAGCTAGCTTGAGCTCAAACTGGACTTCAGAAATGCAGTCAAAAATCAACTTGAAGGTCGCGCTGCACTTTTCTTAGGGACACGCTACACTTTTTCACTCACACTGTGTTTTTTCCAGTTTGCTTGTTATCTTCATAATTTCAAGTTTTTCTCAATTGGTTGATAAATTTCATGAAATTTTACTGATGTAAATTTGTAAATCAAATGTAATTATGTCTATTATAGTTACTAAATGTAGATACATCAAGTAAATTTGTAATTTTCAGTGAAGTGAATCAGTTTCACCAAAAAAGGGAGAGTTTGTTGATCTCCCTAGTCATCAAGATTCTAGTTGAGGATTTTGGGGAACAACTCCACAAGTCATGGATTTGACCCCTAAGAGTGGGGATACGTTTTTTTTGGTATATATCTTTCATTTTCTTTTCCATTTGAAGGGTTAGATGCTGTGGAATTTATCTTGGAACACTAGTGTATTCAGTGATTTTGACAAGAACTAATAGATAGAGTTTGCATCTATTGTGGTGGGATTCATGTGGTATGTGTTTTAGCAATGTTTCTTCTTCTGTTCTCATATTTTTGAAAGTATTTACCTTCCATATTCATGTCCGTGTATTATGTGATTGATTTCTAAGTTTGATAAGCAGAATTCATTGATTTCAATGCTTTGTTTTGGAGAAGTTATCACAATTATGTTCACTTTCTTATGATATAAATGAATTCATGATTCCCATGCTTGTTTTGAAACCCTATCAATATACCATATTCATAAGTATACATTTAAAGTCCTTAAGTGTGTGCCTACCTTGCCCCATTAAATTTTTGCAAGTCTGATTTTTAGAGCCCTAGCCTAGTTTTTCCTAGACCCAATTCACCATCCAACACCAAATCCAAATCAAACAAACCCTAGAGCCTGCTATATCCAGCCTAAAATCTCCATTATCCAGTCAATTTGGTCGTGATCTCATTGAGAGAGCCCTATCACCCTAATAGGGCTAGTTACTAGGTCAAAGTGGTATGTGGTTACCATTGCTGGTTTTATTCTCAGCCTTCGAAGATCCGGTTGAGTGCTAACATAACTTTATCATTCAATTTAATGGTAATAATTAATAAATAAAAAGGATGAAAAGAGAGAGCTTATCAATGTATGATATATACAATGAAGAGATGTAGACACAAATAACTATCTTTAAAAGTTATAAAATAAAAAATTTGAAGTATTTCCTTAAAGAGAAAACTTTGTAATTACAAATTTAGACTCAAATAAAGGGTAAAAAGTTTGAACATTTAACTCTAAAGCTCAACTCACAGGGATCAAGATTTATTTTCATGTCAGAAGAATTTTGATTCTGATTGTAAACTTATTTCTTACCAAAACAAAATATTTTAATTTAAAATAAATATATTAAGAATAAATAAGGAGATTATTTCTTGGCCAATTGAAAAATTATTTACCTTTTCATAGAAGAGAAAAAAGATCAATATATCTCTTTCCATAGTCAAAATGTCATGGCTTATAGAGTTGGAAACCAGACCAACAATAAAAATTAATACTAGAAGGTGAGTTTGTCAAAATTATCAAAAGATTCATAAAATTTTTAACAAAACCAAACCTAGAGGTTTGGGCTGTTTTTCCCAATGAGCTAACCTAATATCAAATTAAAAACTAAAGCCTACAAATTGGAGTAAACTAGATTGCCTAAGTGCTATCATTATGAATTGTGCAATTAAACATACCTGAGTGATTATATGCCTTGCATTATCAACTAGTGGAGGCACATGGGTTGACTCGAGTATTTGTTCGAAGAACTGTAATCATTGATCCAAGATCTGATGGAGTAAGTGTTTCTCCTCCATCTTGAGGAAGAGTTGATCCCAATTGGTGTTCCTTTCAAATAATGCTTACCCCACAAATTCCTTAATTATCTATTACAACTCCACTATGGGGAGAAACTAGTTATGCGTCTCCCTCCCGGTGCTCAGGTGTAGCACCAAATTAGCCATGTCTTCGTGCACTTAGATATTGGAGTCATCTTCTATTTCCTCGATTACCTCTTTTTCAATGTCATCAATCTCTTGTTGCGCCTCTAGTGAAGTGTGCTCCTTGTAATGTTCAGACTCAAGCCTCTGCATTGTCTCTTATACGACCACATATGCCTCTTCCAAATTGCGTCCATTGATGGAGAATTCTCACTGAAAGGAGGAGAAACTGGGAGGGAGAGCAGAGGGAGGGATAGGCTAAATGAGTGAGAAAATCAAGCACATAAAGGGAACATGGAGAGGAGTGGAGGCAAAGCTCATGAGATAATATACGCCTGTATAGGTAAAAAAAAAGAGGTCGAAAGAAGAAACAAGGTCTGTTTGAGACCATCATTTCTGCGGAAAGATAAAAACCAAATGGAATCGAAAGAGAAGGCACCAAGCTAGGAGGGCATGGGAATTCTACGAGTCAAAGCATGAAGGAGGGGAAGCATCCAACGAACACGAAGGATTCCACTTCCGAACAAGGCGAAATCCCGTAGTAAAACAAAAGAATGGGAAACTTGCCCTGCAAATGCAAGTTTTAAGACCTTTATAATATATATTTCATTTTATAATTTTACTTATTTATTGTTATTATTATTAATTTAAAGGAAAATAAACAAAAGTAAATTAGGTTTTATTAAAATTTTAAGCTTTAAAATGTTATTTATGGGAATAGAATGCAAATGGAGAAAATAACATTCTATCACCACCTTACTAATTTTCATAAGTACTTGTTTTTCATACGGATGATTTCACTTGAACAACTATTTTCTCAATTTTTTTTTTCAAAAAATATGAAACTGGAATTGTTTAAATTATTTTTTTAATGGTAGAAATGGATCCAACACTCTCAAGGATCTATGGAGCACTTAAAATTTTGAAACTTAGCAATTATAACTTAGATTTCTAAAAATGTCCATTACATTTCATGAAAATCATGCTAGAAAAATCATTATTTTTTGAATGAAATACTCATTCACATAAAATCTCTATAAATTTTTAAATTTTTTAATAAAAATTTGAATGCATATTTTTAGAACTCTTCATACTGTAGAAATGAAATGATTAATTATGCCGAAGGCATTATTTCAATGGAAGGCTCCCCGCCGACCATCATCGTCTGTCAAGAGCCTATGAAAAAACAATACCTTTTTATGCATTTTAGGACATAGAGCGACAAAAATGAAGTGCCTACACAACAATGTTTTACCCACTCCGCTGACTTGTAACCTGCTACTCTCGAAACCACTATCGAGGCATGACCATCGCTCGCTTGCTCACGAAAAAATTGGGTGATCCATTGTTGAAGTTGGGTTGTGTGGTGACCTGTGCTAGTTTGTCTTCATTTCCAAGCTCTAACATCCCCAATTATGTATTTCCGCGCTATAGCAAAATATAAGCAACTAGGTCATCTAGAGCACCTCGAACAACTCGTGTAAATCACACCAATTCAATGGATATCATACAACAGGGGTTCCCCACAAATTGGACAACTAGTCTGGGAATACCCCTTTTCAAGAGTGGTGACGTCAATAATCCCTCCAATTATAGGACCATAATGATAAACCCCTCATTTGCAAAGTTATTTGGAAGCATGCTATAAAATAAAATAAGCAAATGGGCAGAGGAAGGAGATAAACGTGCTAATTGGAAAGTAGGCTTTAGACCTAAAGATTCCACAGTTGCTCATGGCATAACTTTAAGGCACATCATTGAAAAATTTTGGGAGAAAGAGGAAGAATCATTTTGTTGCTTTGTTGATTCTAGAAAAGCCTTTGACATGGTCCCTAGGGATTAAATTTGGCACAAAATGGAGGAACTAGGGGTTCCTAGACATTTTAGAGCAGTTGTGCATGGGATGTACGAAGAGGTGAAAGTCAAAATTAGAACTTAAACATGCATCTTTGAAATTTTCATAAATGATATTGGGGTCAAGCAAGGTTGCCCATTGTCTCCTACCCTTTTTGGGTTATATATTGAAAAACTTGAAGAGTGGCTAAATTCACAAGGCTGTGATGATGTCTATCTAGGAAAGTTTTTTATAAGGCTTCTTTTGTATGTGGATGACCTTATTCTAATTGATAAATCCGCTCTTGTTTTGCAAGAGCGCTTACTTTCCCTTGAGCATTTTTGTAGAAGGGGGGGATGCAAGTCAATATTAGCAAAACAAAAGTAGCAGTTTTCTCTAACAAAGGAAAACATGACCAGTATAACTTCTACTTTTAAGGAAACACTCTTGAAGAAGTTACAGATTACAAGTACCTCAGAATTGAGTTCAACATAAATATAAGTTGGGATGGTTGTAGAAGATAAAGAACTTTGGGGGGTTGGAAATAATTTTATACTTTTCAAAATAGGTGTAGAGAGGAAGAGTTATGGGACTGAAAGACCACTTAATCTCTTTTTCAAATTTTAGCGATTTTGATGATTCTCTACAGTTGTGAACTGTGGGCCAACATTACATCCGACAAAATTGGAAACAAATTGAGAAAATTCAGAAGCGCTTGATAACAAATAAGTTAAAAATTAAAAGTACGATTCCTTATGATATCTTAAGTGAAATGAGGGCTGCTCCTATTGAAGCAAAAGCTCTATGGTGCAAGTTATAAGATATTTAAAAAAAATGAGAAAATGGAAGATGGCAGATGAACTAAGGTTGTCTTTAATGACATATTGTGCAAAATGAAGAAGACTTGGATGCAATAAAATAACAAATGGTTTAACAAATTGCGTTTTTTCTTGAACATGTGTCCCACAAGTAGTATAGAGATAAAATGTTTTTTTTATGGACAAGTTCCATAAGCGTACTTGGGATAAGGAGCTAGGGAGAAAGAAAAAATACTATATCGAAGAGTTTAATCCCACTCATAATCATCAATAAAAATCTTAGATAGGGGCCAAAATTTCCTGGAGAGCCAAATTATTATTTCTCAATTAAGGAATAATTCTCATTAACTCAGTTGTGAAACAGGGCGTTGGAAAAGGCCAAAAAAAGTGTGGGAGTAAAGAGTATGTATTTTTTCTCTTACATTTCATTTTAAAATGTGATGTCTTTAAAGACAACGTGGAAAGTTATGTAGATATTCTAGCAGCTGGTTCTTGGGATAATGTATTCAATGAGGGGTTTGTCGAGAAGCTAAAAGCATTTATTGTGAGGCTTCACATGAAAAGGGTTGAATACAAGAATCAGATGGAAAAACAATTTGTCCCATAGACTATCTTTAGCCTTGTGGACATTAAAAAATTATTTCTTTCTTATAGAGATAGTATGATGTCTTATTCCATATTCATTAATATTTAATTTCCATTGATATCGAATCTTCCAATACTTTTCCATATATGCTCGATCCCCCTATGTATATTATCATGTCACCATTGAATTACCTAGGTTGAGAAAAGAGTGAAACCAACTAATTAATTGTAGTTGATAGTGCATCAGATGAATTAATTTTCAGTGATTACATGATCTTCTAAAGCTCCATCTCCCATTCTCTTTAATCACTGTGTTAGAAAAAGCAATTAGTTGTGGCAACGAGTCACAAAGTTATGAGTAGGAGTCAATATTTCATCTTATCAATCATCCTTTGAGACATTGAATCTGAAGATATCAAACTATTGTGGTCTAGTAAATAGTATATCTCTTCTTCCTATTCCCCTGATTTGTTGTGGCTCCTATACCATCAATAAATTTTAGTAGTTTTATTAGGCAAAGAAAGATGCATGGTTATGCATGAAGACTACCTTTATTACAACAATCATTATTATGAGATACACCTTTATAGTTTTCTATAGTAAGAATCATAGAGGCTTTCGTAGGAATAAGATGTTCTATCTTCATGGAACTCATATTAATTACAACAAAGGTGAGCTTCAACACTTGCTAGAAAATAATTAGTCACCAATGTTTGTAGCATTTGTGACTTTATTGGCTCATTGGTTTATACTCAAACTCGCGAAGGTTGTGGGCATTCATATGCATTGGCTCTAATAAAGAACAATGAGAGGGAGAAGAATTTAAAGGAAAATATTTATTATGTCAGGATTTACATAGAAGAAGCAAAGGTCGATCCAAACTAGCATTTGTAATTCCCAACAATTGCTTACTCAAAAATTTTGAATAGTTATTACAAAATACTACACCTATCACTTTTTTCCATGCTTTCCTACAAATACATTATTGAGATTTATGCCTGAACTGATATCTCAATAGAGAGGATCTATGGATTCATCAAGGATGATATCCAAAAAATTGGAAGTAGGGTCAGTGAGGCATTTCAGTCGAGGGGATATATTGATTCATCAAGCATTTGGAAGTAGAGTCAATGAGGCATTTCAATGCTCCTCAGAAGCACTCTAAGTTAAATATCTAAGAAAACTAATTACACAAAATCGACATATTGAAGATGATGGATCGAAAAAACTTCAATAAAGTACTAGTTTGACCTCAATTCACGATCATAGTGGATTTCATGGTATCCACAAAGAGAAAAAACCCAATTCAAAGTGGAATTCAATACGTAGTAGCTCCTAAAAAACAAAAAAAATCAAAAGCAAGTTAGTATAGGACATACCTCATGTAATAATATTACTATTTTTTTAAACAAAAGTATTTAATAGATTGCACTTTGCATAATAATTTGAATGATGTTTTCCCTATATCAAAGTATTTACTTTCTTTCACTTTGCATGCATAATTAAAGGTTTGACGATGCAATGATGATTACCCAAGGATGACCACGAGGCTATATTTAACAATTTAAAAGCATCATTTTCAAAAGAAAAATAGTTTAAAAGGGAGTTGTCTATGGAGGCGGAGGAATTGCGGAATTTCCCGGACGACTAAAAGTGGCCGGAATCTGGGTAATTTTTTTTTAAGAAATCTTGCAATAGTAGTGTTTGAATTATGGTTTTTTATCATGGAAATGGATTCAACACCATTAAAAACTTTTAGGGCACCCAAAATCTTGAATTTTGATAGCTATAACCTGGATTTACAAAAATCCCTACTGGATTTTATTAAAATCTTATCGGAATTTCCATGATTTTCAGGGAAAAAAAGCAGAGATATTAGACTACGAAATTTAAATGCATGATCAAGTCACTAAAAAAACATAAATGGGAAAGAAAGAAGGAAAGTATTTTTAACGTCCACAAGGCTAAAAATAGCCTATGGGATGGATTTATTCTCCATGTGGCTCTTGTATTCGACTTTTTTCTTGTGGAGTTTTACAATAAACGCTCCCAGTTTCTTGACAAAATTTTCGCTGAATAGATTATCCCAAGAGCTAGCTGCTAGAATACCTGCATAATTTTCCCTGTATCTTTGAAGGCCTCATATTCTAAAATGAAAATTTTTTCTTCTTCCACTTTTCCGGAAGAGAAAAAAATACATACTCTTTCCTTCCACATTTCTTTTGGCTTTTTCGGCGCCTTGTTTCACAACAAAGTTGATGAGAATTAACCCTTAATTGAGCAATAAGAATTTTAGATCTCCAAAAAATATTGGCCCCTATGTATGCTTTTTGTTGATGGTTGTGAGTGGGGTTAACCTCTTCAATTTAGTACTTCTTCTTTCTCCCAAGTATGTTTGTGGAACTTATCCATAACAATTTTTTTTGTCTCTTTACTGTTTGTAGGACACATGCTCAAGAAAATACCCCATTTATTAAACCATTTGTTATTTTTCCACATCCAAGTCTTCTTTCTCTTGCACAATTTGTGATTAAAAAAAACCTTGACCATCTACCCTCTTCCATTTTCTCATTTTTTTTCAAATACCTTATGATTCACACCATAACACTTCAATAGGAGTAGCCCCTATTTCACTTAACAATATAGCATAAGGAACTACACTTTTAATTTTGAATTTGTTTGTAATCAAACGTTTCTGAATTTTTTCAATTTGTTTCCACTACATCGCGGTTGTGTTGCTGGCCCACAATTCACAACCGTAGAGAATCACCATAATCACTAGAAGCCAAAAAATAGTGAGAGTGGTTTTCCAGTCCCACAACTTTGCCTCTCTACACTTGTTTTGAAGAGCATAAAATGCTTTCCAACCCCCCAAAGTTATTTTCTTTCTACAACCATCCCAACTTAAATTTCTGTTGAAGTCAATTCCAAGTTATTTTTAGTCTATAACTTATTCCAGAATGTTGCCTTCAAAGTAGAACTTATGTTGGTTATGCTTTCTTTTGTTAGAGAAAACCACTACTTTCGTTTTGCTAATATTGACTTGCATCCCCACCCTTCTACAAAAATGCTCAAGGGAACATAAGTTCTCTTGCAAATCAAGAGTCGATTTAACAATCAGTATAAGGTCATCTGCGCAAAAGAAGCCTTATAATGAACTTGCCCAAATAAATATTGTCACCCCATTGCGAATTTAGTCACTCTTCAAGCTTGTCAATATATGAACAAAAATAAAAATAAAAAATACATGTAGAGATAGTTAACCATTTCTTCCAATATCTTCCAATAACGTTGCCCAAATATCTCTATATACAGATGATGTCACACTTGAATATTGGCGTTCGTTTCCAACAATTGTGCATTGCAAACCTGTCCATTAAGAATAAAGATCCACTTCGAAATAATGATTTAAAAAGCATAGCATAGTAGTTGATATTGGTTATGCATAGAGTGGCCAATAATATTACAACTTTATTCTCTTCTACTCACTTGTGGTCAATCAATCTGAACAATTTCATAGCTATTTACTGAGATGGAATTAAATATTATAAATGATTTTTTTGGTAAATATTTATAGAGATTAGAAATATTTAATAATAAAAATTATTTAAATTAAAATTTTGTTTGGATATCTATATAAATTAAATTACAGATAATTTATTAGTGATTATATATATATATATATATATATATATATATATATATATATATATATATATATATATTTGTATTTAGGTAGATTTATCTCCATTTTATTATGGATAATTTTAATGTGTAAATAGATTTTGTTACAATATTATAGGCTAACACAATGGTTTACTAATACCAAATGTCTAAAAAATCATAACTCATGTTCATATGACAATTTTTAATTAAAATAGAATAAATAACTTAACTATTTTAAAGATAAATCTCAACATTTGATCACTACTATTAAGAATATTCTAAAATATTCCATGGAAGTAAAGCCCATTCTATCCACCTAATAATTATTGGGTCGAGAGGCTACAACCAAGTATGAGGCGACGTGTAAGTTTGTCTCGGCCATCCCTTTGTAAAAAAAAATAAATAAATTATGTTGTTAAAAAAAAAAAAAAATATGTTGTAAAAAAAAAAAAAAAAGTAAAAAAGAAAAGAAAAAAAAGAAAGGTTGTAAATAGAAAAATAGTATGGACTATATTAAAAAATGAATATGTTGCAAAGCAAACATTAAAAAAATAAATGTGTGAGTAAGATTAAATCTTATACTTTAAAAAAATAGTTCAACAAGAGATTTAAATAAATTATTTGAATATCTATGTTACCTAATTTATGTTGATATGACTTTCATATATATCTATATATAGAATTTTTTTTAGTTAAAATAAAAATATTTACTGTTGTATACATAAAAAATTAAATTTGAGTTATCAACAAAATATTTTAATACGAATTAATATTCACATATACTTAAAAAATATATTAATAATAAAAATGCCATTTTAATTTGTGTCATAAAATGTCTTGATGTAGATGTTATGGATAGTATTTTAATATCAATTATGTATATATTCTATATCATTTAAAAACAAATTATGTACCTATCATGAAAAAAATAGGTTTTCATAGTTAGTTCTATATATACTCTATTTATGGTTAGTCAACATAATTTTTACTTTTTATTTTTATTTTCAAGGAGGTAGATAGATAAAAAACTTACACCTCATACTCGGATGTAGAATAAACCTCCCGACTTAATTAAAATTAAATATTTAAAAACCTATTCTAAAATAAACACCCATTATTTACACTTAGATCTATATAGTATGGTTAAAAGCAATCGACAAGTAAAACCTTCTATCACTAAATTGAGATACTAAATGTTATGGATAAAATGATTGAAAATCCAATAAAAGTTAATTCATCAATTCCTTTCAATAACATTTTTCAAAGCATCTTATTGCATTAGGTCCACATTTAGTTTAATTTCTAATTAACCAGATAAATATTTGTATTAAATATTTATTAAGAAACATTTGAATATCCAATAAAATTTGATTTCAAAATATCCATATTTTCTTAATACTTTTTACAATACTTTTTAATCATTTGTCTATTGCCTTCTTCCCATCCTTTAAATTTGTTTCTTTTTTGTTGTTCCATTGAGAGTTGGTGTGAGGGAAGCTTAGCTTGGGAGAGACGTTATCCAGTAAAGTTACATAAAAAGGAAAATAACGCTTACATTACAAAATTTAAAAATATTGGTAATTAGAAAAACATTCAATATAGACTATAAATATTAATAACAAGAGTCATAAATAAAATACTTTTAGTAGATGTGTAATTCATGTACTACTTGATATGAAGTTATGTACATGACATTTAAGATGGTATTGATATTACACCTGACTCATAAGGAGAAGTGTAATTCCTCCAATACTCAAGATGAAGTTGACATGTGGTAAAAATTAACTTAGATTTTTACTTTCCAATATAAGGGAGAGTTGTAATTTCTTGATAAAATGTGATGTTAGATTAATAAATAAAAAACCCACTGGTCAGCTCTATGAAAGAGAGTCTAGCTCTGCAGAACACTCTACATTCTCAATACAACTCAATCAATATATAACATACATGGATATAGGGAAGTTAGAAACATACCCTAAGAAATAGAAACTAATTCCTATCCTAAGGTTTCGTGAACCAACTCACACTAATTAAGGATTTTCCATTATGTTTCAACACTCCCCCTTAATGGAGAAGGGGTTCACAAATATGCCTAACATCTCCCTAAACATTTCAAACTTATTTTTTCCAAGAGGCTTAGTGAAAATGTCAACAACATTATCATATGTTTTACAATATACAAGATGGATTTATTTTGATTGAACTTTCTCCCTGACAAAGTGGAATTGTGTATCAATGTGTTTAGTGTTCTTGTGAAACACCGGATTATTAACAAGTTTGATTGAGCTCTGGCTGTCACATTTGATAATTGATGCATCTTTCTGTTCTTCCCCAGCATCCTGGAGAAGTCTCCACAACCAAACTGCCTCACATGTTGCTGCGCACATAGCTTGATACTGTGCTTCCGCTGAAGACGAGGACACTGTGTTCTGTTTCTTACTGATCCATGCAATCACCTTGGATCCAATTATGAATGCATAACCTGTTATGGATCTTCAGTCATCTACATTTCTAGCCTAGTCGGAATCTGTAAACCTAACATTAGAAGAATCAGTATACATAATACCATAATCTACAGTTCCTTGTAGATGCCTGAAAACACCTTTCGCTGCATTCCAATGACTCTTAAGTGGCTTGGACATGTATTGACTTAGCACACTAACTGCATAAGCCAAATTTGGTCTAGTAGTGGTTAAGTAGATTAGACTCCGAACCAACTATCGATAAAGTGTCGCATCTGCCTCTTTAGAGCCATCCTCACACTGAAGTTTAATGTTTTGCTGTAATGGTACTGCTGCAACCTTGCACTGATCCATCCTGAATCTTTCGAGTAGAGCTATGACATACTTACCTTGGGACATAAAATTTTCTCCTGAATCTCTCCAGATTTCAAGACCAAACAATATCTCAGTTCACAAAGGTCTTTCATTTCGAACATTTGTGACATTTTCTATTTGATTTCTTTGATCAGATCAACAACACCACTCAATGTAATAATTAGATCATCTACATACAAATAAATCAACAATATACGCCCTTTTCATCTTTCATAGTATACAAATTAGGGTCGTTTTTACTTCTGTTGTAACTATGTTGCAGAAAAAATGAATTAATATTTTCATACCATGACCTGGATTCTTGTTTTAGTCCATATAAAGCTTTCTTTAATCTACAGACTAAATGTTCTTTCCCTTTTTGGACAAACCCCTCAGGTTTCTCTAAGTAAACCTCCTCTTTCAACTCCCCATTTAAAAATGCAGATTTTACATCTAGTTGGTGAATCATCCAATGTTTTCTAGTAGCTAAAGCAATCATCATTATGATAGTGTTTAGTTTAGCTACAGGGGCGAAGGTTTCCTCATAGTAAATACCTTCTTTTTGTGAATACCCCTTTGCTACCAATCTAGATTTTAATTTATCTATGGTTCCGTCTGCATTAATCTTGGGTTTATACAACCATTTACAACCTATGGTTTTTTTCCCTTCAAGTAGTTCAACCAGCTCCCAAGTGTTGTTTTTGAGAATATATTTATATTCCCGTAGCTTCTTTCTATTCACTACATTGATTTGCTTCTTTAGAACTAGAAGGTTCAACAACATTCATTATACTAGTTATAAGGGCATTTTACCTATATCTATCACACAATTGAATCTGCCTACTTAATATTCTAAGCGTTGGTGTAGCTTCCAACCTGTTTTGAATTTCCTTTGAAGGACTCAGCTCGATTGCTTTATCTGAACTTTCTGCTTCTGCCTTTTTCTTCTTCTCATGGCTGTTACCTATTTCTTCACTTTCTTCCACCTAAAATGGAATATCCCATTCCTCATTGATTTTATCAGATTCATCAGAAACCTGCTCATGGAACATGACATCTCTACTAACAAAAATCTTGTGAGTAGAGGGATTAAACAATCTATAAGCTTTAAATTGTGAACAATACCCTACAAAGGTACATCTGATGACTTTTGAATCTAGTTTTCTTCTGTCTTCCTTTGGAATATGGGCAAAGGATTTAGACTCAAATACTCTCAAATGTTTTACTGCAGGCTTAAATCCATATAATGCTTCAAAAGGAGTTTTAAACTGAAGACTTATTGTAGGACTCCTATTTTTCAAATAAACTACAGTATTCAATGCTTCAACCCAAAAACCATTCGAAAGATCCTTGCCTTTCAGCATGCTCCTAGCATACTCCACCAATGTTTTGTTCTTTCTTTCTGCTACTCCATTTTGCTGAGGAGTATGGGGTACTGTGAATTGCTGTAATATTCCATGGTCTTTACAATATTTGGTAAGTTCATCCTTCCTGTAGTCTCCCCCTTGATTGGAGCGAAGAATTTTTATGTGCTTCTTTGTTTGCTTTTCTCTCATATATCTGAACTACTTAAAGTGTTCAAATGTGTGACTTTTCTTACTCATAAAATATACCCAAGAAAACTTTGTGCAGTCATCAACAAACAGTAGAAAATACAGTGCACCTCCTAATGATTTTGTTTGCATAGGTCCACATATGTCGGTGTGCACTAATTCAAGTATATCTCGCTTTTTCTTTTCTACTTGAACAGGGAATTCTTCTCTATTCATTTTTCCTAACACACAAGCATCACAGTCATTATGCACTTGTTTAAATGTAGGATGACCTCTTACAATTTCCTTTTTATGAAGTAACAAAAAATCTTTGAAGTTAATGTGACCAAGTCTCTGGTTCCACAACTCTTCTGTAGTCTAAATTGATGCTATCAAGGCTCAATTTGGTGCTATCCTCACATCCAATTTGCACAGACCTCCTGATTGAATTTCTGAAGCAATAGTCTTCATGCCATCCAGAAAATATTTAATATAACAATTAGATTTAAACAATTCTACCTTGATATTCTGATCTGTAATCATGGATACATAAATCAGATTCTTTGTAACTCTGGGTACATACATTACATTATTTATATGTCTGATATTACCATTAGGAAAAATAATAAGAATTTTCCCGTACCATTTGATCTGATGACTTCAATCATAACCAAGGTAGATTCTTTCTCCATTGTTGATTTCTTTAAAATCTTCGAACCATTGTCTGTTTCCCGTCATATGTGTGGATGCTCTCGAATCCACATACTAGATGTTTGCTTCGACATTTTCATCAAAGTCTTCCATGAACAATCTGAAGTCCTGAATATGGTCATCATCTGCGAAATGACTTGCATGCCTTTTATGTCTCTATTGTTCTTCATGATTTATTTTTTCCTACACTCCTTAGCCATATGACTGATTCTTCTACAATAAAAACATTTTACTAGAGAGTCGTTTCTATTCGGATACATACCTTGAGCTTGATTGTGTCTTTTTTGTGGATTTCCTCTGTTTTGCTGTGATGAATTTCCTTTTTCTTTGAAGAATCCATTCTTTGCAATTAACATAATATCTGCACTCTAGTGTTTTAGAGTCAATCTTCTTTATTCTTCTTGCATTAGTATTCGTGTTAGTTCTTCAAACTTTGAGAATTTATCTCTTGCACTTATACCAGTGACGAAAATTTGGTAATCATCAATCATACCATTCATGGTAATCGTGACCAAATCTGCATCTGCAACTATGTCATTGATATCTGCCAATTTTTTCTTCAGATCTTTGATCCGCGATATGAAAGAAACAACTGTTTCATTCTCCTCCATCTTTATGGATAGAATCTTGCTCTTCAAGAAAAATATTGCTCTTCAAGAACATAAGACGATTTGTATTCCTGATCTCATACAAATCCTTCAATACTATCCAAATTTCGCTTCCTAATTTGCATTCTTTGATATGAAATATGATGTAGTCTTTCACTGACATCTTCAGCAACGTCTTTGCTCTACCTTATCTCTTCTCCCAGTCTGGAATCGACATGGCTCGCGCTGCTGGTTTTGGCTCATACCCATTTGCAATCGTCCAAGCACTCTGCACTTCTAGCACAATTTGCATCTTAAACTTCCAATTAGAGTAATTGGAACCATCGAGCTTCTTGCTCTCTTTCAAATATGCATCAATTATTTGATCATTCATCTTGACAATTCAAAAAACTTCGAGTAATTGTCAGGAAAAAAAATGATAGATATACCCTAGATCCTTACAGAAAGAAATATCACAATACAGATATACCTGATTTGTGATCAATCCACCAGGTTGTTTTGCACGTTGTGCAACAGGCTCTCGACTCCTCTGCACCAGCAAGATCTGCTTCAAATTTTTTCCTTCATTGGCGAACTTTCATCAGATCTCTTCCTCGGTGAATTTTCACTGGATTTCTTCCTTCATTAGTGGTGTCCACTAACTCAGATCTATTTTAGATCTCCTCAGCGCACTTAATAACCCAATTTCCACGACTTGCGCTGGAAATGAGTCGCAGTAAGTCTTCCCCTTGTTGACATCTCTGTTCTTGCCAATTCCGCGATGATGGCATGACTGTTGCTGCAGGAAACATGACGATCGACACAACTGTTCCTCCAAAACCCGCGCTGATCTGCTCAATGGCTGGATTTTTTTTTTCACTCGATCATTAGGGGCTTCTCCTCTGCCACCTGGATACTCACAGGGATCACAACATTTCGGCTATGATTCGACCCTAGAGCTCTGATACCATGATAAAATGTGATGTTGGATTAATAAATAAAAAACCCACTGGTCAGCTCTACGAAAGAGAGTCTGAACCAAGAGAGTCTGGCTTTGCAGAACGCTCTACATTCGCAACACAACTTAATCAATATATAACATGCATGGCTATAGGGAAGTTAGAACCATACCCTAAGAAATAGAAACTAATTCCTATCCTAAGGTTTCATGAACCAACTCACACTAATTAAGGATTATTCATTATCTTTCAACATTTCTTTACTACTTCAAAATATAAGAAAGATATCTTAGTTTAATAGATATCTATATATAGAGTAAAAATTGTTATGGCTAAAACACTTTATTTATGTGTTGGTCAAAATGAAGGAAATTTGTAATTTTTTCCTTCCTCCATATGGAGTTAACACATGGCTTATACGTACATACATACACACACACACACACACACACACACACATATATATATATATATTAATCACAAATGTAAATAAGGTTTATAAATCAAGAGATTTGATCCCTCTCTACCATTGATAGGATGGAAATATTTAATGTTGACTAGAGTATATACATATACATATATATATATATATATATATATATATATATATATATATATATATATATATAAAGAAAAATATTGCTTATACTTTTTATCATCTGTTGAGTTCTAAAACAGATCAAAATATATTCTATTTCTATTGCTACCTTGCTTATGTGCCTTACTACTCTTTTAACCAAATTTACCTTGTATAGTCTAAAAAATATGCCATTATATAGTACTAGTTTACATAATATTTATAAAAAAAGAGATGTTGAAGGATGACTACATTCCTGGGGGCTCACTTTCTACCATGGCATTGTCATTTTCTTAGGTTGTCTACATTGGACTTCTAAATTCACCATATCCACAAGCTCTCTTGGAATTTATGCTACAAGAGAAATGCCTACAACATTAGCTTCTAGCATAGATCCATCTTAATTAGGGATCTAACATGAGTGGAGAGGGATCAAATTTCTTCACGCACAAATTTATTTAGAGTGCAAAATACAATGTGTTATTTTTCATGTTTAAATTGTATGTTTCGATTGCGAAATAGAGTATATAAGGGACTACCATAAAAAAATAAATTTCCGTGATAAATACATAATTTAAAAAAAAAATGATATAGAATATATACGTTTTGTTCCTCATCGTTCCTCATCTGTTGAGTTAGTTCTAAAACTGATCAAAATATATTATATTGCTACCTTGCATATGCCTTACTACGCTTCTAACCAAATTTATCTTGTATAGTCTCAAAAATATGCCATTATATAGTACTGTTTTACATAATATTTATAAAAAAAAAAAGAGATGTTGAAGGATGACTACATTCCTGGGGGCTCACTTTCTACCATGGCATTGTCATTTCTGAATTCACCATATGATATAGGAGAAACACCTACAACATTAGTTTCTATCATAGATCCATCTTAATTAGGGACCTAACATGAGCGGAGAGAGAGATCGAATTTCTTCACGCACAAAATTCTTTAGAACTTGCAAAATACAATGTGTTATTTTTCATTGTTTAAATTGTATGTCTCTATTGCTAAATAGAGTATATATAGGACTAACCATAAAAACTTAAATTTTCCATGATAAATAAATAATTTTTTTAAAAATGATATAGAATATATACGTAATTGAAACTAAAATATTATACATAACATCTACATCAAGACATTTTATGAGGCAAATTAAAATAGATTTTTTGTTATATGTGAATATTAATTCGCATTAAAATATTTTATTGATAGTTCACATTTAATATTTTTATATATACAACGTTAAAATATTTTATTTTATCAAAAAAAAATCTATATATAGATATATATGAAATTGATATCGACATAAATTAGTTAACACATATATTCAAATAGTTTATTTAAATCTCTTGTTGAACAATTTTTGAAAAGTATAAGATTTAATCTTACTCACACATTTGTTTTATTTCTAATTGCTTTACAACATATTAATTTTTTTATTATACTCAATACTATTTTTCTATTTACAACATAACTTTTATTTTTTCTTTTTCTTTTGGGAATAGACCCTTTTGGGAATAGACCGATGGACAAACTTACACAAATCCCCTCATACTAGGCTTTAGAATGAGCCTCTTTACTCAATAAAAGTTTGGAAACCTATTCTAAAATAAAAACACCTTATTTACACTACACTTAATTCTTTATAATATAATTAAAAGCAATGGACAAGTAAAACCTTCTATCAGTGTATTGAGATACTAAATGTTATGGATAAAGCAATTGAATATCCAATAAGAGCCAATTCCTCAATTCCTTTCAATGATGTTTCCAAAGAATCTTATTTATTGGGTCCACGTTTAGTTTAATTTCTAATTAACGAGACAAACATTTGTTTTAAATATTTATTAAATTTGAATATCTAATAAAAGTTAATTTCAAAATATCTGATAAATTTACATAAAAAGAATGAAAATAACACTTACATTATTTTATTTAAAAATATTGATAATTAGTAAAAAATTATATTTATATTACATTAGACTCAGAAAGAGATGTGTAATTCTTCCAATATTCAAAATGGAGTTGATATGTGGTAAAAATTAATTTGGATTTTACTTTTCAATATGAGGGAGAGATGTAATATCTTTACTACTTCAATTGTTGGTCAGAATGAAGGAAAATTGTAATTTTGTCCTTCTTCAATATGGAGTTAACACATGGCCCACACACACATAAAGAATCCAATAGGTTATATTATCAAATTCTAAAAGTGGCCAGTACCGTTATATACACAAAGTGTTCATCATCTGTTAAGTTCCAAAATTGATCAAAATATATTCTTATGTTACCTTGCTTATGCCTTACTAAGCTTCTAACCAAATTTATCTTGTATAGTCTAAAAAATATGCCATCATATAGTATTGTTTTACATAACATTTATCAAAAAGAGATGTTGAAGGATGACTACATTCTCGGGGGCTCACTATCTACCATTACTAAGCTTCTAACCAAATTTATCTTGTATATTCTAAAAAATATGGCATTATATAGTATTGTTTTACATAACATTTATCAAAAAAGAGATGTTGAAGGATGACTACATTCTAGTGGGCTCACTATCTAACATTTCATTTCTCATTTTCTTCCTCTACACTCACCATCTCCACAAGCTCGCTTACATAAATCCATCTTAAGAACGGATCTAACATGGCTCTAGAGGGATCAAATTTTTTCAGGCACAAACTTCTTTAGAGTGCAAAATACAATGTGTTATTTTTCATTGTTTAAATTGTATGTTTTGAATGCTAAATAGAGTATATATAGGACTAACCATAAAAACTTAGTTTTGTCATGATAAGTACATAATTTTTTTTAAAATGATATAGAGAATATACATAATTGACATCAAAATATTATATATAACATCTACATTAAAACATTTTATGACACAAATTAAAATGGCTTTTTTATTATTAATATATTTTTAAGTATATGTGAATATTAATTAGTATTAAAATATTTTATTGATAACTCACATTTAATATTTTTATATATACAACATCAAAATACATTTTTTAACAAAAAAACCTATATATATATATATATATATGAAATTGATATTGACATAAATAAGTTAACATAGATATTCAAATAGTTTATTTAAATCTCTTGTTGAACTATTTTTTAAAAGTATAAGATTGTCTTACTCACACAATTTTTTTAAAATTTCTAATTGCTTTACAACATATTCCCTTTTTTAGTATAGCTCATACTAATTTTCTATTTACAACATAGATTGAATATATACATAATTGACATTAAAATATTATGTATAACATCTAAATCAATCAAGACATTTTATTTTAACAAAAAAATGTATGTATATAGATATATATGAAATTGATATCGACATAAATTAGTTAACAGAGATATTCAAATAGTTTATTTAAATCTATTGTTAAACTATTTTTGAAAAGTATAAGATTTATTCTTACTCACACAATTTTTTTTTTTTTTAATTTCTAATTGCTTTATAACATATTTTTTTTTTTTATTATAAGAGACTATTTTTCTATTTACATCATAATTTTTATTTTTTATTTCTATTTTGAAGGGGATGGAGAGACGAATAAACTTACACATCACCTCATAGTGAGTTGTAGAATGAGTCTCTGAGCTCAATAATTTTTTTTAAAACATACTCTAAGATAAATGTGCCTTATTTACATTTAAACCTATATAGTATAGTTAAAAGCAAGAGAAAAGTCAAACCTTGTATCACTAAATTGAGATACTAAATATTATAGATAAAACAATTGAATATCCAATAAAAGTTAATTCGTCAATTCTTTTCAAAGCATCTTATTGTATTCGGTACTCATTAAGTTTAATTTCTAATTAACAAGACAAACATTTGTTTTAAATATTTATTAAGAAAAAAGTGAATATACAATAATATTTAATTTCAAAATGTCCACATTCTCTTAATAGTTTTTTTATTGTCTTTTTCCCATCCTTTTTATTTGTTTCTTTTTTGTGGTTCACTTGAGAGGTGGTCTCATGGAAGCTTAGTTTGGGAGAGATGTTATTCCATAAAGTTACATAAAAAGAAAAATAACACTTACATTATAAAATTTAAGAATATTGATAATTAAAAAAAATTCAATATAAATTATAAATATTAATAACAAAAGTCATAAATAAAATACTTCTGGTAGATGTATAATTCATTTATTATTAGATATGGAAGTTATGCACATGGTATTTAAAATGATATTGATATTACATCGACTTAGAAGAAGATGTGTAATTCCTCCAATATTCAATATGGATGGGAGATGTGTAATTCCTCCAATACTCAAAATGGAGCTGACATGTGGTAAAGATTAACTTAGATTTTTACTTTTCAATATGAGGGAGAGATGTAATTTCTTTACTACTTCAAAATATTTCAAAAATATCTCAAGAGATATCTATATATAGAGTAAAAATTGTTATGACTAAAACACTTTATTGATGTATTGGTCAAAATGAAGGATATATGTATATATATATATATATTAACCACCATTGTAAATGAAGTTTACAAATCAAGATATTTGATCTCTCTCGACCATTGATAAAATGAAAATATTTAATGTAAACTAGAATATATATATAGATATATGAAGAAAATGGTAGCTTATATTATCAAACTCGAGAAGAAGCTAGTGCCCTTATATACACAAAATGTTCATCATCTATTGAGTTCCAAAACTCATAAAAATATATTCTATTGTTACCTTACCTATGTCTTACTACACTTCTAACTAAATTTATCTTGTATAGTCTCAAAAATATGCCATTATTGTTTTACATAAAATTTATGAAAAAAGAGATGTTGAAGGATGACTACATTCTCGAGGGCTCACTATCTACCATCACATTGCCATTTTCTTCTGGTGTCTGCATGGTGAAGTCTGAGTTCATCATCTCCATAAGCTCACTTGGAATTTATGCTACAAGAGAATAGGGGTCCTAGAGACCAAAGATTTCTTTAAGAATGCCTACAATTTTTTCTTCCATTGTTAGCTTAATTCATTCCATCTTCACATTGAGATTGTCTACCTTGGTGACCAGATTCACCATTATCAACCGCAGTCACTCCACATCCTCCCTCAAGACTTCCACGTCTCGCATTAGCAGCGAGAAATGTGATCTCGCTTCATCAACTAACTGTGCCCCAACTCCCTCTAGCTTGGGCATCATCTCCTCCATCGAAGCCACATCAAGGATCGTTCCTGAGCTTTCAGCACATGTGTCAACTGAGAAGGCCACTCTAGATAAAATCAATACACCTTGATTTAGGATCAATACACCTTGATTTAGGAGCAATGCACCTTGTTCAAGGTATGTCCCCTTATTGGCTTGCTCATCAAAAATGTTGTTGTTCTCTCTTTTAATATGATAGAAGGCGATGACTCAAATTTTAGAATTTTCTCCTTGATATTTATATCTAAGGGAAGCCAATCTTTAATATTTGGTTTTATTACGTTAGGATTGAGATAGAAGAAGCAAAGGTCGATCCGGACTAGCATTTTTAATTCCCAACAATTGCTTACTCAAAACTTCTGAATAGTTATTACAAAATACTAGACCTCCCACATTTTTCCATGCTTTCCTACAAACACATTATCGAGAGCTATGCCTGAACTGATATCTCAAGAGAGAGAATCTATGGATTCATCAAGGATGATATCAAAACATTTGGAAGTAGGGTCAATGAGGCATTTCAGTCGAGGGGATATATGGATTCATCAAGCATTTGGAAGTAGAGTCAATGAGGCATTTCAATTCTCCTTAGAAGCACTTTAAGTTAAATCTCTAAGAAAACTAATTACACAAAATCAACATATTGAAGATAATAGATTGAACAACCTTCAATCAAGTACTAGATTGACCTCAATTCATGATTATAATGGATTTCATGGTATCCACAAAGAGAAAAAACCCAATTCAAAGTGGACTTCAATACTTAGTAGCTCCTACAAAACAAAAAAAATCTAAAGCAAGTTAGTATAGGACATACCTCATGTAATAATATTACTATTTAAAAAAAATAAAAATTAATAGATGCAAATTGCATAATAACTTGAATGATTTTTTCCATATATCAAAGTATTTACTTTATTTCACTTTGCTTGCATAATTAAAAGTTTGAATATGCAATGATGACTACACAAGGATGACCACGAGGCTATATTTAACAATTTAAAAGCATCACTTTCGAAAGAAAAATAATTTAAAAGGGAGTTGTCCATGGAGGCGAAGGAATTAAGGAATTTCCCAGACAACTAAAAGTGGTCGGAATTTGGGCAATTTTTTTTTAAGAAATCTTGCAGTAGCAGTGTTTGAATTGTAGAAATTATACAGCAAGCATGTATATCATGGATTCAATCCGATCTAACAATTTACTAAAGTTAAATACTGAATCGTTTCTACAAATCAATTGCAGAATTAAAAACACAATTTCCAATAACATGAAGCAAAGAAGAATCAATCAGGCCACAACACAGATCATTTCCCGGGGAAATCTTGCTGCTCAAAACCCCACTATCTTCTATTGTATATTCAACATGGAATCATGAAACAATTACATACAACTCTTCTCACAAGATCTCATGTACTCAGCTAATTGTCTCACACTATCATGCATAAAATTGACTAATACTTAGCCAATTTATTGCCTCCAGACAACTTTCCTTTCTTGTGAAATCCCTGAAGAATAGGAATTTTTGCCTTCCTTGACTGTGCAAGTATCATGAGAACTCCAATGGGTTTTTGGTTGCATGGGTGCAACCCAGTGATCCTATAACTGATAGTCAACTTCCCTTTCACCTAGACCTCAACTAGGTCTCCACTGGATTTGTTTCATGTGAGATCATTGATTGTGAATTAATTAATATTTAATTTACTTGACCTCTCACTAATGTATCAAGCAGTTACAACTAGCACAATTGAGTTTAACTCACTTACCTGAGTTAAACTGATTACAACCTGCATTAACTAATGCACCACTGCACTTCGACTCTGTTACAACTAGAATTACTCTGCATGGCTCACCAACTACCTCTAACTCAAAATTCATGATATAACTGAGTTTATCACTCTCAGTTAACTATTACAAGTTATTTGAGACTATATTACATTTTATTTTCCATCTTAATTAAGGGATAACTAAAATAGACATGCACCAAATTTAGCCTTGTGGGCCCCACCCTAGTGTAGGTGCTTAAGGCACTAGGCATGGGTGCTGAAATTTTCTTGTTGAATTTCAACACTCCCTCTCAACAAGAAAGGGATTATCCTTCACCTCGATCTTGTCTCTATGGTATTCGAATTTTCTCCTAGTGAGCGCCTTCGTCAGAATATCTGCATCCTGATCTTCTGTGGAAATGTATTGAAGCAACATTATTCTTCTCTACACACAATCTCTAAGATGATGGTACCGAATATCTATGTTCTTGGACCTATCATGAAACACAAGATTAATCAAGAGTTTAATGCAATTCTGATTATCACAATGTATCACTGTCAGATCCATCTGAGAACCAAACAAACCAACCAAGATCTTTCTCATCGAGACAGCCTCACATGCAGCTTGACTTGCTGCCATGTATCTACGTCTGCTGAAATGAGTACCATAGATCGTTTTTTCCTGCTATACCAGGAAAATGTTGTTGATCCTATGTTGAAGATCCCTCCTGATGTGCTCTTTCTATCTGATGGAATTCCTGCCCAATATGCATCCGTGAAGCCTTGAAGCTTCACTCCCTTTGTCTTTCTGTACCATAGATCATACTCTGATGTGCCCCTTAGGTATCTCAAGACATGCTCCCCCGCCTTCCAAAAGAGCTTGGTAGGCTTAACCATAGCTTGAATCAACTAGTTAACTGTGTAGCAAATGTATGGTCTGGTGTTCACTAGATACATCAATGAACCAAATAACTGCTTGTAGATAGTAGCATCCATTACCTCTCTCGAAGTAGCATCCTCTTTCCTCCAATTTCCCGGAAGAGGAGTATCCATGGGTTTGCAGCTCTTTATGTGAAACTTACCCATTATCTCCTTTGCGTACTTGCCTTGAGACACAAAAATTTCACCATCCTGCTACCATATTTCCAATCCAAGGAAATAATGAAGGAGTTCCATGTCCTTCATTTCAAACTCCCTTGCAAGATCCTGCTTGCATGAGTGTATCAGCTGCTCATCACCAATCAAAATTAGATCATCAACATAAAGAACAATAATCAATAGCTTACCCTCAACCACAATTTTGTATAGGTTTTCATCTGTTTCACTTTTGATTAAGCCCAGTCCGGTGAAATAACTGTCTATCTAAGCATACCAAGCACATGGTTCTTGCTTCAGCCCATACAATTCTCTCTTGAGTTGGCACGCATGCGACTCACTGTTGAATATCTCAAAACCTATAGGCTTCTCTATGTACACTTCTTCGTCAATGATCCCATTGAGAAACACAGTTTTCACATCCATCTGATGAATGCGTCAGCCCATCTGCGCTAAGAGTGCATGTATGGATATTGTTGTAGCATAATTTAACTCAAATAAAATCAAGAGAGGTCCTGAGAAATTCAAGGTTGTTGAGGAACAGTTGTCAGAATGTCAAGAAGACTTGAAATATGCTCAAAAGGATAACCGCAAGCACAACGAGGATTCATCATCACATGTGCATTAGAACCAACATCAAGGAAGCAGTAGCAACATTGGAAGTGCAATCCAATCCAGAGGAGCAGCAAAGAAGAAAATCGCACAACAAGGGTCAAGTTGGGCTCATTCGCAAGCTCAAGAGAGACTAGCACGACATAACACCAGATAAGCTCAAGAGGGTTACACCGTGGAGCAAAAAAACTAATTTCCCAAAGGTAGAGAAATGATGCATTTCCCTTAAAAACTTAAGAGTTTTGGAGGAGGCACAAAGGGAAAAATAGATGGTTGGGATCAAAGCGTAGAATTGGAATGGAGAGATGGACGATAGAGATCATATCGCATATCACATTTGATAAAGGATACAAGTTTGTAATATGGTTAAACTTGCGATATTGCGATGCGATGCAATCTCACATCGCAAGGTTTGGAGGAAAGGCACTAAAGGAATATGTTATGAAGTGCGAAGTGCGAAGTGCGGTAAAGCTCCATATCGTCGATTGCGATTTGCGATTGGCCCCACCTCTGCTTGCCACGTCACCTTCCGCCTGTCGCACTTCGAACATCACATAGTTTAACACTTACCTTCCATGTCTCATAACAAAATCCCTGATATGTGATTTTCGAGCGGATGCGATGCGGTTTCAAAGGTGAACTCCAAAGGTTTTCAAATTTGGAGGTAAGGCATTTCTGGTGTTAAATTGCATTAGAGGAAGAAAGGAGGATTGTAATGTAAAGCCAGTGAAACGCTGGAATGTGATAGAAATCAGACACAACGCGTTCTCCAAAGGTGAGAAGAATATGGTTCAAGTCCAAGTCTTACAGTGGTTGACGAAGAGAATATAGAACGTTGCAGGTACACACAAAGGCAGAGGCAGAATCAGGCAGAAGAGCATATAGTGGCACTGTGGGAAGCACAACAACTGGGTCAATTCAGGCACTGAGGCGTTGGTACAGAACTGTGCAGCTACCACATCATAACCAGAAATTACACCTCAAAACTTCGGGGGGATGCATCAACAACATCAGATTTAGCAAAATGAACAATATTTCAAGTTTCAATTTGTTTTCTTGGTATGATTGCATAATTAATCTTAATAGTTTAGGTAGTCAAGTAGTTTCAAGAATTTCAACAATTACGAACTACTTTGATGTATTTAAGTGGGTATAAATAAAGAAAAATGGGCCTGAGTTCTAGACCTCTTGGGGATTACATTTTGTAATTATTTTTCTGATGGGTAAATGAAAGAAGCAGTAAGTTTCGTGCAACTGTTGATGGTGATTCATGTTTCTTGTGCCATTTTGTGTCCCTTCTTCTTTGAATGAAGTGAAGTAATGTTGCAACAGATCTCTTAATTACATCTGTGAGTAAGAGTTAAATAAATTTGCCTCCTTCACTCCATCTCTTCTCCCTTCACAAATTCTTTTTGAAACTTAAAAGTAATATATTATGTGTTTACATCATATTATTTTGAGTTTCCCCTCTCTTCACAAACTCCTGATGAAACTTTAAAGTAATAGATTATGTGTTTACAACATATTATTTCGAGTTTCCTCTCTCTCCATGAATCTCATTTGAAACTTAAAAGTGATAGATTATGTGTTTTCAACATATTACTTTGAGTTTCCCCTGCAGTTCTTCTTTTTATTCAGATATCAGCAGTGAATGGCATTATGAAATCTTTTATTATTCCATATCATTAAGGGTTTTAGAAAACTAGTCTCCAGAAGGATAGAATAAAGACCTCATGATAAAATCATTTATGTGACACACTTTTAAAATGTCTTAAGCACTGATTCCTTTCAAAACTGAGGGATTTTCTCTTAAGATACAACAGATCTAATGGAGGAGTACCTTGCAACATGTGCAAAAGTCTCATCATAATCGATCTCCTCAATCAGTGAGAATCCCCAGGCCACAAATCTGGCTTTGTATTTCTCCACGATCCCATAAAAAACTTTCTTTACCTTGTAGATCCATATCGATCCAACCACTGATTTGTCGACCGGTATTGGGACAATCTCCCATGCACTATTCTTGACAATGGAGTCATACTCCTCCACCATTGCATCAACCCGAGTTAGTTGCTGCACTTCTTCCTAAAAGGAAGATGGTTCAGTCACAATACATTTTCTCATAAGATCCATGTATCCAGTAAACCTGTCTGGAGAATGTCTTTATATACATTGTGAAGTAGGGGCTCCTACATTCTTCGTAACATTAAGTCCCAATCTATCAACTTTTGTGGTGCACCTTCTACCATTTCTGATGGATGGCTCTGCATGAGTGTTTTCCTCCACTCCGTGAACCTTCACATGTGGTTGCTCCACATCTTGAGGCTCATCCTTAGGAACCAAAAATTCATCCTCTACATGCAAGTCCAAATCCCTCTCAAGGGACAACCACATGGCTTTATCCTCATCAAATTTTATATCCAGTCGCACAACAATCATTCTGTTGTTTGGAAAATACACATGATAATTATGGGGTGTTTCAATGTACCCCACAAAAATCCCGATCTCAGCTGTCCATCCTAGTTTCTTCCTGGCGTCTTTGGTCACATGCACATAAATAGATGAGCCAAAAATCTTGAAGTGTGAAAAATCAGGTTTCTTACCAGTGAAAGTCTCTTCAGATGTACTCATGCCAAGTAAACCTTGAGGACAACAATTCTGCACAAATATTGTAGTGTTGCATGCTTCCACCCACAGATGCATCACTAGGCCTTGATCATCCAACATCGCTCTTGCTACACCCACGATCATTCTGTTCTTTCTTTCCGCGACCACATTCTGTTGTGGGTTATGAGGCGCTATCAATTCTCTTCGAATACCTTCTTTGCTGTAGAAATTCTTGAATTCGTTAGAGATATATTCTCCACCATTATGGCTCCTAAGAGCCTTCACTTGCTTCCTCGACTCTCATTCCACTAGTGCCTTAAACTCAAGAAACTTAGATAATATCCAATCTTCCTTTTGCATGAAGAATATCCAACACTTATGAGAAAATTCATCAAAAAATATCACATAGTACTTATGTTTTGCTGTTGAAGCAAAAAATAATGGTCCACACACGTCTGTGTGAACTCTTTCAAGGATCCCTGAAGCTAGGTTCTACTTCTCATGAAAGGTGGCCTTTACATATTTTCCCATAGTACATCCCTTGCATGTGTTTGAGAACACATATGTACCCTTGGGAAGACTAGTAGAAATTTTCTGCATGACTCTCGAGGCTCCATGGTGAAGATGGCCCAATCTCCTGTGCCATAATTCACCCTCATCCTGGCTCACCACTTTGTCTACCTTGCCCATAATTTTTGTGCAACCATCTACCTCCAGATTGTAGAGATTATTAATTCGAATCCCTATCCTTTTGTCTTGTACTATTGTTTTGTGTTGCAGGAAATATTTTCCTTCACTAAAAACAACATCATAGCATCTATCCTCCAACATTGCGACTTAGACTAAATTTTTCTTCAAACCTAGTACATGCATTACATCTTTTAATTGAAAGGTTTTGCCTGACTGCCTCTGGAAGGTAATGGTACCAGTCCCAGTAGCACTGTACCACCCATCATCACCCATTTCAGTATGCATATGGAGATCCTTCTCGTCTAGGGTACTAAAAAGTTCTTTGTCTCACGTCATGTGAAAGGAAGCGCCACTATCCAAATACCACACAGATCACAATGCACTTGACACCATGCATGCGATCAATAAGAATTCAAGCTCAAATTGCGAGGCCAAAACCTCACCAGCTGCAGATCCTCTAGCCTTCTTGTTTTTTTTCTTTTGTAGACAGTTAGTAGCATAATGCCCATGCTCATGACAGTGAAAACACTTCACCTTGGACATGTCCTGCTTATTGCCATTTTTGGACTCATATTTAGAATGGAATTTCTTCCCCTTCCCCTTCTTCGCCTTGGAAGCCAAAGTACAATATTCTTCATCTTCATTCTTAGATGAAGATCCATCTCTGGTGTTCCATCTAAACTCCTCCTGCACCAAATGCAACCACACTCTTTCTCAATCTGGAAACTTTTCCCTTCCATTGACAGAGTCTTGATAACTATGCCAACTCTTGGGAAGTCCTAGGAGAGCCAAGCTCACCAAATCATCATCAATGAAAATTATACCAAAGCTCCCCAATTCATACTGACATTAGACAAAATTTGTTAGATATTTTGGTATGGAGTTGCCCTTCTCCATCTTGATCTTCCTGAGTTGATAATTGAGCGCCAATTTCCTATGATCGATGCTGCTCTGGAATAGATTCGTTAAGGCCTTCCACATTGCATATGGTGTGGCTTGCCCATGAAGGCTTGAGACAATGTGGTCTCGTATTCCCTCCACTAGGATCCTCCTCGCCTTTGCCACTTTCTTTTTCCACGCATCAAGATTTGCAGCATCTGTCACAATGGGTTGAGGAACATCATTATCAATGGATTCCTTCAAGCCATTGTCTTCGAGTACTACCTCCATCTTTTCCTTCCAAGAAATATAGTTTGAGCTGCCCTTGAGTGCATACTACAACCTCAAGCCATTGAAATCCATTTCGATCCTGAATTATTTGTAGCACCAAGAAAGTCTTTCTTAAAATTCAAATTCTATACAGTCACAAACTCAAATCCTCCTTCAAAATTTTGATTTCCTATGCTCCGATACCATGTAGAAATTATACAACAAGCATGTATATCATGGATTTAATCCGATCTAAAAATGTACTAAAGTCAAATACTGAATCGCTTCTACAAATCAATTTCGGAATTAAAAACACAATCGCCAATCACATGAAGAAAAGAAGAATCAATCAAACCACAACACATATAATTTCTCGAGGAAAGCTTGCTTCTCAAAACCCCACTATCTTCTATTGTATATTCAACATGGAATCATGAAACAATTACATACAACTCTTCTCACAAGAGCCCTCCTGTACTCAACTAATTGTCTCACACTGTCATGCATAAAACTGACCAATACTTAGCTAATTTAATACCTCTAGACAACCTGCCTTGCTTGCACAATCCCTGATGAATGCAATCCCTGAAGAACAAGAATTTTTTCCTTCCTTAACTGCGCAAGTATCATGGGCACTCCAATGGGTGTTTGGTTACATGGGTGCTACCCAATAATCCTACAACTGATAGTCAACTTCCCTTTCACCTAGATCTCAACTGGGTCTCCACTGGATCTGACATGCATGCAACTAATAATAGTAAATCCTCAGTTGCATGTGAGATCACTGATCGTGAATTAATTAATATTTAATTCACTTGATCTCTCACTAGTGTATCAAGCAGTTACAACTAGCACAACTAAGTTTAACTCACTTAACTGAGTTAAACTAATTACAACCTGCATTAGCTAATGCACCATTACACTTCAAACTCTATTACAACTAGAATTATTCTGTATGGCTCACCAACTACCTGTAACTCAAAATTCATGAGCTAACTAAGTTTATCACTCTCAATTAACTATTACAAGTTATTTTGAGACTAGATTACATTTTATTGTCCTTCTTAATTAAGGGATAACTAAAATAGACATGCACCAAATTTAGCCCTATGGGTCCCACCCTAGTGTAGGTGCTTAATGCACTAGGCGTGGGTGCTGAAATTTTCTTGTTGAATTTCAACATGAATCATGTTTTTTATCGTGGAAATGGATTCAACACCATCAAAAACCTTTAGGGAACCCAAAATCTTGAAGTTTGATAGCTATAGCCTGGATTTACAAAAATCCCTGCCAGATTTTATTAAAATCTTACTGGAATTTCCATGATTTTCAGGGAAAAAAAGTAGAGTTATTAGACTACGACATTAAAAATCATGATCAAGTCACTAAAAAAACATAAATGGGAAAGAGATAAGGAAAGTATTTTTAATGTCCACAAGGCTAAAAATAAACTATGGGACATATTGCTTCTCCATCTAGCTCTTGTATTCGACGAACTTTTATAATAAACGCTTCCAGTTTCTTGACAAACTCTTCATTGAATAGATGATCCTAAGAGCTAGCTACCATGATACCTGCATAATTTTCCCTGTTGTCTTTGAAGGCCTCCCATTCTAAAATGAAATGTTTTTTTGTTTCCATTTTTCCGGAAGACCAAAAAATACATACTCTTTCCTCCCACATTTATTTTTCTTTTTTCCAGTGTTCTGTTTCACAACAGAGTTGATGATTATTGGTCCTAAATTGAGCAAAAATAATTTTAGATCTCCAAGAAATATTGGCCCCTATGTACGCTTTTTGCTAAAGATTATGAGTGGGGTTAAAATCTTCAATGCAATACTTATTCTTTCTCCCTAACTCTTTCTCCCAAGTACGTCTTTGGAACTTAAACATAACAAAAGTTTTTATCTCTTTACTGTTTGTAGGACATATGCTTAAGAAAATACCCCAGTTACTAAACCATTTGTTATTTTTCAGCATCCAAGTCTTCTTTATTTTTCACAATATGTCATTAAACACAACCTTAGGCCATCTACCCTCTTCCATTTGCTCAATTTTTTTCAAATACCTTATGACTCACGCCATAGCAATTGCTTCAATAGAAGAAACCCTTGTTTCACTAAACAAGATAGCATAAGGAACTGCACTTCTATTTTTGAATTTGTTTGTAATCAAATTCTTCTGAATTTTCTCAATTTGTTTCCACTACATCCCGATTGTGCTACCGGCCCACAGTTCACAACCGTAGAGAATAAATGGAATCACTAGAAGCCCAAAAAGAGTTAGAGTGGTTTTCCATTCCCACAATTCTGCTTCTTTACTGATGCCAGGATACTGGGTTAAAACAGATCCTAGCACATAAATGAGTACGTGCTTCCTTCATTATGAAAATTCTCAAGAAAAATCTTCATTAAAACTATGATTCAGCTCAAATATACATAAAGGAAAGAGAACCATACAAATTTTTTTTTGATATAAGATAACATAAGAAATTCCTTGGCCGAATATTACAATGGATGGCCTCTTGGCTCTCGGCCCTTTTCCAAATGCTCTCAAACCCTCTCTCTCTCTCTCGCTCTGTATTCCTCACTGTCTTTCATCCTCACACAATCCTCCTATTTATACATAAATATGAATTTATTCCACTCCATAAATTCCTCCACACAATCTCAACTAAAATCTAAATTAGATTTATCCTTTTTTTGGACTCAACTAAGTCTCGTTTATGGAATTCCTAATCCCTAGATTATCTACCTAATTCAACTCCACTCATATCCTTAATTATTTAAGGAATATTTACAATAATCCTCACATTTATATTTTCTTTCTCAATTTATTAAAAATTAACAAAATAATTAATAAAATAATTAAAAATCATCACCCCATTAATCACACAAATGAATAATGAAAATTTAGCTTGATGCTCCTGCATCATACTCCCCATGTAGAGAAGTTTCCATAGAATCCTGTCTATGAGGTCTGTCGCTTTTCTGTAACAATGCGATAGCCACAAGTCCTAATGACTTTCTCCCTCCAGGATTCCAAA
Organism: Pinus albicaulis; assembly: GCA_034641835.2. NCBI lineage: Eukaryota > Viridiplantae > Streptophyta > Pinopsida > Pinales > Pinaceae > Pinus > Pinus albicaulis. The sequence continues at coordinate 1,291,358,045 of CM076583.1, read as the reverse complement.
CTCTGTTCTGCCGCTGGTCCTTCAAAGTATCAGCTCGATTTGGTAACTAATCACTCACTTTGTCGATTGGATTCCATCGACCTTTACAACAATTGTTTCCGCCAATTCCTCGGAGTAATTCCTCTTTGTTTAATTCTTTCTTCTCCAACTGAGCTGAATAATCAACTTTCTGCCATGAAGAATAATCAAGAACTCCTTCTTGATTACAACTATAGTATTTGATTGCTTTTATAGCAACAAATTTCTCGTCCAACGTTGTACTTTCATTCACCAAAAAACTGTTAGTTTTAAAAAGATAAGACCTTTGATGCTTCAAGTACCAATCTCCCATCATCTAATTTCTGGTTTTCAGTAGATCTTGTTTTGAACTGCTAGCTGCTTTCATGATTATCCTACTGGTTTAATATTTTTGTCTCCTTTATGTCTCTACAGGCATAACTTTCTTGCTGCCCCTAATCTTTCATCTCAACTCCAAATAATTTTTGTTCAATTTCTTTGATTTCGACATCATATCTGTTAATGTCATTTTCTGTACCTACAGTCACATTATTATATGAAACGTTATAACATTCATTCAACTCTATAAATGTTAAAAACATTTCATCCATATCACGCATAGTAACTGCAATCTCTTCTGTATCAGGTTCTGCAAGCTTCATTTCTCCCTCAGGTTCCTTAAGCCATAGATTGAAGAACTTGATTTCCATGTGAAATCTTTCCAGCACTTCATCACAACCTTCTATTTCACTACAATGCAAAATTCCGTTAGCAATTTCATTAAACAAATACATTTGTTTACCTCCTTGGAATATCTCTTTGGTATTTCCTTTATGCTCCTGCTCCATAATATCTTCAACTGGCTGTCTTACCCCAAACAAGAATTCATTTATGATTTCTTCCTGCTGCAACACATCAGTACCTTCCTCCTCTGAAAGGCATTCTCCATTAGACTTCACCTCAAGAGTTTAATTCTGCTATGTGACAGTTTCACCAGACTGTCCACCATCTTTCGCACATCCTTCAAACATACATAAAATGTGAGATTTAAAAATACAAGGCTTCATAGCCTCATCTGATTCTCTTGTCAACACATCTTCAGATTCTTTTGAACTATCCCAATAGTTCATGAGATATTCCTCATTGATCTCTTCAACCAGAATTTCACCTTGATCTGGGCCACAAATGGAAACATCCATTTTTAACTCAGCCTCTCTGATTTTTCACACCTCAACATCTGCTCGAGCTTCCTCAGCTATTTTTCAACTGTATGCTTACCCCCTTTTCCCTCCTTGCATGTAGTCTCTGCCACTTCACTTTCTTCCTCATGGTCCAACCATGTGTCCGGTCTTTCACATTTATCTGCAACAATTTCATTAACAATTCAAGGTGAATTATTATCTCAGCCTTCTCCTGCTCATAATCTTCATTAGTCAACTACTCACATATGCCACTTACCTTGGCATTTTCCTTCTTCCTTCTTCAGTTGAGGTCTTTCTCAGAACCTCTGAAATGACTATCAACAGTCATATTCTCCTCCTTTGTAAACTTCACTATTCAAGTGTGGATTTAATTCGAATCCTCTTTTTGGAAAGCCTCCATACTTTCCATTCAACAATACAAGCTCTCTTCCAGCGCTTGACCTCTTTTAGTTCTCTGTCTTGGAATCATCTCTGGGAAATTCTCTTGCTTCACTTTGCTACAAACAACACTTTAGTAATTTTTGTGTTACAATGACCAAACTCTTTGGGTTTTAGGCTCTGCCGATCATGCATCCAATTATATTCAAACCTTTGACTTGGTTTATGACTCTTTGACTTCAGAATTTACACCAACTCCTCATTTTCGATGAAAAATACTCAATCTTAACTCAAACAATCCAAACTTTCATTTGACCCTAACATATGGTTTGACTTCAAGACTTGACCCAATAATTATGATAGTGGATATACACCCTTAATACATTTTTAGGATGTAAAATCTTCACTCTCTCTCATACTTCATTCTTATGAAAACATCATTAGTTTCCCATTATCATTTCACATGATACTGAAGTATTTAATCAAAATGTAATCCCGATTTTCCAAGATTTATTTTATGGTGAAAATACAAAAACCATTCAATTTTCAACTTTCAAAAATACCTTTCTGAATTATCATACCTTATGCTCCCGTTAAGGTTAATTAATAAACCTTTCCCTTGCATTTGCAACTCTCTGGATTTCACTCTTCTGTGCCATCTTTGTCACTGTGACTACTTGCATGCCCTTCATACCATAAGCTCATCATTTTTGTGCAAACATTTTTCCTACACTTTTATGCACCATACAACATCAATTCACATCTCTTCACCTGTGTATAGAGAACATGTTTTCAACCTCTTCGATGAATAATGTAAAACTCGTACATTGTGCCCATCCTGAATAACACCTCCTTAGATGCCGCCACATGATGGTAAAAACAAAGATTCTACAACATCAAGCAATTGGGTTTTCAATCTTAAACACAAATCAAAAGAATTCTCCCACTTCCAACTACAAGATTTGGTCCAAAATGACTTAACCAAAACTACGAAGAACCCACATTATGAATAATAAACCCTCTCACATAAAAATGCATACTTCTTTTTATATCACCCAGGATAGCCCATTCTCATTTTCCATTAATTTTCCATTCATTTATACCTTCGAATTTGCAACAGTTTTACTCTTTCATAATATTTACAAAAGATCAACTTCTCGAGTATGCAAGGAAATACAATCATCCAAATTTTAAAATACCTTTACTCAATGAATATTTATTCATTCAATGAGTACTTACCTTGAATATTCTTGTGGTTGAAATGATCCAACCCTTCTCTCTCGTATTCATTTAAGAATACATTGAAGCCTCTACAGAATTTGTCTCCACTAACTCTTGCTCATCGATTTTTCTGAGTCTTCTCATGCTCATCAAATATATTCTCTCCAACTCGTGTTCAACAAAACTGCATATTTCTCAAAATTTGTAGATCTCTGGGTTATGACACATGATTTGAACAAAACAATTCATTACGCAACAATAAAATTCATTCATTACGCAGCAATAAAATACATCAATATTTGCTTCTCAATTATGGCCAATTCATTTGACACCTTTTCTATTTTCTGCAGCGATGAAATCCCCACATGGGTAATTGAGATCTCCGGTTTCGCATACACTCCATGCGCATTAGTAGTCTCCTCCAGTTTCACAGACACTAGGCATTTAACAGACTCATTTAACAATGGCACCCAACCTCCAATCCACGAGACCCTACCTTGAGTCCTTGATTCTTCCCATCGCGACCAACAGAACTAGTATTGTCATAATCCAAAAACATATACCAACATCAAAACAATCAACTCAGGAAAACAACGTTGATATGAAACTCGTGTTTTTTTATGTTCCCCGTAGTATTTCATCAAATATCCGCAAGAAATTTACAAAAAGCTTTAATCTAACCTGTAGAAATCCAAACGACCTTGGCTCACAGGTTCAGTCATTTCTCCTTTAGGGCTAACACCAATTACACTATATTCATCTGCAGTAGGATCTAGATCCGGCCAAGATTCCACTATGCAATTTTTTTTTCAAGCACTCTGATATCTCCCACGCAATACACATCTCTGATTGGTGATCCTATTGCAAGGGGCAGTTCTTATCAGTAGAGTGAATTTTATACCTAGGCGCAGGCTCCACTAAGACAACGTCACAGAGACTTGGATCCACGGGACTTTCAACTCAGGCCTCCCACCGATCTTAGACTCAACGAACAATGTTCATCACAACCCAGTCTTTGGAAGAAACACGTCATTTTGTTTGAGACCACTGTTTGTCCAAACCATCACACAACCATCAAGAAATCATGACCAAATAATACGATTTCAAACTAGTTGTATTCATATTGGAATACACTGTTTATATATATATATATATATATATATATATATATATATATATATATATATATATATATATATATATCGAATACCACTCCTTACCATGACTCCAAGGTGAATGTGTATATATCAGAAGGCACTGCATAGTTATATATTTTTGTTAACAAAACCCAACACAGGTCTTACACCATAATCATACGGAGTCTATGTTTAATGTCTTTACGCAGTCTCCTCTTCACTAGAACCACTACTCATTCCAAAAATTTAACAATGCCATTATGCGTTATAGCAGTGCGGTGGACTCTCATACCACTATGAGCACCAACGCATCATTTTCAAGGTGTCACGTTGTTGCGTAGTGGATTCTCCACCTTGGATGCACCGCACGGGTTCCAACTCCTCCAACGCCTGCATCCACACCGATGCTTATACCTGATACATAGTGATTATATTATAAAACGAAAATCAAACCATATGTTTCAACTGCTAATTCAGCATCGAGTTCAGTCCACAATAACTCATCTTCTCCATCACTTGCGTTCCAACAAGTCTGCGCTTCCATACACTTGACAACCACGTCAATGCCGAGAATAAAAATGAATGCACAGTTTTTAATATTGATTTACCTCTACGACTTTATTCCCAGCACTCTCCAATTCCGCATTTAACATTCAGCTACTTCTGCACTCAATCCCATTATTTGATTACCTCTACGCCACCCCCATCTTAGCATTTTACCAAACGGGGTTGCTCCCATCGCACACCTATTCATTGGCTTCGCTTTGCTATTTTAGCATTCATCACACTATCACTGCTCATCTCTAAGCACATCTCGACCTATCTTCAATGCATTCAACCTCGCCACGCATGGATCTCTGGCTTTGATACCAAATGATGTTAGGATACTGGGTTAAAAAAATCCTATCACATAAATGAGTACGTGCTTCCTTCATTACGAAAATTCTCAAGAGAACTCTTCATTAAAACTATGATTTAGCTCAAATATACATAAAGGAAAGAGAGCCATACAAACAAAATACTGATATAAAATAACACAAGAAATTCCTTGGCCGAATATTACAATGGATGGCCTCTCGGCTCTTGGCCCCTTTCCAAAAGCTCTCAAAACCTCTCTCCCTCTCTTGCTCTGTATTTCTCACTGTCTTTCATTCTCACACAATCCTCCTATTTAAACATAAATATGAATTTATTCCACTCCATAAATTCTTCCACACAAATCTCAACTAAAATCTAAATTAGATTTATCCTTTTTTTGGACTCAACTGATTATCTACCTAATTCAACTCCACTCATATACTTAGTTATTTAAGGAATATTTACAATAATCCTCACATTTATATTTTCTCTCCTAATTTATTAAAAATGAGAAAAATAATTAAAAATCATCACCCCCCTAATCACACAAATGAATAATGAAAATTTAGCTTGATGCTCCTACATCATCTACACCTGTTTTGAAGAGCACAAAATTCTTTCCAACTCCCAAAAGTTCTTTTCTTTCTACAACCATCCCAACTTAAATTTATGTTGAAGTCAATTTTGAGGTATTTGTAGTCTGCAACTTCTTCCAGAATGTTTCCTTCAAAGTAGAACTTATGATGGTTATGCTTTTTTTTGTTAGCGAAAACCACTACTTTCGTTTTGCTAATATTGACTTTCATCCCCACCCTTCTACAAAAATGCTCAAGGGAACGTAAGTGCTCTTGCAAACCAAGAGTCGATTTAGCAATAATTATAAGGTCATCTGAGTACAAAAGAAGTCTTATAACGAACTTGCACAAATGGATACAGTCACCCCCTTGCGAATTTAGCCACTCTTCAAGCTTGTCAATATATAAACCAAAAAGGATAGAAAATACATGTGGAGGTGGTTAAAATATATCTATATACAGGTAATATCACACTTGAATATTGGAGTTTCCAGCACTCCTGCATTACAAATATGTCCATTAAGAGTAAAGGTCCACTTGGAAATAATGATTTAAAAATCATAGCATAATAGTTAATATTGGTTAGAACTCTGTTCCCACCATGTAGAACCTATAATGGCCAATAATATTACAATTTTATTCTCTTCTACTTGTGTGGTCAATCAATCTGAACAATTTCATAGGTATTTACTGAGATGGAATTAAATTTTTTGGTAAATATTTGTAGAGATTAAAATATTTAATAATAAAAATTAATTAAATTATAATTTTGTTTGTATATCTATATAAATTAAATCACTTATAAATTGATATATATATATATATATATATATATATATATATATATATATATATATATATTTCACAAAGGAAAAATTTGTAATTTTATTAATGAAAACAAAATTACATGTTACACTTTGCTATAATCTCCAGAGACAGGAAAATATTTTGCAGCTAGATGCTATATTACAAGACGAGAGAAAAATTAAATTTTCCTCCCTTTTTTATTTTCAACTTTTCGCCATGGACCTGGTGATGGCTGAGTTGCGATAAGTGTGAACTGATTTTCAGCTATGGTTGCTCCATTGTCCTTATCCGAATCGGATGTGTCTAAGTTGTGTTGTCTTTTGAGTCCTCTGCTTTCTGGTGTCTCTTGTTCTAAAGCTGTCCGAGCCATGTTTGTAGGCTCTTGCATCTCCTGTTCTTGTGTCTCAACTTCGGTTGTTTCCTTATTATATTCTTTTGGGGCGGGTTCCGTCTCAACTTCTTCCACCTCCTGTTCTGGTTCCACAGAGGGAAATTGCTAGCCCTTTGTGGCTTTCCCTGTCTTTTTCTTTTTTCTGTTATCTCTTTTAGCTTCTGGACAAGTGTTTTGCAAGTGCCCGGTATTCCTGCATACTCTACACCTGAAGGCAGTGTTCTCATAGTCAAGATGCTGCGTCCATTTTTCCTGTTTGTGAGTCAGTATGATGCATTCTGGAAGCCCCTTGCTGAGGTCCACTTCCACACAGATTCGAGCAAAGGTGAAGACCCTCTCCTCCATGCGTTGTGTGTCAGTTTTGATGTAGCTCCCAATCATGTCACCAATGCTTCCAAGAACATCTTCATTCCAGAAATGAAGTGGGAGGTTGTATAACCTCACCCAGACCGGCATCTTGGAGACTTCCATGGTATTTGCGTCAAAATCTGGAAACAAAGGTGTGGTGAATAGTCCGGTGGATCCCCAAAACCAGGGACTAGCCTGTTGGATATGATCTCCGATCTCCGAAGTTAAGAATTTAACAATGAAGAATCCCTTTGAACAGAGATGCATTTCACAATCCGTCGTCCAGTTAGTGAAAATCCAATGGAAAAGCTCCATTGGTTTTGGCCAGAAACAGTTAAATCTGCATATGAGTGCCTGTGTTTCAAAAACGGATCTGTGCTCATCTATCTCAGGGAGTTCAATCTGTAGTTCTGGAGTCTGGTTGAGTTGTTCCACAATGTATGGTTTAGGGCCATAATATGCCTGTGCAGTGGGGGCAGCCGATATATTTTTCCCCTTTAAAATATTCTTATAGGTCATTCCCCTAGAGCCCTGGGCACTGTGCTGCCCAACAACACCGCCTCTCAGTCTTAGATTGAGATAAATGGTGGCAGCAGGGTGAATGCCATAATTGCAGAGGTTGTTGGTGTCCTGTAGTGATCTCCCTTCATGGATGAGGGACTGTACATGCCTAGGATGACCAAATGGCTTCCTTCAGTTCTATAACCTGATCAGATTCATTTATCTAATGTAATAAACTGTTCCCCTCAGGGGTCTTGATAAAAATCTGAAAACAGTGTGTGCTTACCCGATATACATTTGCAGTGTTAGATGCGGGATTTTTCTCGTCCTGTTGTGTCTGGCTCCGTGGAGGCCTCCCTTCGTGAACACGGAGATAGTCGTCAGCCCAAGAGCTTCCCACCAGTGAGGGCCAACGCAAAGAGTAGTCGGCTGGCGGACAAAGGCATAAGGTGTGTAGTTTCGGTTCAGAAATACCAAGGGAAATCGTATCACAGGTTCTGATGCTCTGGAGACAGAACAGAGCATCGAGCCGAACGTCTAGGAAATGGTGTGGGAATCACGCCTCCCATCCGCCGGCGTGAGGGTCGCAACGCCCATCATTCTCGCAGAGGCACATAGTCAATATCGAAACGTCTTTGCCGCGCACAGTCAAGAAAAATGGCATAGTCTGCCCGTCTGGTTTGTTGGGGACCCCTATAATGGCAGTCGCGGGAAGGTCCCACCGTGCAGCATAATCCTTCCCATCCTTCGTGTGGTCGCGAAGGAGCAGATACCAGGTCCATTGCCGCACTGATACATCTCTGCGAGCAGATCCATAGTTGCACCACCAGTTCGGCGCTATCCAGCATGCGGCAACATCGTTTTGGGCTTGAAACCCTAGGGCAAGAGAAAAGTCACCTGCGCTCTTCATCATTTTCCCCCCCATATATATATATATAACAATGTTTTTATCTATATAAATTTATCTCTATTTTATTATGGATAATTTTAATGTGTAAATAGACTTTGTTACAATACTATGGGCCAACACCATGGTTTACTAATACTAAATGGCCAAAAAATCATCACTCATGTTCATATGACAATTTTTTTAATTAATTAATTTAATTAAATAGAATAAATAACATAGCTACCTTTAAGATAAATCTCAATATTTGTCACTACTATTAAGAATATTATAAAATATTCCATGGAAGTAAAACCCATACTATCCACCTAATAATTATTGGGTTAGAGGCTACAACCTAGTATGACGCGATGTGTGAGTAAGTTTAAATCTTATACTTTTAAAAGATAATTCAACAAGATATTTAAATAAACTATTTGAATATCTATGTTAACTAATTTATGTTGATATGAATTTCATATATATCTATATATAGAATTTTTTTTGTTAAAATAAAATATTATAATGTTTCATAAATAAATAAATAAATAAATAAATAAATAAATAAAAGAGTTATCAACAAAATATTTTAATACGAAATAATATTCACATATACTTAAAAATATATTAATAATAAAAAAAACCATTTTCATTTGCAGTCATAAAATGTTTTGATGTAGATATTATGTATAATATTTTAATGTCAATTATGTATATATTCTATATCACTTAAAAAAAATTATGTACCGATCATGAAAAAAACTCTATTTATGATTAGTCAATATAATTTTTTTCAAAAAGATTGAATTGCTGTAAAATAAGCCTCTCACTCAATTAAAATTAAAATTTTGAAAACCTATTCTAAAATAAACGAGCATTATTTACACTTAAATCTATGTAGTATGTTTAAAAGCAATGGACAAGTCAAACTTTCTATCACTAAATTGAGACACTAAATGTTATGGATAAAATGATTGAAAATCCAATAAAAGTTAATTCATCAATTCCATTCCATAACATTTTTCAAACATATTATTGCGTTGGAACATATTTAGTTTAATTTCTAATTAACAAGATAAACATTTTTTTTAATATTTATTAAGAAAAATTTGAATATCCAATAAAAGTTAATTTCAAAATATCCACATTCTTTTAATACTTTTAATGATTTGTCTATTGCCTTCTTCCCATCCTTTAAATTTGTTTTTTTGGTTGTTGCTGTTCCGTTGAGACACTTATATTACAAAATTTAAAAATATTGATAATAAGAAAAAAAAGTTTAAAATGGATTATAAATATTAATAATAAAAATCATATATAAAATACTTTTAATACTTTTAGTAGATGTGTAATTCATTTACTATTCGATATGGAAACTACGTATATGAAATTTAAAATAGTATTGATATTATACCTGATTTAGAAGAAGATGTATAATTATTCCAATACTTAAGATGGAACTACGTGTGATTTTTAATTTCCAATATATTGGAGAGTTGTAATTTATTTACTACTAAAAATATTTCAAAGATATTTCAGTTTCATATATATATATAGTAAAAATTGTTATGACTAAAACACTTTATTGATGTATTGGTTAAAATGAAAGAGATTTGTAATATTTTCCTTCTTTTATATGGAATTAACACACACATTAACAGCAAATGTAAATGGGGTTTACAAATCAAGAGATTTGATCCCTCTCCACGATTGATAAGATGGAAATATTTAATGTAGATTAGAATATATATATAGAAAAATGTAGCTTATACTGTTATTGTTGAAGATAATGGAGAATCCTATATTAGTGTGAGTTGGTTCACGAGACCTTAGGATAGGAATTAGTTTTTATTTCTTAGGATATGGTTCTAACTTCCCTAAAACCTTGTATTCTATATAATGCTTGAAGCGTATTGAGAATGTAGAGCATTCTGTAGAGCTAGACTCTCCTGGTTCAGACTCTCTTTCGTAGAGCTCACTAGTGAGTTTTTTAATTTATCAATTCAAACATCTCATTTTATCATGGTATCAGAGCTCCAGGGACGATTCGTAGATGAAGCGTTGTGATCCCTACGAGTATTTAGGTGGCAGAGGAGAAGCCCCTAATGACTGAGTAGAATTTTTTTTTTCTCTGCTTATTTCCGCTATGACGCATCTCGTAGTGAGAAACAAAGCTCGTATTAAAGTTTCAAGGGTTGAGAATTTCATTTTTAAACCTTTTATGCGAGTTATTTGATTTGAGAATTTCGTTTTAAATCCAAAAAAGGATTTCTCATACACTTTTCAAAAAGGGATTTGAAAATCATGCACTCCGTTGGTTTCTCATACATACACTTTTTTGGAAAAGAGCACATGAATTAATTTTTTAAAGGGAATTTTTTAAACGTTCCTTTTGTGAGTGGAGTGTTTTTAATGATTCTTTTTATGAGTGGATATTTTAATAAGGTTCTTAAAAAGTGTTTTTTTTTTTTTTTTTTCAAAAAGGATGATTACTGATCTGCTTAAGAAGAAAGGTCATTATAGATTTGAGGCTTCTGCGAACCATAGATCTTTTCCTGATGATGAAACCCGTTGGCTGGGTTCGAAACGTCGAAATCAACAAAAATGTATGCGATTAAACCGGAAAACTTCTCTACACAAGAAAGGTCATTTTTGAGTGCCGAGGAGATCTGAGCTAGTGGACACCACTATTGATGGAAGAATTTCGGTGAAAAGTTTCCAATGAAGGAGGAGATCTGAAGCAGATCTTACTAGTGCAGAGGATTCGAAAGCCTGTCGCATAGCATGAAAAACAACCTATTGAATTGATCGTAAATCAGGTAGATCTGTATCGTAACATTTCTTTTTGTGAGGATCTAGGGTAGATCTATCATTTTTTTTCCTGTCAAGTATTTTTTTTGAATCGTCAAGATGAATAATCAAATAATCGAAGCACACTTGAATGAGAGTAACAAAACTGATGGCTCCAATTACTCAAATTGGAAATTCAAGATGCAGACTGTGCTAGAAGCGCATAGTGCTTGGATGATTGCAAATGGGGATGAGCTGAAGCTAGCAGTAGGAGAAACATCGGTCCTAGATTGGGAGAAGAGATAAGGTAGAGAAAATACGTTGCTGAAGATGTTAGTGAAAGACTACATCATACCACATATTAGAGAATGCAAATCAGCAAGCAAAATCTGGACAATATTGAAGGATTTGTATAAGATCAGGAATACAAATCGTCTTATGTTCTTGAAGAGAAATATTCTATCCATAAAGATGGAGGAGAATGAAACAATTTCTTCTTTCATATCGCGGATCAAAGATCTGAAGAAAAAATTGGCAGATATCAGTGAGATAGTTTTAGATGCAAATTTGGTCATGATTACCATGAGTGGTATGACTGATGATTACCAAATTTTTATCACTGGGATAAGTGTGAGAGAGAAAATCCCAAAGTTTGAAGAACTGACAGGAATATTAATGCAAGAAGAAGAAAGAAGATTGACTCTGAAACCCTAGAGTGCAGATCTTGCGCTAATGGAAAAGAAGAAATTCTTCAAAGGAAAAGGAAATCCATCACAACAAAACAGAGGAAATCCACAAAAAATACCGAATCAAACTCAAGGTATGTATCCGAATAAAAACGAATATGTAATTAAATGTTTTTATTGTGGAAAATTTGGTCATATGGCTAAGGAGTGTAGGAAGAAGAAATTTCATGAAGAACAAAAGAGGCTTAAAATACATGCAGGTCATTTGCAAATGATGACCATGTTCAAGACTTCTGATTTTTCATGGCAAACTTTGGTGAGAATGTCGATGCAGACATCTGGTATGTAGATTCAGGAGCATCCAAACATATGACGAGGAACAAAAAATGGTTCGAAGATTTTAAAGAAATCAACAATGGAGCACAAATCTACCTTGGTGATGATAAAATTCATTAGATCAAAGGGTGCGGGAAAATTTATGTTATTTTACCTAATGGTAATAACATCACCAGATCGAGCTTTGACAACTTCGAGTTTGACTACAGAAGAGTTATGGCATGAGAGACTTGGTCATATCAACTACAATGATTTGTTGTTACTTCATAAAAAAGGAAATGGTAAGATATCTTTGGGCAACCAAGAAGGACACAAAAATCAGCAACCTCTCACTGCTTGGGCAACCAAGAAAAAGCGCACTCTTTCCTTGGAAACATCTAAGAGTAAAAAAAGGGAAACATCTAAAAATCTAGGAAAGAAGGAAACATCTCAATGTATTTGCTTTATCTAATAATGCATTTGATTTTCTGAAAATATCTTTTGTAATTACAAAATAAAAAATAAGGAGAATGATGGCATTGGTTATAAAATGCTCATCTCTTCCTCATAATAAAGACTGTGGTAATGTTTCCAGAGCTGTGTTATTCCTATTTCGTGTTTATATTCTGTTTTTCAGATCTGCAAGTAGATCAATTGGTATCAGAGCTTAAGATCCTGGAAGCCATCCACCTGTTCGAAGGATTTTTTTTTTTTTTTTTTAAAAGGGTCATACATTTCACTCCATTCAGTGGATGAAAATCATGCCGCCCCGTCAAGAGCGTCAAGAGCCCTCCCATGCAGACTCGCCAATGAATGATTTAGCTAGGGCTCTTCAAGATCTAATTACGCTGCAACAACAACAACGTCCTTCAGGGCAAATGCAGCTTGATACACGCTTTCAACTGCCCAAATTCTCAGGGCAAATGAATGGTGAGATTGTTGATTCTTGGCTCCGCAGTCTCTCCAACTATTTTAGAACCTGTCCAATGATGGAAGAGGAGATGAAACTTCAGATCGCCGGTCTACAATTGGAAGGCCTAGCACAAACATGGTGGGATACTCATCTGGAGAATATGTCCTTGGTTGTGGAACTTGGAGAACAAGCCAAGACCAGATCGACGCATATCACATCTTGGAATCTCTTTTGCGAGGCCTTACGCGAACGCTTCTATCCTCCAGGATATATACAAAATCTCCTTGCCAAATGGTTGCAGCTTCGACAACTACCCAATCAATCAGTGCAAGCCTACATTGATGTCTTCTGCAAGTTGCGCATTCAACTCCATATATCCGATCCAGAAGAGGTACTAATTATCAAATTTAATTCTGGTTTGCTAATGCTTCTTCGACACGAAGTTGAGTTGTTTGATAGTGCTTCATTAGACAAGGCCTTTATTCGTGCCCTGGCTGTGGAACGCAAAGTGGGTACTCCAGTATCCCATCAAGCCAGAAATGGTCCATCTCCCTTTGGTTCTTCTAATGTTGCCTTTGCCTCATCCCCCACACCTCACAACCCCTGGTGTACTTTTCATAAGACCAACTCACATGCTTCTGCAGATTGTCGAGTACTTAAAAATCTACACCCTGACAAGAATCTTTTTACAGAGGTGGAGCAACCAAATGCCACTACCCAACTTCCAGCGATTTCTCTTGAAAATCCTACCGAAGTGGACCCCTCTCTCATCCTCATGACTGCTAATGCAACAAACACCTCTGTTACGCCTTTGTTTACCCATAATTTTCAAATCAAACATGAGTTGGCCACACTAATTCTTGACAATGGGAGTCAAAAGAATCTTGTGGCCCAGGACTTGGTTGAACGCCTTTGCCTTCCCACCACTCCTCACCCACACTCGTATCAGCTCGGTTGGGTCCAAAAAGACGGTCCTCGACTTACCATCTCCCAATGTTGTGCTGTCACCTTTGCTATTGGACCTTTCCGTGATACTGTGGTATGTGATGTTTCTCCTCTCGATTGTGCCGATTTATTGCTAGGCATTCCATACCAAGAGGCTAGACACGCTGTTTATCATGCTACAGATCACAAATACCACTTGCAGCACGATGGGCGCACCTATGTGCTCACATCCTCAGCTAGCTCATCAACTCAACCTTCTATTGGCAAAGCTCCCATTATGAGAGTCAATTTAAACCAAGGTGTTTCTTCGTGCTTGGTTCGTCCTATCAAGCCAGACAACTTCACCAATCCAGTGCCTCCTACAATGGCTCCTCTACTCCAAGAATTTGCAGATGTATTCACCCAACCCACAGGGTTGCCTCTAGCACGCTCTGTTGAACACCACATCGATCTTATTCCTGGTGCTTCCTTACCCAATACCCCATCTTATCGCCTTGATCCTCGAGAGACATTGTTTCAGCCAAGTGCACCCTCTGAGATGCCACTGGCGATCACCCCTTCTGGGTCGGCACATCAACAACAGGAACAAAAATCAACTCCTCAGTTTATACACTCCATTTCTCAACGCCAAGTTCAAGTAACTGTTGCTTTGCAAGCAGCCCAAGATCGCGCCAAACAGAGGCATGACAAGCAGCGAACACCCTTGTATTTTCAACCTGGAGACCATGTGTGGCTCTGGTTGGACAAGCAACACTTCAAGGGCCAGCATCATAAGCTGCACCCTTTGCGATATGGCCCGTATAATGTTCTGGAACGCATTGGAGAAAATGCATATCGCTTGGACTTGCCTTCCCAGCATGGCATCCATGATGTGTTTAATGTTAATAATCTCAAACTATTTGAACCACCTCTCCTTGAGGAATCTATTACAATCCGTCATCCGGTCGATAATATTCCAGATTTTCAGCCTCCTTTGTTCAAAGATACAATTATGGACTCCAAGAAACACAATACATGCCAGCAGCCATACTTCTCATATCTGGTTGGTTGGAAGAGACAGACACTAGCACATGCAAAATGGAGGATTGCAGAAACATTGCAATGCACTTTCCCTCATTTGGTGGAGGAAGCCGGGACGCTTCCTGATCTAAACAGGGAGGAATTGGGCAACCAAGAAGGACACAAAAATCAGCAACCTCTCACTGCTTGGGCAACCAAGAAAAAGCGCACTCTTTCCTTGGAAACATCTAAGAGTAAAAAAAAGGGGAAACATATAAAAATCTAGGAAAGAAGGAAACATCTCAATGTATTTGCTTTATCTAATAATGCATTTGATTTTCTGAAAATATCTTTTGTAATTACAAAATAAAAAATAAGGAGAATGATGGCATTGGTTATAAAATGCTCATCTCTTCCTCATAATAAAGACTGTGGTAATGTTTCCAGAGCTGTGTTATTCCTGTTTCGTGTTTATATTCTGTTTTTCAGATCTGCAAGTAGATCAATCTTCCTATATTAAAACAAGTGCATAATGATTGTGATGTTTGTGCTTTAGGAAAGATGCATAGAGAAGAATTCCCTGTTCGAGTAGAAAGGAAAAAGAGAGACATACTTGAATTAGTGCACACTGACCTATGTGGACCGATGCAAACAAAGTCATTAGGATGTGCACTGTATTTTCTATTGTATGTTGATGACTGCAAAAAGTTTTCTTGAGTGTGTTTTATCAGTAAGAAAAGCCACACATTTGAATAATTTAAGCAGTTCATATATATGATTGAAAAGAAAATAGGGAAGCACATAAAAATTCTTCGCTCCAATCAAGGGGGAGAATACAAGAAGGAGGAACTTATAAAGTATTGTAAATACCATGGAATATTATAGCAATTTACAGTACCCCATACTCCTTAGCAGAACGGAGTAGAGAAAATAAAGAACATAACATTTGTGGAGTGTGCTAGGAGCATGTTGAAAGGTAAGGATCTTTCGAATGGTTTTTGGGCTGAAGCATTGAATACTGCAGTTTATTTAAAAAATAATATTCCTACAAGAAGTCTCGAGTTTAAAACTCCTTTTGAAGCATTATATGGATTCATGCCTACAGTAAAAGATTTAAGAGTATTTGGGTGTAAAGCATTTTCCCACATTCGAAAGGAAGAAAGAATAAAAATAGATTCAAAAGCCATCAGATGTACCTTTGTAGGGTATTTTTCACAATTTAAAGCTTATAGATTATTTAATCCCTCTACTTACAAGATTTTTGTTGGTAGAGATGTCATGTTCCATGAGCAGGTTCATGATGAATCTGATAAGCGAAATGAGGAATGGGATATTCCTTTTTTGGTGGAAGGAAGTGAAGAAACAAGTAACAACCATGATCAATAGAAAAATGCAGAAGTAGAGAATTCAGATACAACAATCAAGCTAAGTCCGTCAAAGGAAATTCAGAATGGGCTAGAAGCTACACCAACGCTCAGAAGATCAGGTAGGCAGATTCAATTGCTTGCTAGATATAGGGAGAATGCCTTTATAACTAGTATGATGAATGATGTTGAACCTTCTAGTTATAGAGAATAAAATCAATATAGTGAATGGAAAACAACTATGGAACAAGAAGATGAACCTATTATAAAAAATAACACTTGGGAGTTGGTTGAACTTCCCGAAGGGAAACAAACCGTAGGTTGTAAATGGTTGTATAAACCCAAGATTAATGCAGATGGAACCATAGATAAATTAAAAGCTAGATTGGTAGCAAAGGGTTATTCACAAAAAGAAGGTATTGACTATGAAGAAACCTTCTCCCCTGTAGCTAAACTAGATACTATCAGAATGGTGATTTCTTTAGCTACTAAGAAACATCGGATGATTCACCAACTAGATGTAAAATCTGCATTTTTAAGTGGGGAATTAAAAGAGGAGGTTTACTTAGAGAAACCTGAGGGGTTTGTCCAGAAAGGGAAAGAACATTTATTCTGTAGATTAAAGAAAGGTCTATATGGACTGAAACAAGCACTTAGGTCATGGTATGAAAAGACTGATTCATTTTTTCTGCAACACAGTTACAATAGAAGTAAAAATGACCTTAATTTGTATATTGTGAAAGATGAAAAGGGGCGCATAGTGTTGATTTATTTGTATGTAGATGATCTAATTATTACATGTGATATTGTTGATCTAATCAAAGAAATCAAGCAACAAATGTCACAAGTGTTTGAAATTAAATACCTTGGTGAATTAAGATACTGTTTGGGTCTCAAGATCTGGAGAGATTCATGACAAATTTTTCTATCCCAAGGTAAGTATGTCAGAGGTCTACTATAAATATTCAGGATGGATCAGTGCAAGGTTGCAGCAATACCACAACAACAAAACATTAAACTTCAGAGTGAGGATGGATCTAAAGAGGAAGATGCGACACTTTATAGATAATTGGTTGGGAGTTTAATCTACCTAACCACTACTAGACCAGTTTTGGCTTATGCAGTCAGTGTGCTAAGTCAATACATGTCCAAACCACTTGAAAGTCATTGGAATGTAGCGAAAAGTATTTTAAGGTATCTATAAGGAACTGTAGATTATGGTATTATTTATATTGATTCTTCTGATGTTAGATTGACAGGATTTACAGATTTTGACTGGGCTATAAATGTAGACGACCGAAGATCCATAATAGACTATGAATTCAGCATTGGATCTGGGGTGATTACATGGAGCAGTAAGAAACAAAACACAGTTTCCTTGTCGTCAGAAGAAGTAGAGTATCAAGCTGTGTGCAGCAACATGTGAGGCAGTTTCGTTGCAGAGACTTCTCTAGGATGTCAAGGAAGAAAAAAGAGATGCAAAAAAAATAATATGTGACAGCCAAAGTTCAATCAAACTTGCTAATAATCCGGTGTTTCACAAGAACACTAAACACATTGATACACAATTCCACTTTGTCAGGGAGAAAGTTAAATCAAAAGAAATACATCTTGTATATTGTAAAATGTGTGATAATGTTGCAGACATTTTCATCAAGCCTCTTGGAAAAATTAAGTTTGAAATGTTTAGGGAGATGTTAGGCATATTTGTGAACCCCTTCTCCATTAAGGGGGAGTGTTGAAGATAATGGAGAATCCTATATTAGTGTGAGTTGGTTCATGAGACCTTAGGATAGGAATTGGTTTCTATTTCTTAGGGTATGGTTCTAACTTCCCTAAAACCTTGTATGCTATATAATGCTTGAAGTGTGTTGAGAATGTAGAGCGTTCTGCAGAACCAGACTCTCCTGTTTCATACTCTCTTTCGTAGAGATGACCAATGATTTTTTTATTTATCAATCCAAACATCTCATTTTATCAGTTATCATCTCTTGAGTTCTAAAATTGATCAAAATATATTCTATTGCTACCTTTCTTATGCCTTACTACGCTTTTAACCAAATTTATTTTGTATAGTCTAAAAAATATGCCATTATATAGTACTGTTTTACATAATATTTATATAAAAAAGAGATGTCGAAGGATGAATACATTCCTGGGCGCTCACTTTCTACCATGGCATTGTCATTTTCTTTGGTTGTCTGGGACGTCTGAATTCACCATCTCCACAAGGTCTCTTGGAATTTATGCTACATGAGAAACACTTATAGTATTAGCTTCTAGCATAGATCCATCTTAATTAGGGATCTAACATGAGCGGAGAGGGATAAAATTTCTTTAAGCACAAACTTCTTTAGAGTGCAAAACACAATGTGTTATTTTTCATTCTTTAAATTGTATGTTTTGATTGCTAAATAGAGTATATATAGGCCTAACCATAAAAACTTAAAATTTCCATGATAAATACATAATTTTTTTAAAAATGATATAGAATATGTACATAATTGCCATTAAAATATTATACATAACATCTACATCAAGATATTTTATGGTGCAAATTAAAATGGATTTTTTGTTATTAATATAGTTTTAAGTATATGTGAATGTTAATTCAAATTAAAATATTTTATTGATAGTTCACATTTAATATTTTTATATATACAACATTAAAATATTTTATTTTTTTATATACAGATATATATGAAATTGATATTGACATAAATTAGTTAACATAGATATTCAAATAGTTTATTTAAATCTCTTTTTAAACTGTTTTTGAAAAGTATAATATTTAATCTTACATATTTTTTTATTTATTTCTAATTGCTTTACAACATATTAATTTTTTTATTATACTTGATACCATTTTTCTATTTACAACATAGCTTTTATTTTTTATTTTTATTTTCAAGAAGATGGACGATGGACAAACTTACACATGACACAGATCCCCTGGTATTAGCTATAGAATGAGTCTCTCTACTGAATAAAATTTTGAAAACCTATTCTAAAATAAACACACCTTATTTACACTTAGGTATTTATAGTATGGTTAAAAGCAATAGACAAATAAAACCTTTTATCACTAAATTAAGATACTAAATGTTATGGATAAAGCAATTGAATATCCAATAAAAGTTAATTCATCAATTCCTTTTAATGAAATTTTCAACTTATTGTATTGGATCCACATTTAATTTAATTTCTAATTAACAACCCAAACATTTGTTTTAAATATTTATTAAGAAAAAAATAAATATCCAATAAAAGTTAATTTCAAAATATCCACATTCTCTTAATACTTTTTCAATACATTTTAATCATTTGTATATTGACTTCTCATCCTTTAAATTTGTTTTTTTTTTTTGGGTTGTTGTGTTGAGAGGTGGTTTAAAGGAAGCTTAGTTCGGGATATCTAGTAAATTTACATTAAAAAAAAGGTAAATAACACTTACATTATTGAATTTAAAAATATTGATAATTAGAAAAAAATTCAATATGGATTATAAATATTAATATCAAAAGTCATAAATACAATAATTTTAGTAGATTTGTGATTTATTTACTATTTAATATGGAAGTTATGTACATGATATTTAAAATGGTATTTCTACTACACAGGACTCATAAGGAGATGTGTAATTTCTTCAATATTCAAGATGGAGTTGACATGTGGTAAAAATTAACTTAGATTTTTACTTTTCAACATGAGGGAGAGTTGTAATTTTTTACTACTTCAAAATATTTTAAAGATATCTCAACAAATATCTATATATAGAGTAAAAGTTGTTATGGCTAAAACACTTTATTGATGTGTTAGTCAAAATGAAGAAGATTTGTAATTTTTTCCTTCTTCAATATGGAGTTAACACATGGCCCACACACACACATACACACACACACACATAAACCCGTAAGTTATATTATCAAATTAGAAAAGTGGCCAAATACCCTTATATACACTAAGTGTTCATCATCTGTTGAGTTCCAAAACTAATCAAAATATATTCTACTGTTACCTTGCCTATGCCTTACTATGCTTCTAATAAAATTTACCTTGTATAGTCTCAAAAATATGCCATTATATCATATTATTTTACATAAAATTTATAAAAAAGAAATGTTGAAGGATGACTACATTCCTAGGGCTCACTATCTACCATTACTATGCTTCTAACCAAATTTATCTTATATATTCTAAAAAATATGCCATTATATGGTACTATTTTACATAACATTTATAAAAAAGTGATGTTGAAGGATGGCTACATTCCTATGGGCTCACTATCTACCATCTGATTTCCATTCACTATTTTTTCTTCCATTGTTTGCACTCATCATCTCCACAAGCTGGCTTGGAATTTATGCTACTGGAGAAGAGGGGTTCTAGAGCCTAGAGGGATCCAACATAGATCCATCTTAAGAATGGATCTAACATGACCATAGAGGGATCAAATTTCTTCATACACAAACTTCTTTAGAGTGCAAAATACAATATGTTATTTTTCATTGTTTAAATTGTATATTTTGAATGCTAAATAGAGTATATATAGGACTAACCATAAAAACTTAATTTTGTTATGAGAAGTACATAATTTTTTTTAAAATGATATAGAATATATACACAATTGACATTAAAATATTATACATAAAATCTACATCAAGACATTTTATAATGCAAATTAAAAAGACTTTTTTTATTATTAATATATTTTTAAATATATGTGAATATTAATTCGGATTAAAATATTTTATTGATAACTCACATTTAATATTTTTATATATAAAACATTCAAATATTTTTTTAACAAAAAAACTATATACAGATATATATATGAAATTGATATTAACATAAATGAGTTAACATATATATTCAATAGTTTATTTAAATCTCTAGTTGAACTATTTTTTAAAGTATAAGATTTAGTCTTACTCACACATAATTTATTTATTTATTTTAATTTCTAATTGCTTTATAACATATTTAACATATTCATTTTTTTATTATAGCTCATACTACTTTTCTATTTACAATAGACCCACAAACTTACACAAACCTCATTCCCTCATACTGGGTAGAATGAATCTCTGGGCTCATGATAAGTACATATATTTTTTTTAAATGATATATAATATATATATATAATTGGCATTAAAATATTATGCATAACATCTACATCAATTAAGACATTTTATGACCCAAATTAAAATGACTTTGTTATTATTAATATATTTTTAAGTATATGTGAATATTAATTCCTATTAAAATATTTTATTGATGGTTCACATTTAATATTTTTATATATACAACATTAAAATATTTTATTTTAACAAAAAAAATTCTATATATAAATATATATAAAATTGATATCGACATAAATAAGTTAACATAGATATTCAAATAGTTTACTTAAATATATTGTTAAGCTATTTTTGAAAAGTATTAGATTTAATCTTACTCACACATTTTTATTTTATTTTTAATTTCTAATTGCTTTACAATATATTCATTTTTTTATTATAGTCAATACTATTTTTCTGTCGACATCATAATTTTTATTTTTGATTTCTATTTTCAAGGGAATGGAAAGACGAACAAACTTACACATCACCTCATAGTGAATTGTAGAATAAGCCTCTAGACTCAATTAAAATTTTGGAAACCTACTCTAAAATAAACATGCCTTATTTACACTTAGGCCTATATAATATGGTTAAAAACAAACCACAAGTCAAATATCACTAAATTGAGATACTAAATGTTATGGATAAAACAGTTAATATCCAATAAAAAATATTTCATCAATTCCTTTCAATGACATTTTTCAAAGAATCTTATTGTATTGGGTCCTAATTTAGTTTAATTTCTAATTAACAAGACAAAAATTTGTTTTAAATATTTATTAAGAAAAAATTAAATATCCAATAAAAATTAATTTCAAAATATCCACATTCTCTTGACACTTTTTAGAACACTTTTTAATCATTTGTTTATTTTCTTCTTCCCATCTTTTAAATTTGTTTATTTTTTTGTTGTTCACTTGAGAGGTGGCCTAAGGGAAGCTTAGTTCGGGAGAGATGTTATCCCATAAAATTACATTAAAAAAAGGAAAATAACATTTACATTACAAAATTTAAGAATATTGATAATTAGAAAAAAGTTTAATATGGATTATAAATATTAATAACAAAAGTCATAAAGAAAATATTTTTAGTAGATATATAATTCATTTACTACTATTTATGGAAGTTATGTACATGATATTTAAAATGGTATTGATATTACACCTAATTCAGAAGGATATGTAATTCTTCCAATACTCAATATGGAGCTGACATGTGGTAAAAATTAACTTAGATTTTTACTTTTCAATATGAGGGAGAGATGTAATTTCTTTACTACTTCAAAAGATTTCAAAGATATCTCAAGATATATCTATATATAGAGTAAAAATTGTTATGTCTAAAACACTTTATTGATGTGTTGGTCAAAATGAAGGAAATATATATATATATATATATATATATATATATATATATATATATATATATATATATATATATATATATATATATATATATATATATATATGTTGGAGGGTGATCAGGTCTCGCGGGCAAGACCGAGGTTCGGGAGTTGTGGCCAACAAAGGAATCCGCTGTAGTCTAGGATTACGCCGGCGTTATCACCCTACTCCGAAGAGTAGAGAGTCTCACCCGAGGCATGCCGCGACTAGATGCAGAAGGGGAATAGACCAATGGCGAGGGAAGGATCCGCAACTCATTCTTATCAGCATTTAGATCACATAAATAGAATCGTACATGCAACATCATCCATAAAGCATACAGGTAGTAAGCAATTAAAATTTTGAAACATCACAATCAATGCACATGCATGTGAATCACCCCAATAGACAGCAACCTTCAATTGTATTAAGCTCTTGGCCAAATTCACAGTTTACATAGCTTTGCACTGGCTTACAAGTCTGAAGCATAGGCTTCATGGAACAGAGATGTACATCAATAGACCCTAAGAGCTACAGAGACCTCATCCAGAATCTGGGCTCCTGTTGCAGCCTGCGCTTTCTCTCTGTCAGTCGCTCTCTCCTTTCTTCTGTTGCGCAATCATCATCCCCCTTTCTTCCGTCCGAGTGACTGCTATTTATTCACCCGTGGTCGCAACTGCTAGTCCTCTGTATGTCCTTCTGCAGCTGCTTCTAGCTTTTCTTTGCTTATCTGTGTGTTCCGCTTGCGTTCTTCTGGTGTATCTTATTCTTATCTGTACCTATGCATCTAGTCTCTTCCGCTATGTGCTTGTTCCTTCGCAACTTTGGTAGCTCCGCCGTTTGGTGTGGTTGCGACTTGGTTGCGGTTGCCATGTGTCCATTTTCCGCAACCCCAAAATCTGGCTGTTCAAAACAAGGTTTTCCAAAAACAAGGGCCCCAACAGGCCCCGACCACAGTTCCTTGACTCGTCCCCGAGTCAATCACAAATCACAGTTTCCACCTCCATTGCCCCACTTGCCTCCGTGTCCTGTTCACCCTGCGTGCCCTCATCTTGCGCTCGTTCCTCCTGTGCACCTTCAGCCTGCTCCTGTCCTTGCTGTGCATCTTCTGGCGGTTGTTCAAACAAGGGCCCCAACTCCAGAACCCTGCGGAACGATGTAGCGCGAAGCTCATTTAAATCTGACACAGCTTGCTGCCAGCCCTGGATGAGCAAGTCTGTTTCCGTGGCGAGCTTGGTGGCAGCATCCTCCTCTACAGGCACTGGGACGACGCTGAACATGGTGCTGATCTGGGTCTTGGCTGTCGCTGCAAGCTGTTGTATAGACCGGGCGCTAGATTGAAGAGGTGGCCGGAGCTCCCGAATGACGCGTTTGGCCTCCGCCGAACTAGCTTCTGTATGTTGGATCTGTGCTTCAAGCTCGTCAGCCTGGCTGTACAATTGATCCAGCCTTGTAGGGTCCGTAGCCTCCTGAATCTCCCTTGAAACCTGCTGGAGTTGGGCTGACATCGGCTGGGTCCTGACGGTGAGTGCCAGGGAGCATTCTTGAAGGCCCTTCAGGAGGTCCTGAGCCACGCGTGCCGTGGACTGAAGTGCGGCTTGCATCTGAATTGCCTGGCCCTGCTTGGTGGCCACCTGGGCTGAATAGTCGACCGCAGGCTCGGGCTGTGCCGGACGGGTTGCTAATGTCGCACGAAGCTTGTGATTCTCCCGATACAACTCCTGAACGACAATGCGGAGGTGGATTTCTTACTCAGAGAGATTGGCCGCAGCAATTTCGGGAGGCAGCAGGGGGTAGTGAGGCTGTAGGGAAGGCCAGAATTCGGAGAACATCCGAGTGATGTTGGTGATCATTACCTCCATCTGCTCCCTTGCTGTTTGGAGTTGATCGCGTTGTTCAGTAAGCGTGGAAATTTGGCGTTGCTGCTCGGCACAGTGCTGCTGGAGGCCCAAATGTAGTCTGTCAGCCTGCTGGGCCGCCCGTTGAATCAGTAGGTACAGCTGAGCTGTATTGCCGAGCTGGAAGGTGGCGGTCCCAGATGTGCTCGACGCCGGCATCTGCTCCGGCAACGGTTTCCCACCGGCAACTGATCCATTGCCATGCTCAGAAGGAGATAAGGGCGCGACCTCTGGATGGCCAGAATCAATCATATTGAAATCCGGCGGTGCGTGCTGATCAATGTGGGTCGATGGTGGAGGGAGGGTGGCCGTTGGTTGAGCCTCAGCAGAAATAGACACAATGGGTGTCTGCTGCGTGCATGTATCAGTAAGAGGGGGGTGGAGTTCTTCCACTGGGTCGACCGTGGCAGTACGAGAGTCGACCTCAGCCCCGCGGTCCCCACCCCGAAGTTCCCGGACAAGGGGGTCGGATACAGTAGCCGATGAAGTGGAGGGGCCAGATGGAGTAGTAGGCGGGAAGACAGTAATCGGGACAGTGAATGGGGAGGTGGAGGAATGTGGAAGTCGGATGTTGATGAACTCAGACGGGTCGATAAGGGTATCTTTGGTGATCAAGACCCCGGTGCTTGGGGGTGGTGGTGGATCGTCAACAGTGAGGTCCACCACCGGGTTTGCCTCAGTTGTGCAGGCCCTCTTAGGTGGAGGGGCCTCGAACGGATCTTTGGGCCCGCTCATCTCGCCCATCAGGGTCGTGAGTGGATCAGCCGAAGTGAACAAGGTGGTGGGAATGGGGGAGGTGAGTGGAGTGGTACGGGGGTGTGAAGGGGAGCGAGTGAGCTGAAACTCAGAAAATAAAGGAAATGGAGCAGCGTCGCTAGAAACAACCTGAGTCACCACATTGAGATTCCATACCTGGGCGTTGAAGTGGCAAACGATGGGGATGAGCGGTTCGGGAAGCTCTTGTGAGGGCACTGCCTCTGCCGTTTCGGCCAGCTGTTGCACTAGTGCCATCCTGTCAAAATTGTACCAGGGGAGCCCGTCCCACATGTGCTTTGTGACTCCCGGCCATGAGCAGACTTCACGATGGAAAGTGGCATTGTCCAACTGAAATTTCAGTGGCGTCATGTGGAAGGTTTCCGCTGGAATGCAAGTGGGTCAGAGGTAAGTGTGCTTATGGCTTACTCCGAACCACACCTACGCGCTATATTCATCCA
The DNA here is from genome assembly GCA_034641835.2 of Pinus albicaulis. NCBI lineage: Eukaryota > Viridiplantae > Streptophyta > Pinopsida > Pinales > Pinaceae > Pinus > Pinus albicaulis. The sequence continues at coordinate 1,291,332,115 of CM076583.1, read as the reverse complement.
ATAGGTTCCGGGGCACCCGTTGTTGGCCGGCCACCACATCCGTCATTAGTTGGTACCACGACCGAAACGCATCTGCATTCACTAGCTTGGTACTGGGGTCATTAGAGACCTGCCAGGGAGTGAATTTCATCGCGAGGGGCTGGCCCTCGGGGATCTCTGCTGGGAACCAGATGTGTGGAGTGTGCCATTTCCACATGGCAAAAGCAATAATCAAGTAGCCATAAATGAAGGTAGTTGCGCGCTTGTAATTCTCCTCGCACGCAGCGAACATCTCTTTCAACATGAAGGAACAACGGCAATTTCTAATTCGAACGGGTCCGACATTCTCATGCTTTTGGTGTGCATGCAAGTTATGTCAGCACTCGGCATGAGTGGAGTTGATGAGACCCCCTAACGAGTTAATGCCCGCTGGTATTCGTTCTGCGATAATCGTGCGATCAATCGCATGCCAATGAGTGCTGTGACAGTTGCTGACGGTGGCATGGGGAAGTGGGCGGACACGATGGCTGAGGTTACTGCAGGTGATGGCCAAATGATGACGGCGCGGTTACTACCAATTATGGTAATTAATGACACAGATCTAGGCGATCCTACGGACTGACACAACTACGTGGGTGGACTGAGCTGGACTGACAGGGAGGCGGGTATGGATCGTACAAGGATGCCACGTGGGACAGGCGCCGCCCCGACCATAGTCGGTTGCAGTGCTTACCTCGCAACTGAGCGGTTATTGACACACTACCTATGAACAGAAAGACCTCCTACGCTCATCCCGGTTGCGAGAGAGTTATTCAACTATGCTATTCTACGGGTGCTCTCGGGTGTGAGAGTTATTGATGAGAAATGAAAGGTACTTACTCCTAGTAGGGTTTCAGGCGTGCGCCATTCACCCAGCCAGGGAGAACCGTACCGTCCAGCTGTGCCAACCGAACGGCTCCGGAGTCGCGAATTTCGACAACAAAGTAAGGTCCCAACCAGTGCATCTGGAGCTTGCCTGGGAACTTCTGGAACCTGCTTTCGTATAAGAGAACTTTGCCGCCAACTTGGAAGGTTTTGTTCTTAATGTGGCGGTCGTGCCATGCTTTCTGCCGGTCCTTCTAGATCTTTTGGTGGAATTCGGCCAGGACGCGGGCCTCATCCAGTTCCTGCAATTCATGGAGGTGATCCTGGAGGGAGGCCTCTTCTGAGAACTTTAGAGACGTGGCGATTAACAGGCTTGGTATAGTAAACTTGGCGAGGATCACAGCCTCCCGGTCGTACACAAGCTAGAAGGGCATTTGATTGGTCAAGCGCTTCACCGTAGTCCGATAGGCCCATAAGGCCGCTGATAGGCGCTCATCCCAATCATCACGCTGGGCATTGCAAATCTTTGTCAAGCCTTTCTCCAGAATCTTATTGAAGGCTTCCACCGTACCATTAGCCTGCGGGTGGTACGGGCTACTCTTGTGATGCTGAACCATGAAGGTGTCCAGCAATGTTTTGATAGTATCATTAATAAAGTGCGTACCCTGCTCACTGGTTAAACTTCACGGGTAGCCAAACCGACAAATGATGTGCTCAAAAATGAACCGGGTGGCGGTATCCGCTGTGCAGTCGCGCACCGCCGCTGCCTCAGCCCATCGGGTGAGGTAATCCGTGGTGGTAATGATGTACCGGGCCTTGGAGTGCCTGGCGACCGGGGCTATGGGGCCCACAAAATCCACAACCCACTTCTCGAACGGCCGCAACACCTGCACTGGATGTAGCAGGAGCTCGTCTCGGTGTGAGGGCCTTCCAGTCCGTTGGCAGACATCGCAGCGCCTCACATAGGCCTTACAATCAGCATGTACTGTCGGCCACCACATGCTAGCTTGGAGCACCTTTCGCGCGGTAGGTTTCACACCTACATGCCCTCCTACAACACCGCTGTGACATTCCCACATTACTGCTTCCCGTTCGTGGTCAAGGACGCATCGGCGTAAAACCTCATCAAGGCCCAGTTTGTATAGCTGCCCCGCGATCAACTGGTAGTCGACGGCACGGATGACCAAATGTCATCTCTGAAGCGGGGTGTAATCCTGAGGGCATTGCCCTGTTGTCAGATAGGCGGCAATATCGGCCAAGTAATCTGGTACAGCTTCGACTCAGAAAAGGTTAGCATCGGGTAGCTGATCATCGAGGGAGCCGTCGTTCTCCCCTGTCTCCAGCCTGGATAGGTGATCGGGCCCGACATTCAACCTCCCGGGCTTGACGATTACCTCGAACGTGAATTCTTGGAACAGCAGAAGCCAACGACAAATCCGACCCTCCAAAATGGGCTTATTGACTAGGTACTTTAGGGAAGAGTGGTCTGTGAAGAACTTGAACTTGCCCCCCAGAAGATAGTGGCAGAAATTTTGAAGAGAGTAGACCATCGCCAGCGCCTCCCGCTCGGTCGTGGTATAATTCTTCTCCCCATTCGACAGCTTGCGGCTGGCAAAGTAGACCGGGTGGTCGACTGTTGTCTCGCCAGGTTGTGCCAAGACAGCCCCCAGTGAAATATTGGAAGCGTCGATATGCACATGGAATTGCTTATCCCAATCTGGATGTACTAGAATGGGCACTGACGCCAGCTTCTCCTTCAAGGTGTCCAGGGATATCCGACACTCCTCCATCCATTGAAAGACTGCGGACTTCCGCAGAAGTTATTCTAACGGAGCAGTGATCTTGGCATAGTTATGGATAAATCTCCTGTAGTATCCCGTGTGCTCAAGTAATGCTCGCAACTGTTTCACCATCTCAGGGGCTTCCATGTGTACGATCACCGAAACCTTGGCGGGGTCGACGCAGACCCCCTGCTTGCATACCACATGTCCCAACAACGTGCCGAATGGAACGGAAAAAATACATTTCTTTAAGTTCAAGGAAATCTGCAGCTGTCGACACCGATCAAACATGACCCACAACAAGGTAGCGTGTTTCTTTAATAAACTGTAGACAGTCCAGTCGTCCATGTAGACTTCCAGGAACTTGTGAATGTACTCCCGGAAGGCAGCGATGACAATCCGGGAAAACACAGCCGGGGCATTCTTTAATCCGAACGGCATGACATGGTACGCGAACGACCCCCATTCGGTGGTGAAGGTTTTCTTTGAATTATCTTCTTCCGCAATACCCACCTGATGGTAGCCCGAAAAGCCATCAGTGAAAGAGTATGCTTCGTTCCCCGCAACGTGGTCCAGCACTTCGTCACTAAAAGGGGTGGGAAACGGATCATGAATGCAGGCATTGTTCAGACTGCGATAATCGACACAAACACGTATCTCCGCCTTGTCCTTCTTATTCTAGATGACGATGGGGCTCAGCCACTCTACTTCCTCCACTGGAAAGATTAGACCGCGGCTAGCATCTTATCGATTTCCGCCTTAACCTTATCCTTAACCCGCGGGTTCAACCGGTAAGGTCGGTGCTTCACCAGCCTGGCCCTCGGTTTCAGCACGATGCGCATTTCGCCAAGGTCGCCTTTGATGCCCTTTAGGTCGGCTACCGATGAAGGGAACAAGTCCTCATATTCCTGGAGGAGGCTGAAAATCTCCTTGGTCGTCTCCTCGTCCCAGTAATCGCCCACCGTAGCCAACTTAGGCGTCTCTGCCGTACCAATGTTGAGCTTCTTTGTCTTCAGCGGCCGTAAGTGGACCCCTTCCATGGCCGGTTATTCGTCAATATTCCGCTCGCCTTCCTTCTCTTCGAAATACAGGTGCCTCAGGTCCTCCAACCCATCATTCTCGGGATTTCCGTCAATCCTTTGGCACACCAACTCTCGCGCGTCCTTAGGCAGGATGGGCAACATGTAGCCGTCAATCTGCGGATCGCGGAAAAACAGTACTGCCCTGATAGCGTGCAATGCCTGAGATTCCAGCTCAGTGTCTCCCGTGAAAGAGAAGCACTGCGCAAATTTGCGCGCGACCTCCATCCAAGAGCTAGTCCCACGTTTCCGTTCTTCTTCCAAATACCATGCATGGGGGATGGTATCTAAAGTGTGGACAAACCGATGAACCCACAGCTCTTCTAGGTATCCTATACTCCGCCACTATGCCTCACAGGTCCGCAAATGGTCCTGCGGACTGGAAAGTCTCGAATACCGCCACTTGCTTCGAGGGCCTTCATCTTCTTTAAACCGTGCCCGCAACGCATCCGCCACACTACTCCACCGCGCCAAGGTGCCGCGGTGATTTTTCCACCACCGGGCTGCTGTCGACTGTAGTGCGATGTCCAGAAGGGGTATTCTGCTCCCTTCCGGCACCCTGTCCTCAACCCTAGTAATAAAGGTATTGACAGCTTGCATGTTCGATAGGGTCGGGTAGTCTCTGAACTCCGCACCAATCCAATTGACGCGGCCAATATGAGCACATCTTCGCGTGCTAGTCTCGTATCCCCCCTGCTGCCAGTCTTCCCATGCGAGTTCGGATCCCAGCTCTGAGCTCTGGACACTCCGCCAACTGACAGAACCAGTCGCGGTCGGGTTAATGTAGTCTTCCCATTTCCCTGCAGTCATCTGATAGAGGTGGTCCATCATATGAGCATCCTCCCGGTTATCCACCGTCTTAGTATACCTCGGCCCTTGATAGGGGTCGAGAGGCTACGTGACCCGGACCTCCCCATGTTCGAAGATCATCAGCTCCTTTTTGAGGTCGATGATGGCATAATTCTCAAAAGCCCAATAGATCCCCAACAAGGTGGGGTATGGATCCTTGTCTCCCATAATATCAATAACCTCAAAATCAGTGTACGTCTTAACCCCTGCAATGTCGACCTCAACTCCTTCGAGTCGGCCAATTGGCAGAATGCAGTACTGGTTTGCCATCCTGAGTTGGATGGGCGAGTAGGCCAGCCGTGGCTTTCCGAGAGCCTCCCATATCTTGCGTGGCAGGATGTTAACGTCAGATCCCAAATCAAGCATGGTGTCGCTGATTTGGAATCCCCCAACCTGCGTATTAATCCAGAACTCTTTACCCGTTCGTCGCTTATTCCGCTTGATGTGCTGCACCGACTAGGGGGCCATATCCACCGATTCCCCCAATCATGCCCTCCCCTGCAGTGCTCCTTCTAGAGCATCTTTGAGCTGCTGTCGCAAAGCTGTATTGTCAACAATCCTGAGGAATAGCTGGAGCCATTCGGCAATCTGGGTTCCTTGGGCATGCTGTGGTCCAGGGTCTATCGGTAGAGATGCTTCCAGGCCTCTCGAGTCGCGCAACTGAGCAAATGCCTCAACCGCCTCCTGAAAATACTTCTTTTGTGCCTCAGGTCTGATTACCCGTTGCGGGGATGCTGGCCTAACAACCTGTGCCGACTCCTTTCCACGAGCATCCTCCCCCATTTTCTTACCGCCCCTTGTCACGATAGCGACGTTCTGCATGGCCGGAGTCGCAGCTACGCGCGTCTCGGCGTTTACCAAGTTCATGCCCCTATGTCGTGCACGTTCTTCCCATTTTTTGATGAGCTCCGGACAGTCCTCTGTTGCATGGGTGTTTACGCGGCACTGCGAACACCACGGACGGCAAGGGAGGGGACATTCGCGAGCCACATGGCCCTCCTGGTCACAGTTATAGCATTTCACCAGCCTGCGTCCCCAGCGCGGCCTCCCCGCGCCCCGCCCCCTCTTCCTCTAAGGGCTTCATTCACCCTGTAGGAGGGTCGGTCCAGCCGGTCCGCAAGTGCTTCAAGAGCTCGACATTGCTCAGTGTTGTGAGTCGTGGAAGCGCAGAACTCACAATATACGTTGTTTGGTACGTTGGAATACTTTTGTAGAATCGGGCACATCCGAGGTGGATGTCCCACCTTCCGGCAAATTTCACAATACTCCATGGCAGCTGGGTTGAGTTGGGAGGGGAACCCCGCGTAGGGATGTTGCGGCTGGTATACCCCCTGCGGACTCAGCGCCGCACCACCCCCCGTGGGTGGCCCTCCTTGAATTTCCGCGACTGAGGGTTCCACCCCCGCACCACGCAACCGAGGACACTCAGTTGCGATGTGGCCTTCGACCAGGCAGTGAGTGCACCAAACGTTTGGCCTGGCTGGTCTGCCTAGCTGTATCTCCTTGAGATTTTCAGTCAAACTGGCTATCTGATGTTTCAATCCCACCAAGGAGGGATCCTGCGGGGCTGGCCCTCCCCGATATTCCTGAGGGTAGCCCGCCATGGCCTCGATCTTCATGGCCTGCTCCAAAGCATCCTGCAGATTATCAATCTTTTGCTGGGTGAGGGGGGTTCACGTCAAGGGAAGCAAAGCCTTGATGAACCAATCCCTCTGATGGTTCGGATCGATCGGGTAACTGAGTTTCCTGATCACGTCCTTGAATCTCCGCATTAGCTCCCATGCGGTTTCTCCTTCCTTCTGTTTAATTTCCCAGAGTTCGGACAGGCCCTGTTGGTCCGTCTGGGGAAGCTTAAATTCCCGGACAAAATCCCGCTTTACGTCCGCAATGACGGGATTCGGGTTGGCCTCAGACCACTTGATAAACCATTACAGAGCCCTCTCTCTGAGCGTGGTTTTGAACTCTATTAGTTTACCTGCGTCCGGCGTCTACCGAGCCCTCCAAATGGCTTCGCACAGATACCAGTGTTGCTCTAAATCATCATTACCTCGGCCCGAGAACTCGGGATATCGGGTGAAAGACCCAACCATGGTTACTTGCGGTGGGTTGACTAGGATAAATCCTCTGGGTCTTGGTTGCGTGACTGTTCCCCTCGGGAATGCAATACTACTAGTGCTGCTGCTACTAATGGGTGTCGCTGACGACACTGAACTACTGTGCAATCGACTCAATGCTTGAAATTTAACAAAAATATTACTCAAAGGTTGATAAAGTACCAGGGGAAGGCAGGGATCCTGGCCATGCAGATTGGGGGGAGTATGGCAGCCTGGAAGACTGAGCGCCATCCGTTCTTGAAACATCTGCTGCATTACCACGTACCATTCAACATCGGAACTTTCCTCGGGCTGCATACCTTCACCATCTTCGTCAGTCACCGGTTCCCTTGCTCGCTCGGCAGGGCTCCCATGCACCCATCGTACTTTTGCAGCGGTCCCTTCTCATCCTTGGGTACCTGCGTCCATAATCCTTATCCTCTGAGGCGCCTCCTTCTGTTTTTTCCTCTCGATCTCCCGTCTCTTCAAATCTCGCATCACCCTTCTTCGCCACCTATCGGTGATCTGTGCCCGCCGATGCGCACGTCGGTCCCTCAACGTCCTTGCGGCCTCAGCATCCATCCCCACTCCCCGCGTCACCTTCTACATGGCATTGGTCCCCTCAACCCTTCCCCCAACATGGGTGGTTTACGCTTCCATACTCGTTTTGTGGAATTCGATCAACCCTTCATCCACCATCAGAGCTTTAATCCACAGCGAAATATCCTTAAGCAGCTTCCCTCTTAGCCCTGAGTGGAAGACAGCCTCGACCTTAGAGAAAGATTGATAGCACTCAGCAGCAAACTCCACAGTGTATCCTTCCAACGTGGTCCTTACCCAAAAATCCACCGCGCGGGTTAGTTCAGTGTTCAACCGATGCAGTGCCACCAGATCTTCGTGCGCCCACTTGCGGTTTATCTTCTGCAAGCCCTCTCGAGGCACCATCGCTCGTAATCCCTGCAACCAATTGTAAAGGTCGGTAGGGAACCTTCCCCAGAAAATTTCGTACGTATCACCGGCTGAATCTGAGAAAAGGATGAGTTCCTTGATCGCTGCCTCTCCTTTCTTAGTCACGCCCGCTTGCTGAGCGATAAAGTGGTCCACATGATTATCCCACCATCGCCGTATCTCCCCTTCGAAGATCCGCGATACCATGGTCTAAGTCCCCTCATATCATGCAGGTCCCGGCAACGGAACCATTGTTGGCGGGTGATCAGGTCTCGCGGGCAAGACCCAGGTTCGGGAGTTGTGGCCAACAAAGGAATCCGCTGTAGTCTAGGATTACGCCGGCATTATCACCCTACTCCGAAGAGTAGAGAGTCTCACCCGAGGCGTGCCGCGACTACATGCAGAAGGGGAATAGACCAATGGCGAGGGAAGGATCCACAACTCATTCTTATCAGCATTTAGATCACATAAATAGAATCATACATGCAACATCATCCATAAAGCATACAGGTAGTAAGAAATTAAAATTTTGAAACATCACAATCAATGCACATGCATGTGAATCACCCCAATAGACAGCAACCTTCAATTGTATTAAGCTCTTGGCCAAATTCATAGTTTACATAGCTTTGCACTGGCTTACAAGTCTGAAGCATAGGCTTCACGGAACAGAGATGTACATCAATAGACCCTAAGAACTACAGAGACCTCATCCAGAATCTGGGCTCCTGTTGCAGCCTGCACTTTCTCTCCATCAGTCGCTCTCTCCTTTCTTCTGCTACACAATCATCATCCCCCTTTCTTCCATCCGGGTGACTGCTATTTATTCACCCGCGGTCGCAACTGCTAGTCCTCTGTATGTCCTTCTGCAGCTGCTTCTAGATTTTCTCTACTTATCTGTGTGTTTCGCTTGCATTCTTATGGTGTATCTTCTTCTTATCTGTACCTGTGCATCTAGTCTCTTCTGTTATGTGCCTGTTCCTTCGCAACTTTCGTAGCTCTGCCGTTTGGTGTGGTTGCGACTTGGTTGCGGCTGCCATGTGTCCATTTTCCGCAACCCCAAAATCTGGTCGTTCAAAACAAGGTTTTCCAAAAAAAAGGGCCCCAACAATATATATATATATATATATATATATATATATATATATATATATTTGTTCTAGGAGAATCGACAACTGCAACAATATCGTACTCACGTGAAATGAGGTCGAATCCCGTTGGCTACCCCTTTAAACATAGGAGGAACTACCACACCCGCCATAACGACCCTCAGGCTATCCGAGACTCAAACTTGTGACCTGCACAGTGACACGAATGCCTTGGCAAATGTCCGCTGGCCATGAGCCCAAAACTTGACGGACATAAGATGAAAATATTTAATGTAGACTAGAAATTGGTAGCTTATATTATCAAACTTGAAAACAAGCCAGTGCCCTTATATACACAAAATTTTCATCATATGTTGAGTTCCAAAACTGATCAAAATATATTCTATTGTTACCTTTCCTATTCCTTACTACACTTCTAACCAAATTTAACTTATATAGTCTCCAAAATATGCCATTATTTTTTTACATAAAATTTATGAAAAAAGAGATGTTGAAGGATGACAACATTCCCGGGGGCTCACTATCTACAATCACATTTCCATTTTCTTCCGTTTTCTACACTGGGATGTTTGAATTCACTATCTCCATAAGCTCACTTGAAATTTATTCTACAAGAGAAGAGGGGTCCTAGAGACAAAAACTTCTTTAGGAACACCTACAGTTGTCACTTCCACTGTCACCTCAATTCCTTCCATCTTCGCATTGAGATTGTCTACCTTGGTGACCAGATTCACCATTTTCAACCGAAGTCACTCCACATCCTCCCTCAAGACTTCCACCTCTCTCATTAGCGGTGAGAAATGTGATCTCGCTTCATCAACTAAGTGTGCCCCAACTCTCTCTATCTTGGACATCATATCCTCCATCGACGCCACATCAAGGATTGTTCCTGAGCTTTTAGAAAATGCATCAACAAAGAAGGCCAATCTGTATAACAAACATAATTTTACTGTAACTCGATGAGATTTACTCCCTACCTCTTTCCATTTATAACTAGACATGGTTCCAAGTCTATTATTTTCTTTCATTTCCTTGCATTGAATGCCCATGCTACACATTCACTTGATGATTTTACCTTTTTCCTGAAACCTTTCCTTAATCCAACGATCAAACCTGTCACATTTACTCCATCTGCAAAGGGACAAAGAACAAGTCTATGAATTTTTGGATGATTAACATCAAATCATCTAAATCAATTAATTTTTGTATACCTTTAGTGATGGATAACTCTAAGCCTTGCCATAGAGCTAAAAATTATGCTTGATTGTTGGTATAAGTCCCCAATCCCCATGTATATTATATCTCTATTTTTTTGTCAGGGCAATAAATTTCCACTCCTCCTACCTCCCCCGGATTTCCTTTCGAAGCTCCATAAAAAAAATTGATGTCTTCCTAAAGAGTTTCGCCAGTTTTTGAAATGATTTCCTTCTAATATTGTTGCATATGATGGAAGGAAATTTTGAATCTTAAAGTTGACATCATGATGAATGGGCTTAATGGATTGATACCATTCCATTTCCTTAAAAGATAGCTCTTCCAAATTGGCAGGGTCAGAACCTTTGGATGAGATAGATTCAAATAAAAAATTTGTGATTCCTTTGGCTTAGGATATCATCTGCAATATAACATGGTTGTGCAAAATCCAAATGGACCAACATATTTCTACAGAGCAACTCAAGTTTGAATTATTACTGAATGAACCTTTTGTTTCCATGGATATTGGAGCCTCCATTTTTCAAACATGTTTGTCGAGGACTAAGGGGTGTTGGAGAGATTTAATGGGAATTAATGCATAATTCCATACGGTCAAAGAGAGTGGAAATTTGGAGAAGACATGCTGAATATATTCCTCCTCCTCTTTACACACAACACATCTTGAAGGTCCTTGACTTTTCCTTTTCTTTAAATTTTCCACTGTCAAAATCTTCCCATGAACTAATTGCCAACAAAATGTTTTGGTTTTGGGAAACCATTAGGGGAATTTTGAGGTCTAAAATGGGCCTCATAAGGAAATAATAAAATAATAGCTAAACCAATAAAATAATATTTATGAATTTCAATTCACTTTTTGCACCACAATCCATGTAACCATAGCTAAATTCAATTCAAAAGTTGTACCAAAATAAAATTAATAAAAATAAAAGAGCTCACAGTTAAAAATAACTAATATATTGATGTTGCAGCAACAGTGGGACGAGAAGACTGCAACTCTGTCGAAAACCTAACCCTAGCTTTCTCTGCCGACGCTTAGGGCTTTTGCGGGCTCTGTCCCTGTAGCTGGCTTCCCTCTACTCTCCACAGGGCGCTCTCTGAGTGGGCCTGACATGGAGCTGACAATCAAGAAGGGTGTACCTTCTTTCAAAGAGCAGGTGTTGGGCACCTCTCATGCCCCTGGCTCTTCCTTCTTTACTCGCTTAACGGCCTCTTCAGCTGGTCCAAGGTCGAATCAAGATATTAGAAAAAGAATACAGCTTCAGGCTATCGACAATGCTTCCATGCTCCAGCGCCATGACAAGGAAGGACTTCAGAATGTGGGGACTTTGGCTGGAATCCCTACCACTCCCAGGAATCCAGAGGACCCCAAATCGGGGATCACAAAAGTGGACCAGGACAAAGGATAGACAACAAAAGCTTGTCACCCAAAGGCTGCAAAAATTCCAGAGATAATAATACAAGAACCAGATATAGAGGTATATAGAGATTATATGAAATAACATGCTATTATCTGTAAATTTATGGGGATTTTGCCTTCAGAAAGGGCTTTGAAAGGATGGATACAGGAAAAATGGAACCCAAAAGGGACCATAGAACTACAGCTTGGCTCAAAGGGCTTTTTCATAGTGGTGTTCGCCCTGTTAGAAGACAAGGATCGCATTTTTTAGGGAGGGCCATACTTTTTAAACTCTACTGGCCTTTACATGACATTTTGGAAGGAAACATTCATGCCTGAACAAGAATATTTCACAAGAGTCCCAGTCTGGATCAGACTATACTCGCTCCCAACGGAATACTGGGCACCATCGGTGCTTCAAGCTATTGGTAATGGGCTAAGGGAATACATCAAAATGTCAGAAGGTACTCGCAATGGCCACTATATCTCATATGCTAGAATATGTGCCTACATAGATGTTTCAGGAGCTCTGCACGAAGCCATCAGCCTGAACTTCAGAGATGAAATGCGACTTCAATCGGTGGATTATGAGCACATCCCTTTCCAATGCAGGAAATGCCACGAACACGGTCACTTATTTAGAGACTACCCATAGAAAAAACAACCTCCAAAAGAGGACACATCGGAAGCTAGAGATGATCAGGGCTTCACCAAAGTTCTTCATAAAAATAAGCAAGCACGAAGGCAGATAGTGGGAAAGGACGCACCCAAACATACCACGCATAACAGATATGAAATCCTCACCTCTACAACTTTGGAAAAGGGACAACCAAGAAATAATGCAGAACAAACTTCAGAAAAGTACAAAGACCTGGATACAGATATGGAAAACAACACTGATCTAGCTTCGCAGGAATAGGTCACACTGGAGGTATCCGAAATGGACTATTCACTGGACCCACCTACTTTGGAGGACAAGGCCTTAGAAGAAATACTGGAAGGAATGGATCTGCAAAAATTATCAAAGGAATGGACCGCCAAAGGTTTTGAAGACATACCAGAGGACCAGCTCAAACAGATTGAACAAGCATACAATCTTCAATAGAATTTCCAAAAGCAAAGAGAAAATCAAAACAAAGGTTGGAAGAAGCAAGGTGGAGGTGTCAAGGCGAATCTCAAAGTCAACACTCAAATAACCAAGGCTCAATAGAAGAGAAAGGGGCGAAAAACAGAAAATCAACATTTAACCAAACTAGGATTATCCCTCATTAATGTTGGCAAGGTAAAGGCTCTCACTCTCTCTCCAAATATTTTATCAGAATTGTACAACATGGAACATTAGAGGACTTAATAGCCCTTCAAAATGTAGGATTCTCAAATCAAAAGTAATCTTGGGAAAAGCTGATATTCTTTTACTACAAGAGACAAAAAGCAGTCTGGCTGATATGCGAACCATACAATAGACCTGCTTCAAAAAATAGTATAGTCATATGGCCATCGCTGCTCAAGGCATGGCAGGAGGCATTGCCACCTTTTTTAAGGACTCCAGGTTCCACTTTTTAGACTCTTTTTCTTCCAAGCATTCCCTAACAACCATTCTTCAGGTCATAGGAACTAAAGAGAAACTTTGCATCACAAATGTTTACGGTCCCCATTCAGTTAAAGAGAGACTTGCTTGGATCACTCAATTGAAACTCTACCTACATTCATTCAACTACCAGAAGAATATTCTAGCTGGGGACTTCAATATGATTCTAAATCTGGAGGAGAAAAGGGGTGGTCTCTGTCTCTTGGACTTGGACTCCAATGATTTTTAAAATCTAATTGATGATTTTAAGTTAATAGACACCCCCACAAAAAATGGGGTTCGTACTTGGAACAATCGAAGAGGAGGGGAGTGCCAGATTGCCACTTGTTTGGATAGATTTCTTCTCCCTAAAGAGCTTTACCTATACTCTCTAGAAACAGACACTTCCATTGCTCCACAGGTGGGTTAAAATTATTAGCCGGTTGTGCTATCTTTTCAGATTTCCTTAAGACCCAAAAATGCACCATTTAGGTTTGAAGCCTTCTGGTTGTCCCACTCTGATTTTCAAGACAATATAAAAGAATGGTGGTCTTTGGATCTTCCCCCAAAAAATAGCAAAATGAAGAGCTTCCATAAAAAACTCAAGTTTGTCAAACAAGAGATAAAAAAGTGGAATAAAGAAACCTTTGGGGATATTACCATTGAGAAAAAAGTCATAGAGAAAAAACTGAAGGTTCTCCAACAAACTATCATTCAAAACGGTTTAACCGAGGAAAAAAAGAAAATCGAATCGTAGCTTCAGCAAGAATGGGACCAACGGGCTACTCAAGAAGAGATTCTATGGAGACAAAAATCTCGTATCCAGTGGCTCAAAGAGGGGGAGCGCAATACTTCCTTTTTCCACAAATCAATGATTCAGCATAGAAAGGTCAACGGAATCCTTAATCTCATGAATGAACAGGGGTAGATGTTGGATACTCAACAACAAATTGAGGAAGTGCTTCACAGTCATTTCTCAATGTCCTTAAGGAATGTAATCACAATAATGAGGATCTAATAAAAAATATTACAAATCACATTCCTTCAATCTTAACCAAGGAACATAATCAGATGATGTTAAAAAAGATAACTATGGAGGAGTTGGAAGAGGCGGTTGAAGCAATGCCGAATGGAAAATATCCAGGTCCCGATGGATTCACCATCGACTTCTACAAGGCTTACTGGGATATTATTAAGGATTCGGTGTATGATTTGGTGGAGGAGTCTCGGATGAAGAAATCAATTTTTCCTTCTCTCAATGCCACCTTCTTGACTCTCATTCCCAAATTGGAAAGAGCCAACACCCTGGATCAATTCAGACCCATTTCCCTCTGTAATGTTATCTACAAAATCATTTCCAAAATTATTTCCAATCGGTTAAAATCTCTTCTACCTCTCCTTATCTCAGTGGATCAGACAGACTATGTATAGGGAAGGCAAATAATGGACAACATCATTTTGTCTCAAGAGATCATTCATATGCTCAAATATCAAAGGAAACCAGGGATGTTGATCCAGTTAGACATGTCCAAGGCCTTCGATAAAATTAACTGAAACTATATCTGCCACATGCTTGCGGCGTTCGGATTCAACAAAGAGATCATATCTTGGATCATGGCCCTAGTCTCGGGTGCATTTTTCTCCATTCTTCTCAATGGCTCTCCCACTGCTATCATTAATCCCTCTTGCGGCATAAGACAGGAAGATGCCCTCTCTCCCTTCCTTTTTATCATCTTGGCGGAGGGATTAGGCAGATCCTTCTCTGCAGCCACGGAAAATGGCCTGATCTCTGGTCTTAAGCTTTATCCTCAGCTTCCACCGTCAGCCCATCAGCAATTTTTCGACGATACTCTCCTTATGGGTTGCCCATCGCTCAAGGAAGCCCTTTCCATTCAAAAAATCCTCAATGACTTTGCATTAGCCTCTGGTCTGGATGTCAACCACTCAAAATCTAAAATCTTCTTCTTAAATACCCCAACTGCCATCCAATTACATATTGCTGAGGTCATGGGTTTTCAAAGAAGCTATTTCCCTTCCAAATATCTAGGCATTCCCCTTACTGATAAGCCCCTGAAATTTTCTAATTGGGAATCTCTCATCTCCAAGCTCAAAAATAAGATTTCAAACTAGACCTTTAGGGCTCTTAATCTAGCTAGAAGATTAATCCTTCTCAAGTTTGTCCTCCAAGCCATGCCAATTTATATTTTCTCGGCTATAGCAGCTCCTAAATCAGTCTCCAACCAATTATAACTATCCAAAGGGATTTCCTATGGAAAGGTAAAGCCATCAAAGGTAGATGGCCTCTGGTCACCTAGGATAAGGTGTGCTCTCCAAAGAATGTAGGGGGTCTTGGTCTTAGAGACCCTAATCTCCTGGGTAGGGCCATGGGAGATAAAACTTGGTGGAAATGGTTGACAAATGCCTCGACCAACTGGGCTCTCCTCTGGAAGGCTAATATGCTCCAACAACTCCATGGAATTCTCTCTTTCAACTTTCTAGCACTCTCAAAGGATCACCGATGTGGAATAAGGCATGGGAAAATATACAGCTTATTCAACAACATTGTTTCTGGGAAAATGGCAATGGTAAATTGGCTCTTTTCTGGGATGATGCGTGGGAGCAGAGCCCTAGATTGGATACAGAAACCTATAGACCCCTAAAAGAGTACCTGGAGGAGTAAAACAAAAGAAAAGTCAGGGACTTCTAGAAGAATGACAATAATACAGGTTAGAGGGAGTGGAAGAATCTCACTGACCTCCACCCAGTCCATCTCCATCAATCTTTTCACACTCTCATGCAAGAGCTTAGCAAGAGGCAGATTCAAAAAGAGGAAGGCCCTGACATTCTTCGATGGGGAGAAAACATGACAGGAACCTTTAGCATAAAAGAAGCTTACAACCTTTTACAAAACCTGACCTATATTCAAGAAGATATTAAATGGAAAATATTGTGGAATCGAAAGCACTGGCCAAAGATCAACATCTTCAATTGGCTAATGACGCACAGGAAAACCCTTACTTGGGACAACCTTCAAATAAAAGGTTTTCAGGGCCCCTTGGTTTGCAGTCTTTGCATGTTGAATTCTGAATCGATAAACCATGTTTTCAACACTTTCCCTTTCGCCTCTAACATATGGTATTGGTTCCTTTTAGTCTTCAAAACCCTGGACCGTGCTATTCTATCCATCCATACTACCCTGGAAAATTGGAGCTCTGATTTCTCCAGCCAACCTCTTGTCAATCTGGCTTGGAATCTTCTCCCAGGCATTATTTGCTGGGCATTATGGAAGGAGCGTAACTCTTGGATCTTTAGGAATGTGGCTTCCTTGGAAGAGCAGAGCATCTTCAGCATAAAAATCATCATGAGGTAATCGGCCTCAATTGCAAAGCTCCTTGATGCTCCCAACCTGCCTTCTATGGCTGAAAAGAGGATTCTAACCCTCCTTGATCTTCCCATTCCTAGCAGTTCTTTCTCTCCCTTCTTCACATTGATTACTCCCTCGCCTCTGAATGTCTGGTATCCTCCATATCCTCCTCTCCTCAAGTTAAACTATGATGGGGCCTCCAAGCACAATCTGGGCTTGGCCGGATTTGGAGGAGTGTTTCGAAATGCTCAGGGTATCATCAAGTGGATCTATTATGGAAATTTAGGTCACAACATCAATAATGTGGCTGAGTTTCAGGCTTTGGCTAAAGGTCTTGACATAGCCAAGCATAACAACTTCTGGCCTTTCTTAGTGAAGGGAGATTCTCACATCGCTACCCAAGCTTGTATAAAAATTCAACATGGGAGAAAATTAGAAAAAATCTCAACCAGCTAGAGCATTAACAGATTACTCCAGCAGATAAGTGATAACATCAATGTGGCAAAAGGGATCTCTTTCCATGCGATGAGGAGAAAGGCTAATGGCCTGGCCGATTACCTGGCCAACCAGGGGGTCATCACACATGAAAGACTAGTGTCCAAGGATTGGACCTCCATCGAGTACAGCGACATAAAGGCTAATTGCAATGAAATAAGTAGGAATGATCTGATCAAGGCTAGCGTCCTTCCCTAGCTGCCGTTTCCTGACAACCATAACGATCATGTACCGAATCATGACTCCGGCGTGCGATCCAACAGAGGAGCGATCTAGGCTCAGATCGGATGGGTCTGTCATCTTGCATAATGCAATGATTTCACATGCTCCAATTCACCGACCTGCCATGCGTCTTAGTCCTGAGAAGGCGGCCTGTTTCCATTCGCCTCACCCTATTTATCTCCCCCTTCGCAAGCTTTATTCTCATTCCGCTTTAGTCTGGTGAAGCAATTTCCTCATTTCCTCTGCTCTGTTTCCCCTCGTCTCCCTGCAGACGCTCTGTCTAGTTCTTTTCAAGGCTTCTTCCATGGCTCCTTGCCGAAGACACCCCCCTCCCCCCCGTTGCAGTTGCGCCTCCCATTGGGAGAACCCTACCAGACCTCCCATGACCCGGGCTGAGACCCAATCTCGTAACGTAGCTCAGCATTTCAGGGAAGTAACCCCAGTGCCATTGCAAGAATTCTTCGAGGATCTAGATGCAGAGGTGGTAGCTCAGCGGCGGGCCACCCCTACGGAAACGGTGGATGAAGAGTTTTAGTGGATCTCGGACCCTGGTCTGACTCGAAGCAGGGAGAACCTCTTTACAAGGGCAGTCGACCCACATTGGAATACTAAAACTCTCCTCTCTCTCGCTCTGTAGGAGCAAAACAAAATCAGTAGGAATATTGAAAAGAAGATACAGTCCCTCTCTCAGAAGTTTGAAACCTTCATCCGCACTCTGCATCACCTGCACTTTGTGGAGAGCACCTCATCGCATTATGAGCTTCTGAAGAATCGTTTCAGGGTTCAACAGAGCGCGAGTGTAAAAATAGAGGCAGGTCCCTCAAATCCCTCTCCTCCGCATGCGGGCCCTTCTCGATGATCCCCTACGAATTGGCTGGCTGGCACCCCCGAGCGGCCGATCAAAATTGACCAAGATGGATTTGACGAGGATGACACAGTGGCTCCTATAGGGATGTAACTCCTGCTGGTTTTATTTGCTATGAAATCATTTTCCCTTTCTGTTTGTTTCGAGCCTGCGAGCTCGTTTTTAGTTGTCTTGAGCCTACGCGCTCAAATTTTGTTGAGGACAGGATTTTTGATCTCCCCGCCCAGCTTCTCTTTCCCTGTATACCTTCTCCTAGGGTGCATGATCCTTATAGTAAATTTGCAGGTCCATGGACTGTAGCCAAGTTGGCTCTTCTCTGTAACACTATTTTTGTCAATTAATGTGAATAGTCCCTCTGGAATTTACAAAAAAAAAAAAAATTAATAAAAAAAATGTATTGATGTGACTTTAAATAAGAATGAGATTTTCAAGAAAAATTCATTATCATTGAACAACTAATGAATTTTTCCTTTGTACTTAAATTACTTAAAATAAAATATAAATATAAATTTACAAATTCTTAATTATATTATATGCTATTAACTAAAATTTATATTATTTAAATTGTATAATAACATGTAATTTTTTCCCTAGGAAAAATCGTAGCTTTTATTAATGTAAATAAAAGTTACATGTTGTATATGCAAATGCATATGTAGATCAGCATGTAGCTTCCATATAGATAACTGTGAGTAATAGGAAAATATAAATGCATCCGCTATGTGTCGCTTATATACATACTGTAAAACAAAATAACTTCTCCACAAGGGGTCTGATGGATATAGATACGAAAACTATAATCAAAATAGTAAAATAATAACCAACAAATTTCTCTAATGGGGGCTGTTACACAGCAATTTGTCACCGTCCTTGCAATTCCCTGTCCCGCACATTGGAGGGCTTATTCTGTGACCTGTGAGCAGTGACATGATCTGAAAACACTTTCATGGCATTCCCCTAGACATGGACTTTCATTCCCTTGAAGACATCTCCTTGTGAAAAACCCTAAAAATATCCTTTTCATCCTTGGTGCGACTAGCTAGTGTTATACCCGAGCCAATGGGGGAAACCCTTCAAAGAGGGCGCGCCAATTGGCGCTCTGTCTCAGAGTCGCACTCGCACCAGGCCTAATAAAGGGTGTTTAAAAAAAATAAATGGCGGAAGATTGACTCCAACCAACTCCTGAACTGGTCTCTAAATTGAGTTGGGACGTTTGGCTCCGGATTTCCATGTAGAGGAAGTAGTTTGCCACCTCTCATGGAAGCTTCCTTGAGGATAGAGCCAATCCCATGATTGTAGGGATCCCAACTCCTCTTCCACCATCTATATAAGCTTGCCATTTCCCTTTGCAAGCTAATCTCCAAGAGCCTTCATAGCCTAAAGAATGTTGCAAGAGCTTTGATAGTCCTCATAGTGCCAAATCCATAGCAAGGAGATTGACGATCGAAGAGAGAGGCTTCTCCTCATTCCTGACAAGATTTACTGAGACGTATTCCGCTGACGACCCGCCGAAGGAAGGTTCAGCGTCAGAGCCTGGTTGTATTTTCCTTTGTATGAATTAATGATAAGCGACTGTTAGTTATGGTTCCACTCATATTGTTTATTATGATCATGAGTTGTGTCTTCTCTGACTGATACATAATTGCATATATCGGGTTTTACGCTTGTGTTTGTCGTGTTTCTTGTGTGTGCAGGTGTTCGATCGCGGTGAGCGAGAGGATTGTGATCTGCTGGAGCAAGGAAACGAGAGCGCCATCTTCTCTACGAACAATAGCGTTGGACTTGAGGCAGGCCTTCTTCGCAAGTTGGTTTATTGTAATTAGGAACCTATGCCTTAGCGTGATACGATTGTTGCTAGACCCGATCTGGGCTAGTAGGGATCGCCTCTGTCCGCAGAGGGGATTTACCTCTATAACAAATTGGTGACTCCGCTGGGGAAATAGCTTGTTGTTTGCTTTATAAAATATAGATGGAGCCTGAAGTTAGTCAGATAGCCTTCGAAATTCTCTTGCTCTACATTAGCGAAAGTAGATGAATGTTGCTTCAGTCAATCTGTGGTTTAGTTTATGAACTGAACAATTGGAGTATTGTCTTGTCTTTTGGTCGATTCTTGACTTTGCCTGCTTGATCAACTCTTTTGACTGGCTCTTTTTGTGAGTTTGGATTTTGGCTTGAGCTCCAACATCACTGGTCTTCTTCTTGGATTGCTTATTTTTATTTTTTCATAGCAAACTTGACTGGTGCACTTAATAGCCTGACAGTCGCGCCAATTGGTGCTAGTTGTCAGTTTACTACCCGCGCCAATCCTATCATGGCGCTAGTTTTAGCCTGACAGTCGCGCCAATGCTGAAAGGTGCTAGGGTTTGCTTGGTTTTGAGCTTTCTAAGCCTGATCTGTGGTTTTGGTTTCATATTTTCGACTTCCTGAGTGTTCTGGAGCCTTGTTTGACTGACTGTGACCTTCATCCTTTGGTTGTTTGCCTGTTTCTATCAATTTTACATTTTAGCCCTAGGGCATCTAGGTGCTATTGTGCGTCGAGCCTCCCTTGGGAGTTTGTGGTCTTTATCTACTCAATCAACTTTGTGATTGCTTCTCTGCATTCGTTTGGTGGTTGTCTATCGTTTTAGTGCATTATTTGAGTGATTGGATCCTCCTTCATTCGAATTTCGCCTTGTCTCATTTGGGGCCTAGATTACACGGTTCAATTGAGTCTTTGGTTGTCTTTTGATTTGAGGGACTTTTTGTCGATTTGAGATCTAATTGTGTGCTTGCATTGAGTGAAATTTGATTGTTTTCCTCTTTTGCTTTTGCTTCTCAAATTACTTGTCTCATTAGTTTTCATTTTGTTAGTGCATTTTGCCCTTAAACATTGAAAATACAAAAAATCTCTTTTGCTTTGGATTAGTTGGTGTGAATTAAATCTTTTCGGTGTTATTAGTGATTGGTAACTTTGAAAGAAAAGCTTTTAGTTTCCATTAGCTGCATTAGAGATATCATTGGATGTTTTCTGATCGTTTTGTTATTGTGTGAAAAGCTCTTAACTTTCTCGTAATTAGATTTCATCGAATGAAATGATGTACTGTGGCATGTAGTGTGCATTTAAGATATTTTGAGACATAAAACTCGCTAGGGCCTGAAAACTGAAACATAATTGAAGATAAACATTGAAATTCATTCAATTTACACTAAGGCAGCATTGAAACATTAATGAAATATTTAGAGGTCTAGGCTAGAGACGTGTTCCGGCGTCTTTAAACCTAGTAGCTATCGTTCGCCTCTTGGCTTTAGACAGCACTAATACGGACTTGTGCTCCCCGTACCGTCGCGTATATCAACGGAGACCCCACTAGGTTTCTATCCTTTATCCATAGGAAGCCGAATCTGCCGCCCTATACCCGTGATACACCGGACACAGCATTCGAGAAGATTTCCTGCACGTACGTTAAGTCCTTGGTTGATTTCTCTTTCATTTTGAAAACAAAGTGTATATTGCAGTTCACGGTTATTTGGTACACCTTTTGCCTAACATTCCTGAGCAGTCATTTTGATCTTATCTAACTCCTTAAAATTGAAAAGATCACCAAGCACTTGTCCTTTCACTCTTGCTTCAAAACTGAAAGAGATAGAGTCATCTTTCATCCATTTCTCGACTCTTAAAACATGAAATGGTGAAGTTTCTAAGTTTCAATGTCGTAAAATAAATCACCTGCGATCACACGCCCTGTTAGATTTTGCTTGTTGGCCGTTTGATTGTGTGCCTTGAGTCTTTTTCAACCCGTGTGTTGTGTTTGATATTTTCCTTTTTTCATTACTGTCACAGTGGCGGAACCTTCAGTTTCGTCTACTGGTAGTCCATATACCGACGATTCATCAGAGGTCTCGCAATCCTCTACTAAACCACAGCAGCCCATCATTTCCGAGTTTCGCGACGGGGGACCGGTTCTGTCTGAGCTTCCCTTTGGAGGACCAGTTGATTTCAATTGGCCCTTATCCAACCCTTGGTCTGGATTTGGAGTAGGGGAGCATTTCCCTCCTCTTACATCGGGTTCGCCCTTTTTAGCTGCTGTTATTCCTCCTAGTCCTCGCCGTCTGTTACGAGATCTAGCGGCAGGTTCAAATATGAGTGAATCTAGCCATTCTCCTAGTGAGGAAATCCCCTCGTCCGGTGAAGATTACCAGCTATTCACAGAAGTAACCCGGAAGCTATTCCCAGAAGACAACCCCGAATCATCTGTTATGTCTTCGCCCGGTCCCTCACTGCCAGCAGGGTATAGATCCTTAGTTCAGATTATCGCCGCCGCTACCTCTATGGGGGTATCAACTCCTTCTATGAGGTCGGTTATTCCTTCACTAGGGATGTCTCCACGGACACTCGTTACGTCATCCCCTCAGGTCACTTCTGTACCCGTCAGGCCCACTGTTTGTGTGGCTGCATCTACACCTGTTGTTACCACTCAGTCCGTAAGGACCACATCGCTTCCCGAAGATGTCTATATAGCTTCTGCTATGTCGGAGAACATCTCTCTTGAGGAGTATCGATTGTCCCTACAACAATCGAACCCTGAGTTCGGAAAATCCTCTCAAGATCCCAACAGCTCGTATTTTTCGCATTATGCACAGGATGGTACACCCGTGTATGTCTTTCCATATCAGTACGATGAGTACGGGAATCCTTTATGTTTACCCGCTCCTGAGGCTCAACTTCATGCTCATGGTTTACCGTATAACCAGGTTCGGCAGACTTATAACCCGCAAGGACAACCTTTTCAAGGCCAACCTTCGGGCCAGCCTGGCTATCCTTATGACCTGCAAGGTTACATTGCGGGCCAGCAGGGGCCATTATATGGTCTGCAAGGACAGTATTACAACCCTTCAGGTCAACTCATGTAGCCTCTTCCTGGAGTCCAACCTGGGCAACCTCAAGGACTCACAGGTCAACCGGGGTACCAACCAGGGCCGGTATATGGTCCTGGGGGGCAAGTCCAACCTTCACAACCTATGCAACCTCAATATCACGTTGCTCCAAATGTTGCACATCATCCAGGATCATCTTATGGTCCTGTTGTAGGTCAAACCGGTTACCAGCCACCACCTGGCTCCATTCCACCACCAGGCCAACTGGCCCATCCGGCACAACCTGGTGCTCCAAAACAGCCAGGTCAACCTACACAACCGGCACAACCTGTTCACCCAGGGTAGCCTGTTCAACCAAGTCAGCCCATTTAGCCTGGCCAGCGTGTCCAACCAGGCCAGCCTACACATCCTGTCAACCCTGCTCAACATCTGATTTACTCGATGCCACAACCGAATTAACCAGTGCATCCTAATTATCGCCCTCAGTAGGTTCCCACCTATCAGCAGCCCTCTCAACCTCAAGGTGGTTATTACCCTCACGGTAAATCTCGACCGACTTATAATCCGCCCCAAGGTTCCCACTATTACACTCAAAAACCTGGATATACCTATACTCAGCAGCCAAATCCACAGACTGCTCAAATGGGGCCGACATATAATCAGGGTCCATACTTTGGTTATCAACCCCCGTACACTGGTTACCAGCAACCGGATCATGCTGGTTATACACCCTATACCCCCTACGGTCAGAATCCTTCAGGACATAACCCATGGGGGCAAGGATACACTCAACCAGCATGGAGTACATGTACAGGTCCTTATCGAGGGCCTGGCATGCCGTTTAATCCGCAATTGTCGTTCTTGGCTACCTTGGAGTTACCGGACATTTCTAAATTAACCAATGATCCGATTCTTCATAATCCTTATTGGCCTCCGGTTCCGTCCAAGGTACCTGGCGACTGCCCTAAGTTTGAAGGTAAAGCTGGTGAAGACCCCCAAGCTCATGTAATGACCTACCATTTGTGGTGTTCGTCTAATTCTTAGGTTGATGATTCAATTCGTCTACGTCTCTTCCAGCGCACTCTTACCGGTGCTACCACTAAGTGGTATATTGAACTACCCTGTGGCAAATTTCAAGATTTAAAAACTTTAGCAATGGATTTTCTGACCCACTTTCAGTTACCGGTTCGCTATGAGGCCGAGACGCATCTCCTGACTTCCTTGAAGCAGGATAAAGCCACCCACATATTTGAACATATTCATGAGTGGTGACGTCGTCGTAGGCTAATCAAGTTTGATATACCTGATCAACTACTAACTCATTGGTTCACCACGTCCTTCGTTAACAAAATTTCTCAAGATATTGCTATGGGGGCATGTGTGACTGAGGAACAGGCCATTGCGCATGCCCAGTATCTTGATCTAGTATACTCTCAGTCCAGCATGCTGTATGATATTTTGACTGATGCTCCACACCCAGGAACCTCTAAAGCTCCACCTACCCCAGCGGTGGATGGTGTTATTGGTTCTGTGTCTCAAAATTCTCGGAAATCTCCGAATGGGAAGCAGAAGTCCAATTCTTCCAATAATTCTACTCTTCCCGCCCCTCCAGATTCTGGCAAAACTGCGGAGGTCAACGCCGTTCAAGCTAATCCTACGGAAAAAGCCTCCAAAGGAAAGAAGAAGGGCAAAGGAAAATCCAAACCCGACGCCCCAAAGTCAGAGTCTTCTAAACCTCGTACTGATGATGGTTCCCAACGTAAACCGAAGTACCCCTGCCTTATCTGTGAAGGAGATCATTATACCAAAGATTGTCCTCGACGATCTGAAATTAGTCAACTTCTAAAAGGCTCCAAAGGGACTCTGGCAGTTCCTAAAGAACCGTTCCTATCTCAATATACCCAAATGGTTGAACAACCTTCACTATCTGCGCCATTTGGGTCCCAGGTCTTTATGATGAATGGTGTTGCACCTGTCTTAATCGCTACGCGGTCGAAGGACTATGCTGGATCACGTCAGGTAGCTGGAAAGGAAGTTGTGGATGGCCCACCTCCTCCACCTGTCTCCGGTTCTTTGGAAATTGAGAAGCCTACTGCTGAACTTGTTGTGAGGCCACCTTCTAAAGGTGTTCTGCAAAGGTCTTCCTACAATCCAAATGCCCGTGCCGCTCAGCACTATAGTATTTTTGAGGATTTGGCTCAGGCGCCTTCTGCTATGTCTGCATTGGAAGTCCTTCAAAGTTTCCCTTCGCAACGGAAAGCTCTTTTGTCTGCGATCGATGGGATCGATCCCACCAATTCTAGTCTTCTCACCTTCGACCTAAAAAACTTTACCCCCCGACTTCCGCATCAAATTTCTCTTGTGATCCAAGTCGGGATCAATGGTATTAACATTCATAGGGCCCTTGTGGATGAAGGTGCTTCTACCTGTGTCATGTCATCCGCCTACTGGAAGGCCATTGGCTCTCCAGCACTTTCATCATCTCCCAATGCCTTAGAGGCATTCGATGGTCAGGAATCAAAACCCCTGGGTGTTCTCGAGAGTTTTCCAATTACGTTATAGGGGAAGACAGTCAACGTAGAAGTAGAAGTGGTTGATGCCAAGCTTAACTACAATCTGATTCTCGGCCACAGTTGGACTCATGCCATGTTATGCGTGCCATCCACCCTCTTTCGACTTCTTAAGTTTCCTCATGAGGGAAATTTTTTTACTGTGGATCAGTTGTCTTTCTTCACCTCCACCTCTGAGAACAACGTTCCTTATGTGGATAAGATCCCTAATCCCCCTGACAGTGTAGGACCCGATCTCTTCAAGGACCCCATCCTCATGGGTATTTTTCCCATGCCGCCACCACACACCGTTCAAGTTAATATGGTCTCCAGGTCTGACGACCCATGGATCATCCCATCGCCTGAACAAGTGACTGATTTTGGAGAATCGATGCCCTTAACTCCAGTAGAGATTAATTACTGTGAAATCGTCCTCGCATCTGATCCTCCTCCCTCTCAACATGCTCCCTCAAGCATGGATTTAGATATCTACTCTCAATCCCCCTGGCTCGGTCAGGCCGACTCGCCTGATCCTCTAAAAGATATTTTTCCTTCCGACGAAACCATTGTTGAAACAATGTCTCTTGAGGAGCTGCCTTGGAGCGATGGACATCATCGTTCCTCCTTCATGCCCAGCCTAGGGGCAATGTCAGATTGTCTAGAGCGTTATGCATCTCAGGTTCCTACTCTGCCTCTCCAGACGCCCATTTTGACTCATGAGGTTCTTTCGGAAGGAAACCTGAGCAACATTACTCAAACCACTCCGATCGACATCTCCATCAAACCGGGGATAGTTGAAAACATACATGTGGGAGTAACTTGTTCTCCTAATGAGATATGAGCTTATACTGATATTTTCCATGAATTTAGAGACGTGTTCGCTTGGTCCTATGAGGAAATGCCTGGGATTGATCCCAACATAGTAGTGCATGAGATTCCTACCTATCCCGATGCGAAACCCATGCACCAACACCTACGGCCAGTGCATCCTCACAAAGCCGCTGCCATTAAAGCAAAAGTTGAAAAACTTTTGAACGCGAGCTTCATTTACCCGATTCCCCTCACAGAATGGGTCTCCAACATTGTCCCTATAGATAAGAAACAGGGCACTATATCCTGCTGCGTAGCGTTTCCACCACTACATCCTGCTGCGTACAGTAACTGTGGTTTCGGATTGCAACCCCATGACATACATTCTATCTCGACAATTACTGGGGGGAAAATACTCTAAATGGATCGTTATCCTTCAGGATTTCGACTTAGAGTTTACCACTACTAAGTCGACCAAATCATTGGTTTTTGCGGATCGCATTTGCTCGCTCCCGACAAACTCCACCCCGCTCACTCTGAGGAACATATCCCGGATGAAACCCTCTTCCTTATCAGTACGCACGATCCATGGTACGGCGAAATTATTGTATATCTTCAAACATAAACGTTCCGGTCTGAGTTGACCAAGGATGCCCAATGTCGAATTCGGCATCAGTCTCAACCCTACCGTATTGTAGGAGATACTTTATACCGCGTTGGAGTAGATTCGGTGCTCCATCGGTGCCTCACCCTGGAGGAGGCTGAAAGAGTCTTGAATGACTGTCACAGTGGCGCCTTTGGTGGTCACATGTCCGGATATGCCACCTCCTAGAATATTCTGCGTGCGGGCTACTTCTGGCCATCGATATTCAAAGACTGTATTGTTGCAGTCCGAAAATGTCATGCGTGTCAGGTTTTTCAGTGCAAAATGCACGCACCACCTCTCCCTCTGCATCCTGTCATTACTGTCGGCCATTTTGCAAAGTGGAGTGTAGATTTCATGACGTGTAACCCTCATTCGGCTGGGGGGCATGCATATATAATCGTCGTTGTTGACTACTTTACTAAGTGGGCCAAAGCGATGCCTACACTAGCCGCCGACGGTAAGACAATTGCCCAGTTTATTTTCAACCACATTATTGCACGTTTCGGGGTCCCTTAGGCCATTGTTACCAATCATGGTACTCATTTTCGAGATTACATGATGGCCGAGCTGACATCAAGATTGGTCTTACGACATGATAGATCAACGACATATTACCCCCAAGCAAATGGCCAGGTTGAGGCTGTAAAAAAAGTTTTGGTCACAATGCTTCAACGGACAATTGGGATTCATAAGTCCAATTGGCACCTCCAATTGTTCTCAGCTCTATGGGCCTACCGGACGGCAGCAAAGAGTGAGACTGGGTTCACACCTTTCCAATTGGTGTATGGTCTGGAAGCAACTCTTCCGGTTGAGTGTGAAATTCCTTCTTTAAAGTTGGCTGTGGAAATTTTGCCCGACACTTCTCCTGAAGAAGAGCGTCTCATGTATTTTTAACGGCTGGATGAAACCCACCGCTTAGCTGCTTTAGTCATTGAAGCATAGAAAAAGCGGGTCAAAGCCCACTTTGATCAATCTCTATCTCCGCGTTTCTTTGTCGAAGGGGACCTCGTCCTCCTATATTACCAAGCACACGACAAGCTTGGAGCAGGAAAGTTCAACCCATGTGGCATGGGCCTTACATAGTAAAATGAGTATTGAAGAATGGGGCTTATGAGCTCATTGATTACGAAGGAGTTCTGTTGGCTCAGCCTAGAAATGGGCTATACCTTAAAAAAATACTACGCTTGAAGTTATTTTTTGGTGTGGTGTGTGTACATAGGTGTGTATATTCATTTGTGTGCATGTGTGGTGTGGTGTGCCATGAAAGCATCTTTCTGCTAATCGGGTCTTCCTGATTGTGCAGATGTCTATTACTCTATTTGTCGGTTTCGTGGATGGTGCCTCCCGCAGTACCAGGAATATGTCCTCGGCAGCCTGGGTAATCTATGATCCTGCTGGTGAGTTGGTTAATTTGCAAGGTGTGTGTCTAGGGCCTACCACAAATAATGTTGCGAAATATAGTGTTGTTTTAGAATTATTAACTGAGGCCGTTAACCTCGGCATTCGTGCATTACTTGTGTATCTGGACTCACAACTTGTAGTATTACAACTTAACAGTCATTATTCCGTAAGAAACCCGTCCATTTTACGTCTGTATCTGCGTATTCATTTACTAGAAAGAAATTTTGATTATATCACATATCGACACATACCCAGACATATGAATACATTAACAAATGCAGTAGCTAATTTGGTTTTAGATAAACATTTGCGCAATTTATAAAAACATCATCACATGTAAAAATATCCATCCAGAAATAGTTATATATATATATATGTGTGTGTGTGTGTGTGTGTGTGTGTCGAAATGTTCCCATAGTGTGCATCACATAAAATAAAAAAATATACATGTTTGTCTGATAACAACCGGAGACAACATGTCTCTCAAAAAATATGCATGAGAAAGCCCTAAACAGCTAATCAACATGGTGCTCGTGTTAACACGCCACCGTGCTCACCAATCGCCTCAACAGTCTGTGTAGGCGACTAGGAACCCCCAAAGTGTGTCGTTGGTAAGCTAATGGGACGTATGCCAGCGGTGCATAGTCTGGGATCCCCCGGGCAATGCCCTCCAAGTTCTGGATTAGTTCGCCCCCTTCGCCACCCTCATCCTGAGGGTCATGTGCGACATGGGTTCTCCGCACAATGGGCGACATGCCCGCGGGCCTCTTTGGGCCAACGTATGCATACACATAAAATTTGTGTTAGAACGGACGTGTATTACCAAAAAAATCATAAATACATAAAAATGAAAAAGAGTATCATACCCAACTCCTCGTCCCAATTGTCCCCCTCCGGGAGCGGAAGATCGGGATCTCCGGTGAAATCGATCCCAGCATAGGGCCAATCTTCGACCACGATTAGTTGTCACCGTAACCACCCAAAGAACTCTGGCCTCCAGGACATCTGTTTGCCTCCTCCTGATTTGGGTATAAGTGCTGCCCAGCGATTCATCCTCGGCTCTCTCAGTACCGGCTCGGCAACTATGGCCCCTTGGCCCTAGAAAATGGGTAGTCGTTCCAGGATGAACGACACCAAAATGGAACCGTAGCTGAACTGTTTTAGTTTGGCTTGCTTGCATCTTGTTAGCTGCCTCTTTATGTTGGTTGTCACTGTTGTAGCCCAATCGAACAGTGTAGGACTCATACACTCAAAGGCTAGTATGAGTTGGGCCTTGGTTGGCTCATGTGGAGCTTGCGATCCTACAGCTCGTGTAATGGTATGAAGAACTACCCTGAGTGCTAGGCCGCGGACAGTGTGGATGTCCACCTTCCCGCTTCCCGATCTTGTTCGTGCCCCTGGGCACACTCTTGCCATTACCATCTCCATTTTTTCTCCGGAAGGTCTGCTACTGGTTATGATTGGCACTAGACCTCTTCGCGACAATCCAGTTATAGAGTAAACATCAGAGACCTCAAGAGCTAATACTTGGTCCCGAAGTTTGAATACTTCCTCATTTTCGTCCCATATGCTGACCAAGTACTGCAGCAGCTCAGGTTGAGCTCGTAAGCAGGGTGTAAGGAAGAATTTTTTGAGTCCACAATTCTTGAGTGCATTCATACAGGCTTCGTTTTCCATAGCCATTTCATCTTCCTCCCCATGTTCCCTCTCCTTCCATTCGATAACCATTGTGCCTGAACATCTGCATCAACACAATAAAAAATGCTTTATTAGACCTCTGGTACATTTGAAAATCCACATGGGTAGCTCACATTTTGAAATTTTTAAGCGGAAAATTAAGTTGCACCATTGGCGTGACCCCTTTGTGAAGAAATATCCATTGGCGCGGGTTCGTGCCCGATACCCACGCTAATGGAGCGAGCCTTAAAATTTTAAAAATGGTCCCTCCAGAAGTCTAATGCACAATGAAAACTCATAAAAAAGGGATTAAAATAGATTTTAGGGGAGCGCCTTTTACCTGGAACAAACGAGGAGTTGAATGACGTCCCGGATCAGTTGCAATCACCGCCACAAGTTTGCACACAAACAGACCACTGTTGCTCTCCAAGTGAGGTAAAAAGTAAAAGTAAATTTGTTTCACCATTTGAAGCCTATTTATAACTTAAGTCAAAATTAGGTTTTAAATGTCATTTTTCTCAAATATTTTAATATATTTTTGTCGAAAAATGGATTTTACACTTGCCTTTATGTGCAGCGACAGGTTTTTACGCAACTTGACTGGTGAAACGAGTTGTAATTTATACTTTTTCGGACTCGGTAAAAACACGAAAAAGTCATTTTGGAGTCATCTTTCAGCTATTTTCTGACTCTCTAAACATGAAAAGATTTCTGAGTCCCTTGTCATTTCGATCTCGTTAAAGTGGACATGAAACGACATCTGCCCAGTATACGTTTACCCCTTTTTCGAGCTGGGATATATTACTTACGAAAAAGGAATACCCTAGCTTATCGCGACTAGGAGGTTTTCTCAGACATAGTTTTCTACCTTTTCGGATCTGAGGAACTATTTACGAAAAGGGACCATTGGAGTTTACTTTTATGTTGTCTTTTCAAACTCTCTAAACGTGAAAAGACGTCGAGTTCTTCCTTTGTCAGACTCGTTAAACCCTGATGACATCGGATCCAGTCATAATGACGATATTCGAGTTTCTCCTTCCTAGGGCTCGTTAAATGTACTAGTATGGATTCGTCCAAAGGACGAACTTATATGACAACCATATGCTATCCCCTTCAAGCTTGTTTTCAAAAATAATTGGGGTACTCACCAGAAATGGTGGGAAAAAATGGAACCAACATCATTGTTGTGTCGGTAGTATGTCGCTCTTGAACATGGCACCTGTCTGCATTCGTGTCGGGTTGGGGGCATCTCATCTCATTATCTATTTGCCTTTGTGGGTTTGGGTAATCCTTTTTGACCTCTCATTTTCTCTTTGCCTCGTCACCATGACCTCTGATCTTTTGATGTCAAATACTGCCAAATCCACTGTCGTGCTGCCGATATGTTCAAGAGAAGTTGACCTCTGCAAAATTTCAACCTTCCTCTGATTCTCATCTGATCTTGATTCACAAATACATTATGTTCCTTTGTCTCGTGTCGATGATGTGGGAAACACTATGGCCCGCCTTCGATCAAGGTCACTTCATGTCGACTTCAACTCATTATCCAGGAAGTTGATCTAGAGACTCCCTTCTGGTACCTTGGAGCCTGCATGCCTCAATGGAAGGTTCTTCGCGTTCGACATGAACTTTTCATCATTGGCCTCCAATCGAGTGATTCTACGGGTGTTCGACACCATCTCACTTATTCACTTGTCGTAGATTGTACCTATAGTACCTTGAGGGCCATTGTCATTATTGGTGGTACCTCTCACATCTGTTAACAGCTTTCATCATTGGCTGGTAATCAGGCGATGTTCTTGCATGTTCGACTTCAGCTCCCTTATTCACATGCTTGAACTTGTACTTTTTTCGGGTCGAGATGGAGCACAAGACCCTGGATTTTGTCTATTGAAATCCAGGCTGTGATTTTGTGGATTATTATGATTAGTTACATGACTCATTCACTGGATGGTTGCGACCATACCTGAGTCTATTTATTGATCCTCACTGGATGGCTGTGTCCATGCCTTGGATCTGGATTGGCTACGCCCATACCACATATATATCATGTATTTGAGATATCAGTTGTATTTCTCTACGCAATTTTTTCAACGACAGTGTTTTTAGTTGGACACGTTCTGGTAAAGCATTTCACCCCTCTCTCTCTTTCGGGCCTCATGCTTTAGGGGGCATCTATTACACAGCAATTTGTCACCATCCCTGCAATTCCCCATCCCGCACATTGGAGGGCTTATTCCGTGACCTGTGAGCAATGACATGATCTGAAAACACTTTCATGGCATTCCCCTAGACATGGACTTTCATTCCCCTGAAGACATCTCCTTGTGAAAAACCCTAAAAATAGCATTTTCATCCTTGGCATGACTAGCCAGTGTTATACCCACGCCAATGGGGGAAATCCTTCAAATAGGGCGCGCCAATTGGCGCTCTGTCTCAGAGTCGCACTCGCGCCAGGCTTAATAAAGGGTGTTTTTAAAAAATAAATGGCAGAATATTGACTCCAACCAACTCCTGAACTGGTCTCTAAATTGAGTTGGGACGTTTGGCTCCGAATTTCCATGTAGAGGAAGTAGTTTTCCACCTCTCATGGAAGCTTCCTTGAGGATAGGGCCAATCCCATGATTGTAGGGATCCCAACTCCTCTTCCACCATCTATATAAGCTTTCCATTTCCCTTTGCAAGCTAATCTCCAAGAGCCTTCATAGCCTAAATAATGCTGCAAGAGCTTTGATAGTCCTCATAATGCCAAATCCATAGCAAGGAGATTGACGATCGAAGAGAGAGGCTTGTCCCTATTCCCGGCAAGCTTTACCGAGACGTATTCCGCTGACGACCCGTCAAAGGAAGGTTCAGCGTTAGAGCTTGGTTGTATTTTCCTTTGTATGAATTAATGATAAGTGACTATTGGTTATGGTTCCACTCGTATTGTTCATTATGATCATGAGTTGTGTCTTCTCTGACTGATACATAATTGCATATATCGGGTTTTACGCTTGTGTTTGTCGTGTTTCTTATGTGTGCAGGTGTTCGATCGCGGCGAGCGAGAGGATTGTGATCTGCTCGAGAAAGGAAATGGGAGTGTTATCTTCTCTACAAAAAACAGCGTTGGACTTGAGGTAGGCCTTCTTCGCAAGTTGGTTTATTGTAATTAGGAACCTGTGCCTTAGTGTGATACGATTGTTGCTAGACCCGATCTGGGCTAGTAGGGATCGCTTCTGTCCGCAGAGGGGATTTACCTCTACAACAGGGGCCATCCCCCCACCATTGTGTAAGATCGAAAGGTCTATGAAAGTACCGATAATATGCATGTGCATTTTGCTCATGTACCTCCATGTATGCAATCAATAGGTGTGTCGCCTCCTTGGAAAGGAGTTTAAAAATTTTGTTCCTCTCCCTGAAAATGTGCCAACATGAAATAGGATCAAAATGGGCTTTGTGCAGTAGAGTTTCAACAAGGATATTTTGCAATGTGTGTGTGTGACATGTCGTCAGATCATTAAACCAATCAATGACAATCTTGGAATCACCGAATATTTGTAGAGCATGTATATTTTTAGTGATGGTAAACTGTAGGAGGTACAAGAGAAAAGAGAGTTCTACAAAATTATTTGTGCCTCGGCTAAGTCCAATCTTGACTTTATAATAATGATGTGGTGAGTGATGTAGAATAAATCCACCACCACAACCATGAGTCTGTGCATATCCGTCAAAATAGGCCCATGGGAAGGAGTGATCAATGATCTCAGGGGAAATGACACGGGGGAGTGGGGGAAGTCGATCATCAGGTATAAAGTGATAAATGGAGATGATGTGGGTAGCAGATGAGGGCCAGTGATGAGGGACGTCATGAAAAATGGTTCGGCTACAGGCCATCCAGATGTTCTAGCAGATAATGATAGGTAAATATCATAGCTTGTGGGGAGAGACCTCATGCCACCAATGGTATCAAGCTTCAATAATGGAGGGTCCTTCCCAAGGATGATTTGGATGGATGGAGGAGTGTATGACCGTCTAAA
The DNA here is from genome assembly GCA_034641835.2 of Pinus albicaulis. Taxonomy (NCBI): domain Eukaryota; kingdom Viridiplantae; phylum Streptophyta; class Pinopsida; order Pinales; family Pinaceae; genus Pinus; species Pinus albicaulis. The sequence continues at coordinate 1,291,298,333 of CM076583.1, read as the reverse complement.
GTTTAAGGGAAGTAGGACAATGGAGAAATAAATGCAGTGTATCTTCAATCGCCTCTTTGTAAAGTGCACATCTGTGCGGACCAGAGAATGTTCTTTTCTGTAAATTGGCCCTAGTAGGAATTTTATCAATTAGGATACACCACATAAGTATCCTTTCTTTGGCCGGTCCTTTGAGTTTCTAGAGGTTGCGCCACCATGGAATGAGAGGTTCAGGCCTTTTTACCCGATAGATACGAGAGTACCCCTCTTTGGGTGTATAAAAACTCTGTTTAGATATGGTCCAAATAACTTCATCCTCAAAATCCCGTAATCTGACATGGGTCTCTCGCAAGGCTTCCAAATAAGCTGACCAAATCTTGGTCCACTGAGGGTGAAGCTGTAAATCCAAATGATCAAGTCAAACTTGCGAGAAGAGTCTGGTTCTCTCCCCATTTGCAATTTGATTGAGTGTGAGATAACCGACTTGATTGAGGAATCCAATAAGTGACTGTAGAAGGAGATGTGCATTTCCATATCCCATCCATGGATCATAGCCAATACGAATCCTGTGACCATTGCCAATTTTCCAAGTCAAGTCATCCTTGATAAATCTGATCGATGATATGAAAACATGCTAGATAGTAGAACATCAAGCGTGGTGCATCGGAGGTGATCGACTCCATTCAATGGGGGTAAGCGGATGAATGTATTTCTAAATATTCACCCTGGTCCATAGGTTGTTACCCATGATGATCATCCAACCTAGCTTAGCAGCTAATTCTAGAGTGAAAGTCGGCAAGTCCTTGATGCCCCATCCACCCCACCTTTTGGGTAATGCAATACGGGGCCATTTGGTCCAAGAAAAAGTGTGTCACTCTTTTGTGCTCAACCATAAGAAACGCCTGCAAATTTTCTAGATTTTGTGGAGTATTCCTTTAGGAATCTAGGCTAGTGACATCAAATATATAGGAATGGCCTTAAGCACAGATTTGATCAGAGTCAACCTTCTAGCTCTAGAAAGCCAGTGATGGCACCAGTTGTTTAATAAATTTTCTATTTTGGTAATGAGCCAGTTCCAATCAACAATTTTTTAATTCACGGGTTTGAGGAAGAAACCCATATACTTCAAACCATCCTCAAATATGGTAAGATTAAAGGGAAATCTCTGTTGTGCAAAATGTATTTCAAGAGGAGTGCATCCATGGTAGGTCAAATTTGATTTGTTATTGTTACACTGCATACCCGTGGTTGTACAAAATAAATGCAGAATAGCTCAGATCACAGAGGTGTCACTAAGATTACCATTAAGAAAAACTATAATGTCATCCATGAATAACAGATGAGTGAGCACATAGTTAGCCGATAGTTTGATACCTTTCAATCTGCCTCTAGATATTTCTTCAATAATTCATCTACTAAGGCCCTCCATTAATAGTAGAAATAGAAGGGGAGATAATGGACACCCTTGATGAAGTCCCCACTCTGCACAAAAGAAATTGGTTGTCGCCCCATTGATAAGTATACTAAATGAAACAGTGGTGATGCAGCTCACTATCCAATTGATAGTTTGTAAGCGGAATCCCAAGTGAGTGAGAAACATGCGAATATAGAGCCAAATCACTTGATCAAATTCTTTTTCTAAGTCAATATTGAGTATCATCCCTTTAATGTGCTTAGTGTGCATAGAATGTAGGCCTTCTTGCGCAATGCCAATTGCATCATGGATCTGTCTGTTTTCAAGAAAAGAAAATTGTTCAGGAGATATGTGATTGGATAAAATAGGTTATCAACCTGTTCGCAAGAATTTTGGCCATAATCTTATAGATGCAGTTACATAAAGATATCAGTCGAAAGTCTTTGAAAGAAGAGGGGTGATCATATTTAGGAATAAGGGCTACAAATGTAGCATTGCAGGCCTCATAGATGTGCCTAGATTGACGAGTCTCTTTCACCACCTCTAGGAGATCATGACCCAAAATATCAAATAAGGCTAGATAAAATTCCATAGCCCACCCATCAGGCCGAAGGATTTTGTCCTTTTTGAACCACTTGAGGACCTATTCAAGTTCATGGCTTGAAACTGGTTGCAGCAGGTCCTCCTCTGCTGCAGCATCAACATATCTGGGAAAGAGGGTGGCCACCTTTATGATTTCTGCCAAAGAGGGTTGCAGAGGTGCCTTATAAATCTCTCAGAAATTATTGATACCTTTTCGTGCAAGTTGAGAGAAGGTAGAGACTTTTGTTCCATCCTCATTATTGAGATCCCAAATGGTGTTGATATACTTTCAGCCATTAGCGAAATGATGAAAGAATTTTGAATTTTCATCCCATGATTTGATCCAGGTGGCACAGCTTTTGAGTCTCCATACCTCATTCCTCGCTTGTAGGATATTTAAGCGAGTAGTTTCTAGTGAAATAAGTTGTGTCTTCTCTTCTTCAATAGCAAACCCTCACCCAAAAGAGGATTCCAATCTATGAATGTTCTATTCAATGTTGATGAGTTCACTGTCCTCCAATCTCTTCTTGTGCTTAGCCCAAGTAATGGACTCCTTCTTAATAGTAAGTAATCTGTATACAAAAATGGAGGATGGTGATTGTAAATGTGGAGGCGGAGGGAGTCTCCACTGGGTGTTCACCAAATTGATATAGTCGGGATCTTGTAACCACACAGAGCAAAACCTAAAAGGGGAGGTCGAATTCTTGAAATCTCGTGATTTCCAAGAAGATTGGGGAATGGTCAGAGATGCCACCAGAGCCAATCCACTACCTGAAAGATCCAAGATTATGTAATAACCCTTCTTTGATAATAAAATGATCGAGCCTACGAGCCACTAGATCATCCCTGGTGCTCCTGTTGCTCCAAGATGGAGAGGGGGAAGTTATGAGGGGATCCACTAGGTGATGCGAAGAGAGTAGGTGTCTGAAGTAGTAAAGGAGTGTGTCCTCTTGAGCATTTGGCCCCCATGATTCAGAGATCCCGAGAGAGAAATTTAGGTCACCAGCCAAAATGATGTTGTCAGGACTCAAAACAGAAGAGTTCATGAGTGAGTCCCATAATTTTTTCCTATTAGAGCAGGGGTCATAGACATTGATGATGCAGAAATGAAATCCAAGGGATTTCGAGAAGACATTCATCCCAGAGCACTTTCCCTGCCCCAGAAATTTATAATATTGATATGACAAGTGTTTATACAGAGGGCCAAACCACCCGATCACCCACTGACATCAACGACATGAATGATCCAGCTAGGGAGAATAGGGGTAAGTACTTGAATAACCAGATCATATGAGTCATGAGTTTCCTGAAGCATTATGATATCGGCAAATGAAGAAGAAAAAAGAAAATGAAGCGCAAATCACTTCGCAGGGCTAGCCAGCCCACGACAGTTGAAGGATAGACAGATCATTGGGAAACTAGGATGGGGGATGACCTTGCTCTAAGAATCCCATCGATGGAGAGTTGTGTGCTAGAGGCAACATCAATATTGGCTTGTAGAATAGCTTTCGAGATATGCAAATGATGACCTTGGGAGGACTTGTGCGGGGGGTAGGTAGGTCCATTAAGGGTGCCAAAACCAGACGAAGTGTATAAACAGGGTCGCAAATTATAGGAATGAGTGGAAGAGGATTCAAAGGGTTCCACCACAAGGGAGGGGCAAGGTTCAGAGGGAGAAAGTATGGGGGGAGAGGGGAGGGGTTCAGAAAGTGTAGGAGGGAAATTAGGATTAGATGCAATGGGCAGGATAGGTAAGGAGGGGGAAGTGGGGGGAAAGTGAAGAGGATAGGAGGAAGGGGGCTAGAAAATGGGAGGGGAGTGGAAACCAGCGTGTGGATGCTTCGAACATAGAATAGATGCCGAATATAGAAATGATAAAAATGTAAATGGAGGAGGAGAGGAAATACTAGCAACCGGAGGGAGTCCATTAGTTGTAGCAGCAGACTTGGATCGAGTAACTTTGATGGGTGCAACTGTTGTAGCAAAGAGATCCGCCATCGAGGATGAGTCAGATGAAACGGTGAATCCAGAGTGCGAAGATTGTCTCTACAGCGAGACCGATACATGAGCGATTGGATGCAGGCTGCTGAATATATGAAAAACCGGAGTCGAACTCGTTAAAGGACAATCCTTGAAGACATGTCTGAATTTGTGACAACGGTGGCAACGGAAGGGCACGCCTTCATAATCTAAGATCTAATCCCTGGTGGATTTATAGCATTGTATATTAATGGCTTCCTCGAGACCTTCCCTTGTGTCAAGATGTACCAGAATATAGGCATAAGCCTTTTTTCCGGAGTCGATGAAGGAACGATCATGGTCCAAATAAGTGCCCAGAATATTACCAATGTCCTTGAATATCTGTTCATTCCATTAGTGAAGAGGTAGCCCTGGTAAATGAACCCATATAGGGCTAGATCCTAGTGGTTCACGATCAAGATCAAACAATGGGTTCCCTCTTTTGAGCAGCACAAGTGTCATCTTAATGTG